>PPKV03000002.1:467536-1005779 GCA_003706285.3 Kuraishia ogatae | reverse complement strand
ATACACACATACCCATATATACATACATACATACACACATACCCATATATACATACACACATACACACATACCCATATATACATACATACATACACACATACCCATATATACATACACACATACACACATACCCATATATACATACATACATACACACATACCCATATATACATACACACATACACACATACCCATATATACATACATACATACACACATACCCATATATACATACACACATACACACATACCCATATATACATACATACATACACACAGACATCTGATCAATGATAATTATCTAATAATTTAATAATCACCGCATCCAGATTGTCTTATATTGTCGTATATTGTTTATCATATATTTTCAAAATAATCTTACTATCATCATGAAAAGCTCATACATCAAACTACAAAAATATTCAATCTCAACATGCCTACATAAGTTTTGGAAATACGAAAATCAAACTTTTAATATTATTGACTCGTGTTGAATCTTATCGGAATATATTAAACTTTCTTCCACTTTGCTATTTTCAAGAACCACTCTTACGTCCACTGTCTGCTGGTCAAATTGCCAACCCTTCCATTTCAGGATTTGAAAAAGAAAACCGGAAACCATAAACCCTCTGATACTGTGGAAAACCATTTTAATCCCATTTCCATGTCACTTGTGATGAAATATACACAGCACCGGTCAATTTCGACTTCTTTCCGGGGGAGGGGAAGGGGGGATTATTTCATTCATTGACTGGATCTATTTGTGTCATTGCCGCAAATGCTCAATATTCAACCGCTACCATTTTGAATTCTGAATCGAAAAATGACCAACCTTTCCATGTGCACGAAACACAAACACATCAAACCGATAAATCATATCCTGATATGACAGGTATAAGTCAATATCAAAATTCATTATCTTATCTGGTCCAATTCTACAACATACTTCAAGTGCCATAATTTCATCATGAATTGAAAATTGTAATATCGAATAAATAAGTAATTCCAGGTCCAGTCAGAATCACAAGTGAGAACCTTAAACGACCTCAAGACCAAATCAAAAGCAAAGCTCACACACTTTTCCCCCGCAATGCCCGATAATAGAACAGCAAGGGCAATTTTCAATTATCGACAACATATGGTTGCGAATTGAAGAAATCACATTGACCGGAAACATCGGCATCAAAAACATTTTCAATAGTGGTGTAAGTTATTCTCAAAGTATTGAACCCGACACTCTCACCATTGGCAACATCACCTGGAGCATCACTAATATAAGGTTCCCAGAATGGTGCTTCGGCCGATTTATATGGGTTAGGATCCCATGCCCGCGCAAATGATAAGAAATAGCCAGTCATCACATCAACAATGGTTTGATTATTAGCCTGTGGGAAATCTGTGGTGGTACTAAAGAGAAATGAGCTGGTTGCACCATGCAATTGGCTCCCAGCGTCAAAGACCAGCTTGAATACTGCAGAGCTGTTTGAGTTGAAATCAACTGCCTTAGAACTCATGAAATAAGTAGGGCAGTTGATGATGAAGTCACCAAACCACTGCTGTCTCTGGAAAAATGTAGAATTGAAGTTAGAAATAGGGTATAGCTGGTACAGTCTTGAAAAGAAACTTGGCTTAGCTTCAGGGAAAAGTGCCATGGCATCTGACGTCTCCTCCTGTTGAGTGGTTACACTTTGGTTACTGAAGATATATCCCTCGTACCCATCGTGATCAATCAGAAGCGGGACATCGTAGAAGTTACCATTCTTGAACTCCTCTGTTAGATAATCACGAACAAAATAGCCATCCAGCACTGGACCAAAATAGTAAACTCCATATCCAAGCTGCCGGCCTCCATTGTTGACGAGGTATATGTCGGCCGTATCACCATACAAGGCATTTGTTGAGAGATTCCTCAGACACTCCAAGCTATCGCAATTGGTGAAATTCAATAGAGAACTGTACTGTATCTCCTGGGTTACCTCGTCGGTTAAGGGCTGCCACCATGGATACTCCGCAACAGCCGCCTGGAATGGAGGAGTGCCCTGTCCTCCGAATGCAGTGAGCTGATATGTAACACTTCCACCTCCAGCACTTCCTCCGATGATAGTTACCCGAGCAGGGTCACCACCAAAGGCGGCAATGTGGCGCTGTACCCATTCCAGTGCGGCCCTTTGATCAAGAAGGCCGGCATTCAAGACTCCATCGCTGGCAACATCTGCTCCTCCCAGGAACCCATAAAGCCCTAGACGGTACTGAATTGAGACATAGATCAAGTTACCCTGAGAAAGGGAAACAAGGGCATCTCCTGGGTACGACTGAGCCCATCCTACAGTGTATCCGCCACCGTGAATTTGAACCATAACAGGTAGATGGGAGGAAGTTGCATTGATTGGAGTTAGCACATCCAACAACAAGCAATCTTCCGACCCTTCACCTGGAGGGGTGAAAGTTGAACCATCCATGAATATAGGATAACCTTGGATACAGTGGGGCCCAATAGTGCTTGCGTTGATCACCTGGCCGGTGTACTGTCCTGGGGCTAACTCTATTGGTGCGGGCTCCCTCCATCTGAGATCTCCCACAGGGGCTTGGGCATAGTTGATCCCACGGTAGTAATTTACCCCAATGGTAGCATTTTGATACCCTTGGTACTTGGCATATCCCAGGTCTACAACCGGGCTCCCGACATACTGCCCTATAGCAGTGTGCAGGAATTGAACTAACAGAAGCAAAATGAACATTTTGTCTCTCCACAAAGAATTTGCTAGCGGGCCACAGAATATCTGGTAAAAATATGTTCCTCACAATCATATATATAAGTACAGCCATGGAAGTCTAGAACTCATGTCAGCTTTTTCTTAACTCCGCAGTTCGGATCAGAGGAGAGTTCAGATACACTTGAAAACCATCCACCCCAACCATTAACCCCTCAAATCTGTTGAGTAGAGACTGACCTCCTGCATTCTTTGGGGACATTTGCCATTGTTTTAGTGTCATGGACCATATCCTTTTGTCGCAGCAATCACTCAAGAAATATGTTCAACCAGTATAACCCCCACCCATGGCTATCGCAGCATCTTGCAGGCATCCGTACAGATAATCGCCAAATGTAGAGAATGCCAGGCCCCAGTCTCCGAGGACATACACAAATATAAAGCCAGAATGGGGTACCACTTCCGGGCTGTCGCCTAACGCCTGCCGGCATTCGTGAAAACACTCCTCAAAAGATGCAGCGGCTGAGGTTTACCCAGTGCCCCTGGAGCATATCGATGCATGCCAATGCGCTCAAGGCATGCATCTTACCCCACAAAAATATGCTGCTGCGGGTTATTAGCTTCTGCATGAGGGAACCCTCAAGTTGCTACGATGGAAAGAGCTGCAGGGACAAACGCTCCACTCACGGAGTGAGAGGAGTTATACCAGAAATATCTCAATGGATCACTCTAACTCCTCAATCGGGTATTGATTATGGACTCCGGATCTCCCGGGCATGATGGCTGGCAAGAGTCACTACTATACCTAATGTGAATATCATTGTGCCGAGCGGAGACCCCACTCGCTTTACTCTGCCTCTCGTTTTTCTCTTCTTCTGTGCCTCTTTGTCCCAGTGATGCCAGATCTCTGGATGGTTACGCTACATGATGACAAACATTGCCCGGGTTTGTTGTCCACGAGCCTACGATGAAGAATCCGGATCATGTATGTTCATGGATAAACTATACAGCATTCAAAGTCATACACTCATAGAGATGAGATCACAGCCTCAGTGATCACAATCTATGGCTCGTGTGGGCAGAGAGGCAGAGCAACCTGCACCACAAGCCACTGCGAAACAGAGAACCGAGCCCACTAAAAAAACAGGCAGACCATATACGACGGCCCGTAAACGCAAGCAATCAAGAGTCCCCCTTCAATTGCATCAACAATGTAAATCATATGCCATACACCTGTTTCACCGTTCTTGGAGTCGATGGTCGATGCTCTCACCGGTTTGTGATCGGGTACTTCTTCAGTATATGGGATAAGAGGTGATAAGTGCATCTATCAATCGGCACATGTATGTGTGCACTAACCAAGCTGAGTTTTATCTGCGCTGCAGAAAGACAGCCGTTGAGCATTCAGAATAAAAACTTGGTAATTAAGAAAGCCTTTTTTGACAGATAGATTAAATTTAAAGTCAGACGGCATTTTACTTTTTCCGTTTTGATATTAGAGATGTTTTTTTGGAGATGGGAGGAACCCCAAAGTTCTTGTAGACTTGCTTTTTTGTAATGTCAATTTCAAAATGAGATCCCATATCACTTCAAGAATCAATAATATAATAAATATTGCAACAGTAAAAGGAAAATCATGTTTTTGAAGGCGGTCATTGTGGGAAATCTCACAGAATGAAATGTTGGAGAACTTTCATATTGTCCATACATTATATAGCGTAATGTTCATTTTTCTTAACTGATTAGGGATAGATTACAATCTGATAAGTTCTTAGCACAGTGAATGTATTCACATTCCAGATATTCCATAAACAGGCTCGCCCAATGGGAAGTAACCTGAGATTTTCAGTTCATAGATTCTGCAATTGCAATGGCATCCGCTGGAAAGGTGAGTCCTTGAGAGGATGACCTTCCTCAGAGTGAGTTAGGCTATGAGCGGATTGAGCCGGCGATACACGGAGAGAGGCTGAAAATTGGAAGTACTCTGGATTTAAATCTCTTCGAGCCTTCTTTTCAAGCCTTCTTTTCAAGCCCCCCTCATTTCCCGCGTATCATGTACTCACGAAATTACACAGCAGGAGGCTTGGAGATAACAGCCGGTGTATGTTGGGGATGGTGACCACACCATTTGTTGAATCAGTGCAAATAAGGAGCATCCCAACAGCCGGTGTTCCCCTCTCATGGCGACTGTCTTCAGTGCTGACCAGAGAAAATCAGTATGATGCCTGTAATGAAACGCATTATATCTGTTATAGTTTTAGAACTTAGTATAGCTCCACCACACACAGTACGGAGGCGCTCGGGTTGGAGTGTAGGCCTACAGCAACCTTGCAGCTGCTATGCATCTACGGGGACACTCGGACAGTATTGATACTCAACAGTACACGAATGGCCCACAACGTGCAAAACACGCGAAATGAGTATGTGCTCTGCAACAAATAGCTTCAAAACCAACAACTACAAGTTCTGAATAACGGACTGCAGATTTGGGTTTAGTTGTCACTCAACCTGTAGAATAAAAACAGAGTTTCAAGAGTCTCTTCTCCACTATCACGTTACCGCATAGAGCCACTGCAACTTCCGCAACCGGTTAAAGTGCCGCGCACTCTAAGCTTCCGAACGGCTAGGGATCCCTCTGGTCCCTCCCTACAGCTGGTTTTTTTTTCTGGTGCAGCACTTTTTGTTCTTCGTCGTATGTATGCAGCTAACAATACGTGAGAAATGGAATAATTTGCTCCGGCCCATACAATAGAGCAAAGCCCCAATGCCAGTTTGGTACGGAGTCCGATCCTGAGGGACCACAAACCCTGAGAAAAACCCTCAGAGATACCCAAACCACTCCCTCTAAGCCTCCAACGCCGCATCAGATACCTCAAAGCATTTGAATATCCCACCTCATCCCGCAGAGACGGGCGTCGCCTTCTCCAAGCTCATCT
This sequence comes from Kuraishia ogatae, assembly GCA_003706285.3. NCBI lineage: Eukaryota > Fungi > Ascomycota > Pichiomycetes > Pichiales > Pichiaceae > Kuraishia > Kuraishia ogatae. Next base: position 1,000,131 of record PPKV03000002.1, on the reverse strand, counting down.
TCTTGTTAGGTAAAGATGAGCCCGGTTGATCGGAAAAATGCTGCGTGCTTGCATGGCTTAGATAATCTGGTCGCCTGTTTCCGGGACAGACACAGCACAAGTGTAGTTTTTTCCGTATGCTCACGCCGGAGTTCCTTTTTATTTAATGACCACGATTTCCAATACCAAGATTTGATTGCAGAATAAAAACAAAAAACTCAACGAAAATAATATTGCCATGGCGACATTAAACGGCACGGCCATTGGCTCTGGTATTACCATCTTGTACCAGCCCTAGTTTGGTAGTGTAGCCGTACAACTCGCAAGAGGTTGTGCGTCAAGGCGGCACCGCAGGTTTGCCAAGGCGATCAAGCACAAAACGGCCCTACTAGTTTGCCCCTCTTTACCCCTCTTTCGTGGCCGATATTTCCCTTTGGGAAGTGCCAGGTAATAGCAGCCAGAGGCAAGGCAAGGAGGAAACTTGAACGGGGAACCGAGAAATTTCAACGTTGCTCCGGCATATGTAATTTGCACTAGGGATAAATCATCAAACAGCTTATTGAGTCATATCTGCTTCCCGTAATGGCCGAAAAACCTGATAGATATGACAATTTCCATGACCGCCAAGGGCTTCTGAGTCAGGGCTGCAATTTGATAGCAGCCTAAAGCCGTTATGCTTACAGTCAGGCTGCGTTTGGGCCAACGCTCTCAATGCGTCATGCGCCTGACATCACAATCCGAGCTTCCGTAATTGGCTAGATGAGTTCTTTAGGTTGCAAACTGCCCTGCAGAAAACAGTCCTAAGATTTTTTTTTTTGTTGTTTGCGTTACCACTTCCCGTTGTGGGAATCACGGAGCCACTTGCATACGGCCTACTACTCCGAAAATTTGACCTGCGGATACCCCGCTCAAACCCCCACAGCGTTCAGTCTGGAGACGAGTCCGAGGAAATGTTCGTCGAGGATATATATATGCAGCCTTGCTTCCTTTTCAACCTTGCCGCCTTGTTTTAAAAAAAAAAACTCTTGATAGCATATCCGTCATTTGTGTGTGTGTACTTGCAGTTATAACGGGAAAAATGAAGCCATATTTCGGAGCCAGTGGGCGTACGCTCAACTACCTCTCCTTGTACTTCATCATGATGCCTAGTTTTATATGGTATGGGTACAACTTGTCGGTTGGGGGTGGTTTGCTAGGTCAGCCCTCATTTTACACGCAGTTCCCCGTGATGAACACGGTCACAACCACGGGTGCCAAGCAGCATTACAACTCCACCATCCAGGGAACCATCATTGCTCTTTACACCGTTGGTGGTATGTTTGGTGCTATCAGCACCTCTTTCATGGGTGATGTCCTTGGACGTAAGAAGATGATTTTCCTCTCTTCACTCCTCAGTTTGATCGGCGCTGTCCTCATGTCCAGTTCCTTCTCTCTTGCACAATTCATCGTTGGAAGACTTGTGATCGGTTTCGGTGTTGGTATCATTTCCGGTACCGTTCCAGTTTACCAGGTTGAGATTTCCACCTCAGAAAACAGAGGCAGGCACGTTGCATACACCGGTTTCTTCATTACCACTGGTATTCTTATCGGGTACTGGGTTGACTTTGGATGTTCTTACATGACCTCCTCAGGCTCATGGAGACTCCCACTTGCCATCCAGATCGTGTGGTGTCTCATGTCTGGATCGCTCATCTTCTTCATGCCCGAGTCTCCACGTTGGCTCATCAAGCGTGGCAGAATCGATGAGGCCAAGAGAATCCTTGCCGTGTTTGACAACTCCACCCCAGATTCTGAAGAGGTTCAGCAGCAGATCACTGACAACCTCGAGTCTCTTGCCATCATGCAGTCGGGTAGATTCCGTGACATTTTCTCCATGACTGAGACCAGAGTCTTCCACCGTGTTGCGCTTGCTCTCTTTGCCATGTTCACTTCCCAGATCTGTGGAATCAACTCCATCACTTTCTACGCATCCACCATTTTTGAACAGTACCTCGGCTATGACCAGAGAAGGGCCTCGCTGCTTTCCGGATGTATCGAGATCATCCAGCCGGTTGGTGCCTATCTCGCCATTCTCACAGTTAACAAATTTGGCCGTCGTAAGCTGTTGCTCATTGCTGGTATTGGAATGGGTATTAGTATGGTTTGCTTGGCTGGAACAACCTCCCAAACCAGCAACAAGGCTTCTTTGCATGCCGCCATTTTCTTCCTCTTCCTCGTTAACCTCGCCTACAGCTATGGTTTCTTGGGTGTGTGTTTCCTCTATGCGAGTGAGATTTTGCCAATGAGAGTGCGTTCCCTTGTCAATGGTATTGCCGTCATGGTTACCTGGGGTACCAACTTCTTGGTTGTCGAGGTTACCCCAGTTGGTTTCAACACCATTGCCTACAGATACTACATTGTCTATGCTTGTATGAACTTTTTCCTCATCGTCCCTGTCGTGTATTTTTTCTTCCCAGAGACAAACGGGCGTGGTCTCGAGGAGATTGACGAAATCTTTATCCAGGCAACCAGTTTCTTCGACGTAAGAACCGTCGCTGAAAACCTTCCTCAGGGTGGCATGAAGACTGTTCACGAGAGCAAGCAGCAGTCAAAGGAGGTTGAGGATATTGAGGATGTCTCTGGATCCCAGTCCCAGTCTCTGGCTTAAGGGATTTTGTAATGATTGTTTTAAACGATTTACAGTTTTTCAAGGCTTTTTTTGCATAGTGTTTAATGGATTCATCATTTAGTTAATTTAACCACATTCTTAACCCACTTTTTTTGCCTCCATTCCCTTTCTGCCTCCTAGCCCGTGTACAAATGTGGGTGTTTGTACATTGCGTGCAGTAACCAAGGGCCAGCCAGGCCTGTCTTTTTACTTGGCACTTGTAAACATCCCAAAACGGCTGAGTGTATGCAGCTCGGCAAGGAGGGCTCCCCCACAGAACGGCCCCCAGAAGGGCAACGAGACCTCCTCTTAAGCCAACAAAGGAAAAGCCTACTTCAACACTGAGAATTATATTTTTTAACTCCAAGGCTCCCAATTCTCCCAAGTATCATGCGTTTGACAACTGTACCATTAGCGGCATTGCTGTTGTCCGGAGTTCATGGGCTTGTACCATCTCTGCAGCTGCCAGAGGCCCCACTCAACCTACCTCACGCTTTCCCCTCAGCCCTCGATTATGCCAGGGGGCTTTTGGGCGCATCGTCTGAAAGCTTCTCAGATGATGTTGTTGAGGCATGGTCAGAGATGGAGGCGAGCCTAAATAGGAATGATTTGATTCGTGGTATTCAGAACTTCATCAAGGAGCCATCGTCCCTCCTGCCTCCCAAGCCTGAGTTCCTGTTGCCGCTGCCCAAGCAGAGCACCAAAACACAGGCCTTTGACGATACCGTCACCAATGACCAATTTGAGAACTATGAGCTTAGAGTGAAAAAGACCAAACCGGAAACCCTTGGTGTGGACACAGTCGAGCAGTACGCCGGTTATCTCGATATTCTCAGCGAGGATAAACACTTCTTTTACTGGTTCTTTGAATCGAGGAACGACCCTGCAAACGACCCAGTTATCCTGTGGCTCAATGGAGGACCCGGGTGTTCTTCAATGACGGGCCTCTTTTTCGAATTGGGTCCTTCCAGATTAGGAGAGGACCTGAAGCCTATCCATAACCCTTACTCTTGGAATGCCAATGCCTCGGTGATTTTCCTCGAACAGCCCGTGGGAGTTGGCTACTCGTACTCTTCGGGCTCAGTTGGTACCACCGCTGCAGCTGCCAAGGATGTGTATGTTTTCCTGGAACTGTTTTTCCAAAAATTCAGCACTTTTATCAATAACGATTTCCACATTGCCGGCGAGTCATATGCAGGCCACTATGTCCCCAGCTTTGCTTCTGAGATCATCAACCGCGCGGACCGCTCCTTCAACTTGACATCTGTCCTCATCGGTAATGGAATTACTGACCCACTTGTACAGTACAAATACTACAGGGATATGGCATGTGGCGAAGGTGGGTACCCCCAGGTGATCACCGATGAAGAGTGTGACCAGCTCGACTCTGTGTACCCAAGATGTGCTCGTTTGATCGAATCGTGCTACAAAACTTCTTCGGCATTCACCTGCGTTCCTGCCCTCATGTATTGTGAGAGTCAGATCATGGGACCCTACGAAAGAACAGGTCTCAACGTGTACGATATCCGCAAAACATGTGACGAGGGCACTTCCCTATGCTACAAGAGCCTCGAGTATGTTGACGAGTATATGAATCTGGAAGTTGTCAAGCACACCTTGGGTGCCCAAGTTGATAAGTACGCTAGCTGTGACGATACCGTTTTCCGCAATTTCTTCTTAACCGGTGACGGAGCAATGCCATTCCAAGGATTCGTTGCTGAGTTGCTGGAGAACGGTATCCCTGTATTGATCTATGCAGGTGATAAGGACTACATCTGCAACTGGCTAGGCAACCACGCATGGTCAGATGAGCTCGAGTGGAGCGGGGCCCCCGAGTTCAGAACTACACCTTTGACCCCATGGTTCACCAATGATCTGAGCTATGCGGGTATGGTGAAATCACATGCAAACCTCACCTTTCTGAGAGTTTTCGATGCCGGCCACATGGTGCCATATGACCAGCCAGAGAACTCTCTTGATATGGTTAACAGGTGGATTCATGGTGACTATACTTTTGGGAGTTTGAGAGTTTAATATACCCTGTTTGTGTAGTGGCCTAAATATTATGGATACATTGAGTGCTAAGAATTTCGAAATTAAAGATGGGTATAATAAAAAACTAGGGAAACCTAAGAAATCTCACCTCCCTAAACGTTTTACAACGATGAAACAAGATAAAAACATGGAGAAAGCGACATGGTATAATAAAGATGTGTGCTCAGTGTCTCATCATCCCTGCAGAAAATGCTAATCCCCAACTTCTACTCTGACCCTCGTCCAGCCAGTTGTCATTCCAACTGTCTGAAGAAAAAAAAGAGTAGGAAGATGAAGGGTTGAATAACGCCTCGTTGAGGCGGAAAATGGACAGCCACGCATTCCTCAGGCCATCAACCCTGTCCCATAAAAGCTCACCCCATTCTTGTTTTGTGAATTGCGGTGAACGGATTATGGCAGAGGCTGGTGTCACTGGGAACATGTGCATCCCATGGATGAATTCTGGGGAATTTCCAAAAACAGTCGAATACGCAACCTGACCCTCATACACACTTCCTGTAATCTTGTTTGCGCAAAGGGATAGTGGTTGAACGTCATTGTCATGCGTCAGAAACAGGTACTTGTTCAGAGATCTTCTCATGATACTCAGCATAAGCTGACCCCTATATTCCATAGACTGATCGCCAATAAGGTGGCCCCACAGCGACATGGCATAGGCAAAGTTGTAGTCTTCAGAAGATGAACCTGCGAATTTTCCCCATTGACCGCTTATTAGTCCTGTTTCCCAAGAGTGTCCATGAAACCAATCAAACGATCTGAATACAGGGAAGTAAGAATCCTCTGAGGATGGGTTAGCTACATCACGAATCAAACAGTTGACAAAGTCCTTGTTTTCCAAGAGCCATGTCCCGTTGTACTTTGCATCAACATAACCTATAACAGCGGCTGCGTGAATAATGTAGCCGAAGGTTGAGTGATGTCCATTGTAGAGATCGTGGTTCATCTGTTTGTTCTCGGCACTGTCGTGGGTCATTCCTCCGTATAGGGTATCATAGTAGAGCTTTTGGTGTTGGGTGTTATCCAGGAATATCTGTATGGCCATTTTGAGAGCATCCAAAGTTTGCAACGTGACGTTGTCATCCTGAACAATTTCTGAAACTGTAAGCAGTATATAGGCAAACTTGTCAAGTATCTTGGCCACATGGTAGTTGGAGTGTCTAGACAAAACGGCTGCCATTATATCCACCGATAATTCCTTGTTGGCCACCTCTGCAATCATCTGCCTCTGCTCTGAGGTGTAAGTTAGATACTCGTTTGGGGGTAAGAAGCCAGCCTCGACAGTGGGCTCCGAGAATTTGAAGCTACACCCCAGATAACCTATCATTGTGCCTTTGCTTGGAGTATCCAAGAACAAGCCGAGTGGTTGAGATGGCTGTTGGACCAGCGATTCTGCCAAGTGAGGCAATAGGAAAAAAAGCGGGTCACCCGATAGAGACTGGCCTCTTGTTGTTAAGGAGAGTTCGTAGTTTAGTGTATCAGAGCCATTCTCATACCCACCGCCAACTGTTGAAGAGAGAATGTACATTCCCGCAGCTTGATCATAAACTGCTTCAGAACCTTTTGTGTCTAAGACCGCAAGCTGTACAATCACCCCATCGGATGGAGGGATATAGATATAGTTCAGCTCACCGTTGATAAAATACCATTCACTATAAAAATCTGAAGGGACGGCACTCGGGTATGTCACATACACCAGCCACTCTGCGCCATCTGACAGCGTGACTTGAAGTTTAATGGAGTGAATATCATTCTCGCGACTCAAATTCACAGATTGGTAGCCAACTTCAGAGGAAATAATGGGCACCAAGGATCCCTTGTATATTCCTGTTACGAATCCCATTCCCTGAACAAGTGGCACTTCCAGACTATCCGCTGGTGAATCTTCAGCAAAGAATGACAAAAGAGCTGACATCGATGTTAGGTCTCTCACGTTCATCTTGATCATTTCCGGATCAAATGACTCTGCAGAGAGCACCAGGGAACCGACACCAGGAGGAGCTGAGACAGCCTGTGTCCTTCCATCCTTGGTTCGGGCATAGCTGAAACGCTCACTGTCAACATAAGAAACGGCTACTCCAGGGTAATATCCTTGTTCATCGTTGTCATCACCTGTTAGATACCACAAGGTATATGGCAGGCTCCACATTGCGCCCTTCTGTTCTTCGATGATTGCGTTTGCATAAAACTTGTTGGTGCCGATGGGGTCACCGCTATTGGAGACACCTTCTGGTAAAGACAAGGGATGTGTGATTTCCGAAAAGACTGGGGGAGGAGCCTTTGTTTCGATTGGTTGAAAGAGGTTAACTACACTGTCATATGCAGCACAAAGCCTTTGCGACTCAGGGTGCACATCCTTGACCATAGACGCAATGAATCCGTCCGGTGTAGTTTCTGCCGAAGCAAGGGAAGCAGTTGATTTTGATGCCTTGGCTATGGTTATGTCTTGTGTGAGAGTGGCAGGGACCAAGTATGTGCTTAGCGGGCTCTTTGCCAAACTCAATGCCGTCACGGGTATTTCATGTGAAGGGTAATCTTGGGTATCAGTATGGTATATGCGATATAGCTCAGTGGATGGTATTGCATTCAGCCATTTCACCGTCTTTGTTGTTTTGGGTTGAACCGTAATGGCCGCAGAACTGGCATCGGGTATCTTTTCAGGTAGCAATTCCACCTGCTGTGCCAACTCCAGCTCTGGTTCTATGAGCGGGACCGCCAGAGAATTGACACCCAACACCAAGCACCATAGCAGGGCGGGCCACTGCATCATGAATGTGAACCGTTGAAACACTTGAGAAATGGACTTTTGAACCGGGAAACTCAAAAAACATTTGTCCGTTGACAATTAAAAGCAAAGGTGAAGGGAACGTTGGTTTTATTCCAAATGGCAACCCCACCATTTTACTGTTACAACTGCTCTCTTTGCCGGCCATGCACAGGTACATTGTTCTCTGTCGGTGTGCATATGCATTTCGATACTCTGGTCTCTGGTCTATGGAAAAGAGTCCAGGCGACACCATTGCCGACACCTTACGATTTTTCTTGACAGGGTCATTAGGCTGCCTGTGCATTCTCATCCCACAAGTGACGACGCTCGAATCGATGCAGGATGTACGCTGGTCTCCGCTTTAGGTTATGCGGCATCCCTATTAAGCGAAAGTAGGCGAGTTCTAGCAGATGATGCATACACGCAAGTGCTGCTGACCACTACAACCTTTGCCTTGGTCCTGCATAAAAGTTAAACGGGGAAAGCTAGTCTCCACAGAAGCTAAATAGAGACAAGTGTTGCACAACAGATTAATTCTTCACTGAATGAACGCAACGGCACATGATCCTAAAATTTTAGTTGCTCAACTTTTGGTTTCCGGCCATTCTTTTTCAATAGGGCTAAGCTCGGTAGAGCCGCGAGGCTGGTCCTATTATCGTAGTGTCATGCAGTGGCATGCAGAAGCCCATCTGCATGACAGCTGTTGTCGCTGAAATTGGTTGAAATGTGGTGTGTGATGCATATTTGGCTTCTGCGTTTGAGTCCGCACACACCAACCATCCACACTCGCAACAATCTTGGCATACAGGAAGATCCCAACAAGGTGAGTACACCAATGGCCACGGCCAAGCCTTTATCACACATCCCAATTGAGATACTCCATTATCCATATTTGGGAAGTGGGGATCTGCTAAGCAGGTGTGACAAATTTCAACTAAGCAACGGTAAATATATATTGGGAGTGCTAAAAACAGGCAACCTGAATATTTATGAAAATTTAAAATTTAAAATTAAAAGCAAAAACTGTGAACCGCTCAAACATTAACCAATCTTCTAATTTCCCTCTTGTTGCCCTGGCCAACAACTGTAATTTTACTCTCTGCATCTAGCCTCCTAAGCACCTCACCGATATCGATGTTCTCCACTTTATCCTGGGACTGTTCGTTGAGCTTTGCCAGAAGGGTATCATAGGCAATTGACCCATTGACGGAATCTATGATGGAGAGCACCTGTTGGGTGAGATCCTCCTTCATCCTCCTATCGTTAGCAGTCTGCCCTGTTTGTACGAGGTCCATGTCGATTCTGCCGGTGATTGGGTCGGTTGCGTAATCTTTGATTGCAGACTTGATCAATCTGATAGCCTCCACAACGTCCTCGAGCTCCACCTCGTGCGAGAGACGCATCTTTGCATGCGCTTCTGATAGTCTAATCATAGACTCCAGCTGTCTAGTAGTTGCGGTGATCCTCTTTTCAGAAGCTCTAACATCCTCACCCATCTTTCTCATTTCGACGTAGGACCTCACCAGTTCATTCTTGGCCACTTCTGTCATTATTGGATGGAATGTTTCTTTGGCGTATTGAATATAAGAGGTGAGGAATTCCACGGGCAAAATCTCAGTAGCTGAAACATTGTCAGGGGTATCTTCGAGATACATACTGGTGAGATGCCTGGCCAACTGCCTATCGGCCCTCTCATCGACCCTATCGAGCATGAGATACACCAGGTCAAACCTTGAGAGGAGGGGCGGTGGCAGGTCGATGTTCTTTGTCACCGGCAGATTGGGGTTATACCTCGACTCTATAGGGTTAGCAGATGCCAAGATTGAGGTCCTTGCATTAAGCGTCGTGATGATACCGGCCTTTGCGATCGAAATAGTTTGCTGTTCCATCACTTCATGCAGCACAGAACGGGTTGAATCTGACATCTTGTCGAATTCGTCAATACAACACACACCACCATCGGACAACACCAGTGCACCACTCTCGAGCACGAGCTGCCTTGTGTCGATATCCCTTGTAACGTAGGCAGTTAAACCAACAGCGGAAGAACCTTTACCTGAGGTGTAAACTCCCCTGGGAGCAATCTTGTGCACGTACTGCAGGAGTTGTGATTTCGAAGTGGATGGATCTCCACACAGAAGAATGTTGATGTCACCTCTGTACTTGCCTCCCTTTTTGAAAGTTTTGTTTGTGCCACCAAAGAGCTGGAGCAAAACACCCTTCTTGACATCGTCGTTCTCAAAGATAGAGGGGGCTAGGGACCTGGCAAGAAGCTCATAGAGATCCTGTCTCTTGGACACTTCTTCCATCTTGTCAATCTCATCCTGGGTGATCTTCCTCACCTCTTCAACTTCCTGCTGCTCACTAAGCTCAGCTTCCAGAGTGGAAGTATCAGCCGCCAACCTTCTGCTGTTGACCTTCTTGATATGGACAACGTCCAAGTAGGTCTTGTATAGGGATTTCAAAGCCCTTTGCCTTGAATTCACCCTGATTGGAAGAGATCTGAAAATACCACAAACCTCGATACGATCACCAGCCCTCGTTGTGTCAACGAGCTCATCGTAAACGCACAGAGAAACAGAGTGAGGGGTCTGTCCGTCGGGTACCAAGTCTGGAGTCTCTTGAAGCTTGATCACCTGCTTATCGGCAAACGAAGACCTGTTGTGTACAATTTGCATAGAATTCGTCTGCGCACACACCTGTCTTGGACACATCGTTGGTTCCTGGATCACGCCCCTATCGTTCTCAACAACAACGGTGTGTTCACACACGTTACACTTGAAGAAGGCAACCTTCATATCTGGAATGATTGGCGTGGATCTGATAACGAGACCCTTGAGGGTGACGAGCTTGTCGATGTGGCTAGGGTTGAGTTCTCTCATCCCGTATTTGTTCTCGATGTTGTACGGACGCACTTTGTACACGTTAGTCTCAATCTGGTCAACGTTCTCATCCTGCGGGTTTGCAGAGTTATCAAGCACCAATGACACCATGCAGTCCTTGATGGTTTGATCCATAATGGGAATCACCTCCTGTGGGTAGTTTATCAACTGATAGTAGAGCTTCTTGGTTACCGGATATGCCAGCAAATTCATGGTATCCAAGTTGAGGTTGGTGGTGCCCATATCTTTCATCGAGTTCAAGAGATCTACGTAGTAAGTCTTGTCATCGGTGAGAGGGTCAATTTCGAGGCCATCGATCTTCTTTCTGTATTTCATCTTGAACGACATTAAAAAAGTCCTGAAATTGTCACTACATTCCTGGATGGAGACATTGGTACCCCAGATGACCCTGACTGGCTCATCGGGATTCTCAACCGTTGAGTCGGTGGGGAGGTGGGATGACGAAGAGCTGGGGGCTGTCGATCCTGGGTGGCCCTCGGTAAACATTCTCCTTCTCATTGGAGAAGAAATTGGATCTGTGGAATGGATATCTCCTCTCTTGTGATGGGACCGAGACCCACTCTCGCCGGCGGCACGCTGGCTCAAGTTGGAACGGACATTCTCCGATCTGAACCCACCATCGCTGAACGTGGAAGATGGAAAGAAGAGCGGCGACGAAGCATCGGCTAAACCCTGTGTCTGACTAACTGGTCTATTGGAACCTGTGCCTGGACCGTCTGAAGATATATTACTTGAGGGGTAAAATAGAGGTGAAGAGGGCACAACAGAACCTCCTCCTCCACGCTGGCTCAAAGAGTCAGACTGCTGTTGTGTGGGGGGTAGCGTGTTGGCTGAATCCTCAATGGTGTCGTTAGGCTGCACTGGACTCGACATGGTGGCCTGAATGTGTAGATCAATACAAAAAAATAAAACACAAAAGAGTAACAAAAGCTTTCAGAAATACAGACATCTTTGGAGCAGACGTCCTTGGAAGACTAAGGTGGAAACCACCATGCATCAGCGTATCCTCCGATTACTTGCATTTCCCAATACGGATAAATTGTATGCATTGCCGTATAAAAAAAATCCAGAGTGGGAATAACGCGTCTCTGCCTAGTAAGGTGTAATACCCAAATCTAGCGCGTGCTATAATCTCATAAGAATGCATTACTACTATACAACTGGAACACCTAACTCATCTCTGCAACGATGCCCTGGTTGATCTTCCATTTCTTTGACTCCTTGTCAAACGTGGCGACGCTTTTAATGCTGTTCCTGACGATTGCCTTGCTGTACTGGGGGAACACCTGTTTCTGACAAAATTCAGAGAGCGTATTGATGGTGAACTCATTGTACTCTGTAATGAATTTAACCAAGCTCATAACCTGCTTGGAATCGGTAATTGCCCTTGGTTTCTTTTGTGGGGTTAACGCCTCCGCCGTAGTTGAGTTGCCTGTTGTGGAGACTGGTGTATCAACAGTGATGGCGGCAGGCGCGGTTGCTGGAACTTTCAAGGAGTCCCTTTTGGCATCTGCAGAGTTCCCCCAATAATCATGGAAGGGATCGATGGACACGCCGAGATCTCCTCGCAACAGATTATACTGTAAACTTTCAAAGTATTCATCCTCATTCTGGATGCCAAACCATCTCACTACAGGTACCAATGGCCCCAGCAACTTTTTGCTTGCCCGTATCGCTTCAGAATCGTCATCGACAAACTCTTCCATGTCGCTGCTGGATGCAGCATCAGAGTCGCTATCAGATTCGTCATCCCCATCTAGCTCCTCTCCCTCCCCCTCGCCATTCTCATCCTCCTCGTACTCGAGGTCGCTGTCGTAGTTGTAATTGATGGTGAGGTCTTTGGTTGATATCTTTGTAAACGGGGACAGTTGAAGCGGCAACATGGCAACCTCGCTATTTTTGAACGCTTCAGCCACATCATGAATCGTTCTTGAAAACGTACCACAATATGGGGCACGCGCATTTTCGTAGAATTGCAAAAACTTCACTGGCACTTTTCTGGTGAGCGCTTCGATTTCACTATTATCCACAGAATCACCGTTAATCCCTTGAACAACGTGGCTGGCGGTGGCATGCGGCCTGTATCCGCGAATGGTTCTGTGCGAAGAAAAGAAACTCTTCAAATCACCAAACCTTTCGTTCAAACAACCGTTGGAAAGGATGGCACTGTCAAGCAACGATTGACGTTCGTGTGATGCATTGCTTTGAGGGTATGTACTGCAGACCGTGCAGTTTGCCTTGACGTAGAATTTGAGGAAATACTTTTCATAGTCGGTTTTCACAGGCTGTATTTCTGTTCCCCCTGTGTGGTTGCCAGTTGATATTCCTCCGAGGCTAGTTTTGGATGGTGCCACTTTCTGGAAAAACGAGGCAATCTTAAGCTGGGCTTTGTTCTTCATTTCTTCCTCCTCGAGCTTTCGCTGTTCTTTTTCCTCCCTTTCGACTCTCCTCTTCTCCTCCTTGATCTGCTTCTCCTTCAGCATTTGGTCTCTTTTTTCCTGCCTTTCACGTTCCAGCTGTTCTCTTTTCTCTTGTTTTTCTCTTTCAAGCTGTGCTCTTTTCTCCTGCTTCTCTCTCTCAGCCTGTTCTCTCCTCAGCACCTTTTCACGTTTCTCACGCTCAATCTTTTCCCGCTTCTCCTGTTTCTCTCTTTCCAACTGCTCGCGCCTCAGTTTACGTTCAGCCTCTACGGCCTCTCTTTTTTGTCGTTTCAGCGTTTCTTCTGCCTCGCGCTTCAGTTGTTTTTCCAATAGGTCATGCTCTCTGCGCCTTTTCTTTGACTGTTTCTCTTCATCGCTAGCCTTGGTGTCTATCTCCATCGGAGTTGTCTCCTTGGTTGTTGGTGCCTCATCACTGTCATCTATCGTTATCGACTCATCAGGAGATGGCCAAGTTTCTGTGTTTGTTGGTTTCTGGGTTGTTGGTTTCTGGGTTGTTGGCTTCTGGGTTGTTGGTTTCCGGGTTGTTGGTGGCTCCTTTCCTGGGAATTGCCGTTTGATAGAATGCCCAGGCGACTTGCTGGGAGTGGACAGTCCAAACGGTAACGTTGACTGAGCCATCCTATGTAATCTGCTCAACGGAATAGAAGTGGAACCCTGATAGATTTAACAAATATACCAACCTATCTATTGCCAACACTCTTGATCTATTGCTAAAACTCTTAATACTTCAACTCCACACCCACACGCCCTGCTTAAGCAGTTGCACCGCGTTGGCCTATTGCGTGTGTCCCTCCCGCTTCCTTGCTAGGCCCATCGAGCGCGTCGCAGATATTTACGTGGCGCGTCAAAAAATACAAGATTCCCTTTAGATAACGGCGCATCTGTGGCCATCGCCCTCTTATTACGGCTAATGTATGTATGCATGTACTATATACAAATTGCCCCATACAGATGGATCTATACATAAGTGAATATGTTTTAAAACAACGGGGAAGCTGGGATAACGACTATGGCCACGATGGACCAACAGGAAGGGCCCACAGAGCATACCACAGAAGAGGTCACATTTGTCTCCACTCAACTGCAAGGCAGGATAGAAGATTTGGAGAAGGAAACAGCATCTGCGAGGCAAATCGCCGGTAAACTAGAGAGCCTACAGCACTACAAAGTTTCTCCAGAGCCACAACCTATTCCCACTACACGCAAAAGAAAGATCGTTGGTGAAAAAGCAGCGAAACCAAAGCTTCAGAGGCGCCCTAGGAAGTCAAAGATCAAAAGTATCACTTCTCAGGTTACAGGGGAATACTCTGCTACTAGTGGGACTGGCTCCACCGGTCCCACGAATGATCTCCAGCAGAGGCTTTCTATAGTTAAATTACTTTCTGGCCAAAAGAGGAAAGTAAAGGAAATCATTGGACGTTTAGAAAGCATTGAAGAGAATGCAGATATTGAAAATGTACACACGGAGCAGAAGCATAACACGCCTCATCTGCTATACTCAAGGGAAGAGTGGCAGGATATTGTCAAATCGATAAATTTGAAATTCCCAACCCTTTCCAAGGGCTCCAGACAAACCATCGAACAGCTGAACGAATTTTACTTGGCAGCCAGTGCACCAGACTCGGGCAGTCTATGGAGGGTAGCATCGACTCCTCCTGCTCATACAGAATTTGGCGAGGAGGAAGTGCGATCGTTGCATGTGGATTCGGCAATGCAACTAACTGCAAGTGCTCATGAAAGGCTCCGCCAGCTTTCAACAACATCAGATGATTTAAACGGCGATTTTGTTCTCACACTATCGCAGGTGTTTGGTAAGAAAGAACAAGAAACCGTCTCATCCCGGGACGAGTTTGCCGAGGTTGTATCGTGTTCGTCTGGCTCGGCATCCCCGTTACCTCTGACCGATCTCACCCCCCAAGAGATTGAAGGCATTGCCTCTGTTTTGGAACTCCCGAAGCTCAAACATCTGCAGCCTTGGCTGGGATCGAATAAATATACTGGAAAGAACTATTCTCACATGGTCTTTGGCGACGCTGATGATGAAGAAAATGCCATGACACCTCTGGATGGGACTCAGTCGTACCCCATTGAGCTCCCTTACGATGTGCCGACAGAATCAGAGACAATAGACGAATCTTCGGATAAGCCAGTTTCGCTACCGAAACTAGATATCGCAGGATCTATCTATGAAAACTCTGCTCAGCTAACGAGTTTCCGTGCAGAGGCGGATCATCCACGCTCGAGCATAGTTGAGGATTATTCACAGCCTCTGGAGGTGATAACATCATCACCGATAGCATCACCTGTGAAATTGCATGACACCGAGCTGTTT
The DNA here is from genome assembly GCA_003706285.3 of Kuraishia ogatae. Classification (NCBI taxonomy): domain Eukaryota; kingdom Fungi; phylum Ascomycota; class Pichiomycetes; order Pichiales; family Pichiaceae; genus Kuraishia; species Kuraishia ogatae. The sequence goes on along the minus strand of PPKV03000002.1, from coordinate 985,010 downwards.
GAAATTCCAACAAAACCATTCAGATCAAATTCACAAAGTCCACAGACGCGCGCCTTTTTCTCAAACAGCCCATTGAAAGGTATATCGCAGGTGATATCTATCGATAGTGACGCGTCAACTCCTGCAATTGATCAGTTATTCTCAGGCAGTATGCTCGGAGACAGCCGTGGAGAATCGGTGAAACGGGCATGTGTTGAGTTTCGTGGCAAGGGTATAGACTATACGCAACGTGGTGACGAATTGGTGAGCATCAAAGTGGTGGAGGTGAAGAGGAAACTCGATGTGGAGGATGAAATTCCCAATACCTCTTCCGATGAAGAGGATATCTCGATTATAGAAGTTGTAAGGGTAACAAAGCCCCGTGCAGCGCATGGGGATGGTGGAGTTATTCAGGTCGCCTCTAGCCAACCAGCCAGCCAGGTGGTTGAGGCTCCAGAGAGAGATATGGTGGAAGAGGAGATGTTCACTGCTCAGGAAAGGTTTGGCAGTTTTGACTTTTCGCAAAGCCGACAGTTTATCGATGATGCGTTTGGGAGTGGGGTTGGTGAAGCGGTGGGTGAATGTGAAGCACAGTTTGATTTTGATTCTCTTTCAACAGAGGATTTGAAAAGGCAAATACGGGAGTGGGGCCTCAAATCGGCCAAGACCCGTTCCAAGATGATCGACACACTCTCGCAGGTGAGCAAGTTTATGGACCCAGAACACTTCAAAGCGTCTCTTACCCCGTCTCAGACTGATGCTTCGCAGCTATCACAGGCTCCAGACTCTCAGCCGATCGCTACCCAGGGTGCGTTTTTGAGACTGTCGCAAGCGAGGAAACATCTTGCAGAGCCCGGCAAGGATGTCACTGATACGGCATCCACTATCAAGAGGCAACTTTATGGAGCCATTCGTAAAGCTATCATAGATGACGAAGAATGGTACACGAGATGTTTGACCTACGAGCCACTTTGTGTTGACGAGTTATCGGCTTTTCTGATGCTCAAGGGTTTATCTGATATAGAACTCAACGTACTAAGGGAGTTCCTGGATCAGGCGGGGATATGCTACACCGAAATGGCTAACGGACAACCAGAGAGCAACGACGAGACATGAAACACACACACTTTCATAAAAATAGATATAATGCAATTGAATATCTTATAAATACTTTTTCAACTCCTCTGTATCATCTTCGGGAAACAATGCCTTATTCATATAGATAAATGCAACGACCCAACCCCATATGTGCAACCCCAACGGCACACCGCCATTCAGAATGAAGGTGGTGATTGAAGTATACTTTCCGCTATGGGCATTGCCAACTGTATAATACACATGGGATCCAACAACCAGCAAACCCAACACCATGGCTGCAGTCATGACACATGCCTTGAAAACACGTTTCATGGAGAATTCATCCTCATGAGCAACCCTCTTTCTCGCCCGTGGCTTTGGTTTCCTTGCCACTGGTGTCTGATGGATATGTGATTGGGTATCCTGCCCAGACGCTGTTGTTCTCTGTTTAACTGTCGACATGATGGCATGTACGTGGAAGGGCCCGTTAGAGAATATACGCAAATTAACGTTAACAGGTCAAAATCATCTATATGTTTATATACCCCGACACGCGATGGGCCCTTACACGCGATGAGCCCTGATAAGGTCTGCAGCGTGCTTAGTGTGGATAGGTTTATCTTGATTTATCGCAACTTGTTATGATAGACAAATTCACCTCACTAGGGAAAATATTTAATTTAATCGAGTCATTTATTATCTTTAATTTATAAAATCAGTCTCTTTATTTATTGGGATATATATATATCTACAAATCCGTTCACCATGAAAACTGTTGTCATAATCTTCAAAAGGCTGAAAAAAATAGAATAAACTAATAATCAATGGAATAAGACTGAAAACTATCTCGGTTGAATATAAAGATTCCATCAAGTCTACAGGTGCCCATAAATTTCCGATAAGTCAAGTAGTTGAGTCTCTGTAGCGCCACCCTGGAATCCTACAGGATGCCAGCTCTATAGGTGCAAGTAATCTACTGAGAAGGGTAACTGCAGTGGATTACACAGAAATACCCCGCAATCTTAACACGGTAAAGTGAATACAAACTCCCCTGTTAGGCATGTGGCTGCAAGTGACCAGAAGGACGGAAGGAAGTGACAAACGCTTCCTTGGGGATTTCGATCATCGCTTGTCATCCAGCGACTAGAGTGTGCCGTTTGAACGTGCCGTTTGAATAGATCCGAGAGATTTTCAAAACTGGTGGTAAAAACGGCGAGGGCCGCGCCTCAAAGTGTCCCCAATTAAATTTCCCAATGTAGCAAGTTTGAAGCGTAAGGGGAGTTAATCTTGGCAAAGATGATCCACTCCAGCTGCTGAGGCAACTGCCTTAGCTCCTCACACCAATTGGTATGCCCCATTCGGCCGTTGTACCGTTCAGTAGAGTCAAATACGTAATACCGGATATCCGACAACCTAGGAAAATACATGACTGGGAGACTCAACGGCTATCCAACGCTGCACCCCGTAATTGAACCTCTAATCCATAAAACAGATATACCTCTTCCCTTTTTTTTGCCAGCTTACCGGCGACCTCTAAATCCTGATGGATCCTGATGGATTTGATTTCTCCTGTGGGTCATCATCGCCTGTATAGTGCCTCCCCAACATTGTGCACGTAGTGACAGCTCCACCACCGTGTGATGCCGCTGAGCCTTGTCCACCAAGCACACGTCGTTCCGCACCTGCACGTCTACGGGGTTCAAAGGCCCAGCCAAATACCGTTACATTTCCAATTTCGGGGAATTTCAACAAAACACAAAAATTCGAAACACGTTGCGGTAGTTGTTTGCCACTGCCGTGTCGTTGTTTATTCATTTTGTGTGCACCCAAAAACTAGTCGTACCCAGCTTAGCATACACACTCCTTACATTAATCCAAAGAGTAAACCCCGGGCTGATGAATGTTCTACTTTACCCACCCAAGTGAGCACTGTACATTTTAATAACCAGATATGCAAATAGACTCCTCAGTGCGAGCTGCCCTCAAGCTCGAGGACCTCGAAGGGGTGCACCTCCCGCCAACTTTTGGCTCCATACAGCAATCGGACAGCCATGGCGGCGATGGCCCTTCAAACGGTACAACTCAAGCGCAGATGGGGAGGGAAACAGACACATCGGTAAAGTTCCAACTGGCTCCTTCAACCTCCAACGACGGCGCAAGCGGAGCCGATGAAGAAGACGGAGACGGAGAAGGAACACCAAATTTCCCGGTTAATGGTGTAACGCCATCAGGAAAGCCAAGGCTGTTTGTATGTGGGGTGTGTACGAGGGCATTTGCCAGACAGGAGCATCTCAAAAGGCACGAGCGCTCGCATACAAAGGAGAAACCGTTTAGCTGTGGTGTTTGCTCACGAAAGTTCTCAAGGAGGGACCTCCTCCTACGACATGCCCAAAAGCTGCACGCTGGATGTTCGGATGCAGCCATCGCAAGGTTAAGGCGTAAGAGTATCAGGCGAAGTAGCTCCAGTGTTGCTATTAGCGGCAGTAATACTCCTAATGTGGCCCGGAGTGAGGAGGATGATTTGGAAAGCCCAATGCAAGTTGATTCCCCTGGAGATATTGGTCCAAAGGGACGCAAAATGCCAAGAACTTCCACCGGTGAAAATGGTGGTGGTGGTGGTGGCCTGCTCGCTGGTTTACACAACACTGCGGCTATCCCACATAGTATTGATGTACATGCAATGCCCCCTATGACAGAAAACCAGTTCAAGCATCAGATTATGAGTAGAAGAGCTTCGTTCTCTGCTATGAGTGGGCCCAACTATGCCCTACCGCCAAAGCAGGAGCTAACATATGCCAGTGAAAATATAGAATTTTCAACACCCCAGTTGTTGCCAATAGAGGATGCCGAGAGTTGGCTGAACAACCTCGAAACCATGCCGGGTATACCAGTGCTCGATTTTATGAATCAACACCTGCACGAGGGTGCACCACAACAACACATTCATCCACAAGAAGTCCCACAGCCGGGCGTTGCTTCGAGCGGCAGTTCATACCCCGCTTCTAGAAACATGAGCGCAACCAGCCTCAACACAAGCACAAACACACATAGCAATCAACACTCCCAGCAGTCTCAACACAGAGCCAATGCTCATCCATCGACAACACTCGCAGACGATAGCATGGGCGGCTATTCCTTCTACGATGTCCCATCAAGGCCAATAGAGTCACTCTTCTCTTCAAATTTTCAGCCACAGCTACCACGCGGGTACCCTGGAGTGACAACAAGGGGGCTATCGACGCTTTCGCCCATCCCGCAGGCGTCACCATCCCCAGACCCCACCGCCGCCGTTGCTCCCAATACCCGCGGCGGCAGAGCTCCGATAAACAAGCCATCCAACCCAAACTATGACCTGTTGGACCAAGACATTGATGAACTGGGAGAACTCACCGATCTCAACGCTTCAAAGAACTATACCATACCAACGGGTTACTCGTTCTACGGAAACGCAGACCAGCAAACCCTCCCCAACAGCTCATGTTCGTCAAACGCAACCATCTCACCCATACTGTTGGACTCATTGCAGGCAAATGGGTCTCCAGGAGTTCACAACAACGGCACCGTTGCGGGCAACGGTGCCGGTTTTACCGCTCAGGTTAACCATGTGGCGTCGTTAAGGGCCCCACTAAACCGGCAAAACTCTCAGGATGGCTCTGAGAGGTACTCGCGTGCCTACCTGTTCACTCCCAACATCCGTAATTTTGTATACCACTCTCTGTCCAAATACCCCTTCATTGGTGTTCCGTCGCCAACTGTTCCAGAGAACAACCGATTGAATGAGTATGTGCACAACTTTTCAGACAAGTTTTTGTCGCATCATCCCTTCATCCACAAATCGATGCTGAACGAGCACGCGCTGATGAAACTCACCCTCAAGAAGGACGCGGCCTTCAACTCCGGGGACGAAAATGCCGTTGATAACGCCAGGGTGTCGATTGTGTGTTTACCCCTCTTGATCGCAACCATCGGAGCCGTTGTTTCCAACCGTAAGAATGACGCCTCTAACCTCTACGAAGCTTCAAGGCGGTGTATTCACGTTTATCTGGATAGCCGCAAGAAACGCGGAGCAAGCGGCGCACAGCCGGATACAACCTCCCCATTATGGTTGATCCAATCGCTAACGCTATCTGTGATATACGGACTGTTTGCAGACAACGACATCTCGTTGAATGTGATCATCCGCCAGGTGAATGCCCTTAACTCGCTTATCAAGAGTTCGGGACTCAACACAATCTCGTGGGACTACTCAAGAGCTCAAAACGGAGAAACCGTCGATGAAGCATATTTCGACGCTTTCCTCGCGTACGAGTCTTCTGTCCGTACAATACACACTGTATTCTATATATCTGCCATGTTGTCGGCGCTGTACAACATTGTTCCATCGTTAAAGGTGGAGGATGTATCAATAGACCTCCCCAACTCTGACATCCTATGGAACTGCACCAACGTGGGGGAGCTGCGTAACATTGTATCGAGCTACTTTTACCGTCCTCAGAGTTTTTCAAAGGTGTTGACCGACTTGCTCACATATCGGACTGGGGAAGTTGGCGCAAACGGACAGCTGGATGGAACCAATTTCTTCTTTGAACATAAGGTGTCGGAATATGGCCTGGTGTGCATTCAGAATGGACTACACCAACATAGCTATTTACAGCAACTGGCAGAACCCATCGGTTCAGGCGATGCCCACCCAGCGGTTGCCACTCACCACCTCGCTGACGTCAAGAAAGTTGTACGGAAGTGGAATACAATGCTGCAAGGATGCCCGTTGTATGACCAGCAATCAGAATTGCTCATCGATTGTAGGATTCTCAACAACTACCTAGCAATCAAAGTATCCGGAGCCATTAACCTCAACAGGGTGAAGGAGAACGTGTGGCTCAAGTCATGGAGTGATATGTCAACGTTGTACAACAACAACTTCAACTGCAGCGAAGCCGAATTGGACGACAAAGAATTCGACGTTGAGCTTGTTGAAGTTGTTGAACATTCCATCGAGATTCTGAAGGATGTGTTTTTCAAAAGTGCAGAAAACGACGGGGACGGCGTGGTGAAGCATACCTCGTCTCAAACGTTCAACACCCTCACTATCAACGAAGACCAGCTGAAGGAACTCTACGATGCGTCGATTGGAATGTTGGATTTTTCCAGCTTTTCAAAGAAGCTTTCAATCCAATTGCAAACGTTGTTTGATGTGTTTTTGGTGATTGTAAAGTTCCTCACCAACTATGAAAGGGTTTTCAGACAAAAGATGCGCTATAACAGTTTGAGCTCTAACCTCAGCTTTGTACACCATTTCGACCTCCACCAAACTTTCCTCAACAGGAATGCACACCAGAGGACTTCGTTCCCCGGTGGTGCTATGGATGTTGACCCGCAGCAACCGGTTGCAAACAACAACCTCGACGAACTCTCTGCAAGGAGAGAGGCTCTCTTTAAGCTATACCAAAAGACGTTTAAAGTGTACTTGAACCTCGAGTTCTTCCTCAAGGTGAATTACGGGTACCATGACTTTGAGAGCGAATTTAGCAGTTTGACAATCAGCAACATCATCAACAGAGGAGCCGGTGGGGCCGGTGGGGCCGGCGGGGCCGGTGCAAAGAACCCAAGGGGCTCCCCTACAACGCTCAACAGTGTTTTGCTGAGCGACGCTACCGAAATCGCAGCCCCTGCCCACGTTGCATCTACGGCGTCGATGAACACACTGCTACAGAATAGGGACAAAGATAGAGACCTCATGATTAACGAGTTGATTGGATTCAAACTTCCCTTCAAGATGCTCCGGATTGGCGAGTTCCTTTTCTCCTTCATCTATGAGAACAACTTTAAGTTTATCAACTTCAAGAACCTCAGCAGTGGGTTATCCCATTTGAGGATTTACCTTGAGAATAGAGATGAATATCCAGATTATTGGTGATTCTACGCCCAGATGATGTTTTAAAAGTTTTGTTTTATGATATTTTTATTTGCTCAATTTTTTTTATTCTTATTTACTTGCTTACGTACACCCCTGACTGCCACATCTTATTCCACTCACAAGTCAATCCAATCCATATTAGCCGGTTGCGCTCAGTGCCAATTGCCTTTGTGGTGTCATGTACCACTTGTTAATATAATTGCTATCCCACAATTTTTTCATCTCTAGTAGATAATCTAGATTATAAGACATTCAACCACTCGGGACTTGCTAGATGGCCTGCCCTTGGCCCTCTCTCCTACTCTCCTACTCTCTTACTCTCCTTCTGCCCTGCCCCGTGCCATACGCTGTTATACCTCCTATGCCCTATGCCCTATGCCCTACGCATTGCGCGCCTTATGTATGTGAATCATCCACTGCATAGATGAGCGATAAGGAGCCATGGCAAAACAAACAACTTGATACAAAAACCGCGATAATTGAATAACCATTTTTCAGTCTAACGTTCCAGATAAAATGGCCGATTACTCAGAGGTGAAGGCCAGTTTCGCCACACAAAAGAGAAGAGGTAGACAAAATGCGAGTGCAGGTACACCATCCGCTGAGGCGCCCTTGAGGAGGTCAACTAGGAATAAGCAAAATGGAATAGTGGATGACCCGGAAAAGACAGAGACCAAGGAGGAAACGGTTGATGTGCCAATTACCGAACAGGAATATATACGGATGATTGGGTTTATATTCATCAGAGTGATCTCACCGGTGATTCTGATGGTGCATTGTACTGTTGTCACAGTTGGGCTATACAGGGGGAGCAGAGAGGTTATGCCTAGCCCTGGTTTCCTTTTGGCTACTTTGCTGCCAATGCTTTTAAACTATCTCCTGTTGTTGGTTATTGCAAAGTATATTTTCAGGAACTCCTATTACAAAAAGAGGTGACGTCTAATAGGATGATGCGATTGGAATATCCATGTACTATATGTATCTAACAATGCCAAAACACTACAGTGTCCAATTTTGGTGCTAAGCACGCAGATGTAACGTAACTCACTAGAACTCTTGGATAACTATCCAGACAGCACTGAGAAACACCAGACATCACCCAGCATTGCCAAACGCATGTTGTGCGTTGTTTACAGTGCGATGGTGTTAACTACAATATTAGCCATTGGTATAACCATAGTGAAAAATGACAATGACATCACAATGCACTTTCCAACTGTCAAAAGTTGCATAGACAATAGAGCGTTCCAAGTTGACCACAGCACTCAAAGTTTATCAACCACACATCCAATTGATTTACGCGCACCTGCCTCAGGAGGCGCGCCGTTAGGTGAGATCCTTTAGAATCTACGTTTGGAAAGGCATCATAGCAAGAAACCAGTGGGTAGTTGCCACTTGAGACGATCCACCTAGTTTTCTACATTAAGATTCCTGCACTGTTACATGCAACAACAGCGCTGTCTACAGATTTGACAGAATGGCTTTTCTCGTGCCTTCGATTAAATCAATCCTTGCTGTTAGCTGCTATTGTCCAGGCCCTTCCACACAGGGTCTTGCAACACGCAGATGCGTAGTTTCTCTGGTTACAGGGGTGACTCCCAAAGGGGAAACAAACATCCCATTTGAGCTGAGAAAGCACCAGTGTATTCTGCATACGAGACAAGGGGGATTGGCTACTTTTGAAGGAAGTCCCGTTTGTACGGCAAACCAGTATGCAGCATGACGTTGATTGCTATCAACAGTGAACCTTTGTTAACAGGATGGCCAGATAGTGCATGCTGAGAAGAGCAACGCGAAAGAGCAGAGGTCAAGAGAAGGAACAAATTTTTTTTATTATTATTAACAACATGAATAGTATGCAGATAATCTCATTATTGAAATTTCTTTTACCAGAAAAACCCACCTACAGAAGTTGTGCTACGCCCTCTTCCTGAGAATAAGTTAGCAAATCCAATCCGGACTCCGGCTATAAGAGGTTTAGTTTGATTGGATGCCATTACGTCACATTTGCAAGGAGACGCACGCGGCGCATTGGCTTCAGATATCACCAGGGTCTCATATCAGTAACACATATATATATATATGGCTTAGGCTGCCACGTTGCCCAAGACTGTATTGTGAAAACCTCAGAGTATTTTTTTTTAAAAAAACACAATTAATGTCTTCAGGAAGCGTCAGTACCAAAATGTCACAGAACGTGGATACAGCCAAGACCACGCCTCAGATGTCGCCGATCCCTTCATACCTCAACAACGATGGTATAGATGAGCTACAGCCTGCAATGAGAAAGAAGAGAGTATCATCTCTTTCGTTATCTGATCAATGGGCTGGGGGATTCAGAGGCATGACACCTGCAGATGCTGATGACACCTACAATGTACCATCCAGAGAGAGTTCTGTGAAGAGAAACGGCTCACTGAGGAAAAGCAATAGCAGAGTATCAAATTCCAGTTTGGCTGCTCTGCGCCAATTGAGGCACACAAAGGAGATCATTGACCATGTGAGAGTTGCCTCATATGCTTTTGCCTTTGATATAGATGGGGTGATTGTCAAGGGACCGGAAACCATCCCAGAAGCTCGCGAGGCCCTCAAGATGCTCAATGGCGAGAACCCATATAATATCAAGGTTCCCTACATCTTTGTAACCAATGGAGGTGGACGTGCAGAGCAGGCGAGAAGTGAGGAGCTGTCGAAGCGTCTCGGCACAGAGATCCTTGAAGAGCAGGTTATCCAGGGCCACACACCAATGAGGGATCTTGTGGATGTTCACAGGAATGTCCTTGTTGTCGGTGGGGTTGGAGACGCTTGCAGAAAGGTTGCAGAAGGGTATGGATTTGAAAATGTATACATCCCACTGGATGTGATGAAGTGGAACCCATCTGTTTCTCCTTATTACACCCTCACAGAGGAGGACAAGAAAGTTACCAAGGATGTTGATTTCTCAAAGACAAAGATTGAAGCTATCCTCGTGTTTGCCGACTCCCGCAATTGGGCCGCTGATCAGCAAATTATCTTGGAGTTGCTCTTGTCAAAGAATGGATACATGGGTACTCAGAGTGAGTCCTTTGACGAGGGTCCAGGCCTCTACTTTGCCCACTCTGACTTTGTATGGGCTACAAACTACAACCTCTCGCGTTACGGGATGGGTGCTCTTCAGGTTTCAATCGCTGCTTTGTATAGAGAGCACACAGGTAAGGAGCTTTCCGTTACAAGGTTTGGAAAGCCACAGAGAGGCACTTTCAAATATGCCACGAAGGTATTATCCAGGTGGAGAAAAGATGTGTTAGAGGAACACGTGGAGAAAATGACCAGTGCTGAGTACCAGCAAGAGGATGACACCGAGGATGACTCGCAGTCAGAGTCTCAGGAACTCTCGTTTAAGCCAAGAGGAGGCGATTCTTCAAAAGCAGTTTTTGAAGACTCTGAATCTGAAGAGGATGATTCAGAGGATGATGAGGGCCTCACAGTGCAGAAACTCACACAGCTGACCCTTGATATCCCACCAGCATCCACCGTTTACTTTGTCGGTGACACCCCAGAATCCGATATCCGGTTTGCAAACTCCCACGACTCTTCATGGCACTCTATTCTTGTCAAGACCGGAGTATATCAGGGCGGCACTATACCCAAATATAAGCCCAAGCATATCTGTGAAAATGTCCTTGAAGCGGTGAAGTATGCCATTGAGAGAGAACATGCCATGGAACTCAAAGAGTGGAACTCTTCAGTTGGCGATGCTGTCCATGGCACCACCGTTGTTCCGGTGACGATAGAAGAAACCACAACCATGGTTTCCGACACAACCGACAAGCTGAAGAGACTCGAGGTGTAATAATAGAGATTAGATTTTTTTTTGTTTCCGCTTGATATGCACTGGGGGGAGGTTCATATTTTGTTTTGAATTTTTTTTGCTTGCAATGCGCACAACCTTGCTTTGCTGAGATTAATTAGGTATGAGAGTAATAAAAGAGGATATTTGGGAAACCGCTTCTACTGTAGTTAATTAACCTGCATCAATTGTACGACTTATCAGCCTCACTTTTCTCGTATCGATCTGCACCGTAGCATCTTTGGGAGATCCCAGGGGTACTAATTAATTCCCTCATCTGAGCTATCTTATTGTCTGCATGTCACTGAGTCCTCAGTTGACACGTACCCCGTGTATAACAACAAGCCAAGAGATGAGCGAAGATCGCTTCTTCTCTACGCGATGCAAGCAGCAACGCAACCGCAGCAGCAGTACCGGGACTGAGCATAATCCCTAACTTGGGAGCGAGGATTTAGCCTGGCGAGTCAAGTGATGCATCCTGCATTAGGTCAGTGTGGATGCGAGGCATGTACAGATGCAGGACGGCAGCGTATTAAATTACTTCATCTGTACGGCAGCCTGGACCGCATATCATGGCTAAGCGAGGGCAAGAACAAGGAATGCGTACTGCTAGATGGACAGTACCGTGTACGTTTAGTTAGTTGTCTTAAGCTCTTATAGCACTTGCGTCACGCATAGCCCCACAAACCAGACCAGTGATACCGTAGTGCACACAGATGTTAATCCCCCCGAAAAAATTAGGGCCAATTTATTCTCCTTCCACGGAAAATGGAAAACCAAATGTATCAGAGGCACCATAATGTATCCATAATGTACCATGCAGCAGCTTTTGTTGATAGTTCCAACTTGGCCAACTGGTTCCTCTAGTTAGCCTCTGCCAAAAAAAAAAAAATAGTGACACAAAGATGGCTTGGTGCTTGGGTTTGGGCTTTCTCGAAAGCAAATATCTACCTAGCAGCTTGATCGACCTGTAGGGACCGAAAGATGAAACTGTTTGCCTTGGTTTGGCTCATCGATTAATCTATTGCAGAGGCTACGCGCATGCACTAAATGCTTTAGAAGCCTGTTAATCTTACATTCCTCTGCCTTACTCGTTGGCGTCCTTGCACCCTCCGCGGTCGCTAATTTCCGTTGGGTAAAAACGAGGTCGTGTACGCAGCTAGTTCGGCAGGTTGCTCCAAGTAGTCTGCAGGCCACGACAGCGACAATAACAGGCCAAAGATATCGAGAACGGTGTCTTCTAGCTTTGATGAGGTAAAACCAAAGACAGCAACATAGATAACACCAAGCGGTTGATAATCATTAAAAAACAATAGAAAACAATAGAATTATATTTGCTTCCTACGAATATGATTACCACAAGCAGTTATCTTTTTTTCTGAAAATCTCAGCAGGCTGGATTTAAAGTTTGGTACACTGAAATTTGATTACGAAATCGGTCATACAAACATTCGGCTTAGGAAAGCAGGACCGAATTGCATGGAAAAAGACTAGCAGCAAATATTGGCCATCGATGCAAGACTCTACTATGCATTACAATTGCGGCAAGTACAGTTCCCAATCTTAAGGAGATAGATAAACAAGATCTCGATCTGATATCTTTGCTATTCAGAATTTCTATCTGAAGATCTTCCAAATATATTATAAATAGATAGATGTATTGGAAGTTTCGGCTAACAACTTGCATCTCTTCCCCCGTTTCTTCGACGGCAGATCCCAATATGCGTCCGCCTCCTAAACTGTAGATGCAAAACGCTGCCCGGTTTTGCAGCGGAATGATACAACCGAGTTTATTAGTCTTGGCTGCAAGCGCATAACGCACCACTCTAAGGCACGAACCCTTAGGGCTTCGTACGGGACAATCGCTGCCACAGCTAGTACGCTTTTAGTGTTGGTATACTTCCTACGCTTTGGACGTGCCAAGTGGAGAGAGCTACTGGAATTTCAACACCACACCACACTTTGTAAACATTTTGTTGCGGCCTATTATGAGTGTTTGAAATAAATATACATAACCCAGTACAAAACAAGAAAACTGAAAATAGTAAATAATTATAAAGTTGCAACACCGATAAAAGAAATGTCCAAAACAAACGAAAAACGCATAACATGAATACCTCTCGATTTTCCCTTTTCCTATCTACCTGATTATTCGCATAAAAAATGCACCTTGCTCCCCTACACTTCGATATCCTCCTTCTTGAAGGGTATACGCTCGTTCGTACGCTGCAGATGTTCCTCCTTGTTTTCTTCACCTAAGGAACCTTTCCTGTTGTTTTTATTCTGGAATGGGCCCTGTTCATAGCCAGAACAGCATTTGCGGCTCTTTTCACAGTTGCGACAGAAGGGCTTTCTCTCGTCACACTTGATCCGTCTCTTACGACACGTCAGACAGCCTGTTCTAGTACGCCTTCTAATCGCTCTCTTTTGTTGAAGTGCCACATTTGCCGCGTCATCAACAATTGGCATGCGGACAACCTGACCCTTGCCGATCATTGAAGCGTTGACTTCTTGCCCTTCATACATATTTGTCCTGGGAATGTAGATGGTTTGATGTGGCATCAACTGCTGATGGCTGGCCTCCTCTCCACCATTGACCAAGATCTGCTGAATCGCATATGGAGGTACTGCTCTTTGATATATGGGGTTGGGCTGCGGAACAGTAGTATAAGCTGTAACGGGGATCGTTTGCATGTGAGGAACCTGTTGTAAACCCACTGGGGCGTATTGAGGCATGGGCAGAGAGTTCTGTGGAACATGGTTCTCGTAAGGTTTGTAAAACTGCTGGTTGCCGTACTGATCAACGATAGCATATGTCTGATTGCTAGGTGCCGACACTATTTGGAATGGAACAGCAACTGTTTGCATAGGCATTGACTGTTGCACCGCCTGTTGAGCAGGGTGCTGAGCAGGGTGCTGAGCAGGGTGCTGAACAGGATGCTGAACAGGATATTGAACAGGGTGTTGAACAGGGTGTTGAACAGACTGCACCATTGCAGGTGGTACCATTCCTTGAACCATTCGCGGAGAATGAGAAGGAGTATGACTTAACGGAGCACTTTGACGCTCAACATTTGTTGGTTGGCGTACAACAACGGGCTTTGCTGTCATCTCTGGTAACATGGGAGCGATCTCGGAAATGGGTGGGAGTACTACAGCGCTTTCTGAGGAATGGCTGAGCCTTTTCCTCGGTATTGACTCCTCCATTTGCAACAATGGCGAGGGCGATGTTGAGACAGGAGACCTGCTTGTAAGGGCATGAGAGTGCGCCGTTGACGGTATGCCACTTCTTCTAGAATCCTCATCTGATGAAAAAGGTGTAGGCATCTGGTTAGGCAGCTCGTTTGACTCCTTCTTCCATGCAAGTGGAGCTGTAAGTGTAGCTATTGATGGCAGAGTTACTAGTGAACCCCTTGGGGATGTGGAAGTTGAATAAGGTGTGCGCATTGTATGCAATGACGGCAGAAATGAGCGTTGTGATTCCTTGGATCTCAATGAGACAGCAATCGCCATTTTGATGCAAAAAAAAGACCAACAATCATTAACACCAATCCACTATATTACACCAGAAATGATATTCCGGAATGTTTTTAAACCTGATAAAAATTGAAAAAAAGTATTTTGTCTAAGGAAGCCAACCATGAAGAACTGGTGGCAGGCAAAGAGTTTGAGGGGATTATATATATAGCGAATACAGCAGTCAATGCACCACGGACGTGAGCTACAGGCAAGAGAAACAGAGAGGAACGTACATCAGCAATATGCACGGGCTTAACAACACTGCATGGATGTAACAGCAGCAAGTTCCTACATCTATGCAATGACAAGCGGAGATTTAGTCCCGGAAGCATCTGAAAGACCAATTTGCGGTGTCTGGAGAATGTAAGCAATATACCATGTAGTGGGAAGACGCAGCGCCTATTGGTACCATCTCAAAGGTAGGGCTGTATTGTTTGTGGGTCAATCAAGCGAAACCGTGCATACTGCACTGCTTTAGCCCTATTTTCAAAGCTAGAGTAGTATACCCCTTAGTGACTGCATACTGTCCGTGTCTTCTGCTGCCTTATGCTGCCTTTTCCGCAATTTTAAATTGTGCATTGCATACTGTTAGCGTTTTTTGTCGACTTGCATGCAGCATTTGTGAACGAAAAGAGGTACAACACAGATAGTGTTCGCTGCACGCACTGCGCGCAAGGTTGGCTTGGAGAGGATGCCACAGGTATGTGTACCTGAGCTAGCGAGAGAACATCACATTATTTGATGTGGTTGAGCTTGGGCACCTATAGCTTCGCACGCAGCTATGTCATTGTGACGAGTATATATCCAACAGTGAAACCAACCGAGGCATTAGATCAAACGCATGGAGTATTAAGATAATTATCGATTGAGCAAAAAAAAAACAGTCTTGCGATTGAGTCTAGCATGCACTAGGGCTATATGATCTTCGCTTACCATTTTGGGTTAAAAACGATCTCACAATGCATTGGATCCCTTTGGAGCAGCACGCTACAACAGACTGCGGACAGACCAGGGCTCTCCCAGTTCCCTCTTTGGGGCTACCCCAATAGATGCGCGCAGACGAAAGTTTGAAGATGTGCAGGATTTTTGGCATGCCTTGCAGATCCTGTCGGTCTAAATTCACCAAACCAGTAGAAATCAACGGCAGTTCGAATAGCTGCAGGTAACTCATGCAACATGTATGTAGGTGGGTAGAAGTAAGGTACCTATTGCTTCAGCGTTTCGTTTGCCTGCATCTTCAATTGACAGGCGAGCGCTACCCCTTATGGACGGGGAAGAGATACAAGAGGAGCTATATATAGTGGGTTGATTTTATCCCTTCAGTTGAATCAGATAAGATTCTTGAGGTGGATAGTGACTCAAAATAGATATACTTTTTATGTATCAGATCTTTGTCATCTGTAACGAAACCGTAGTTGCTGATTAAACCTGTAGGGCTTGGATCTTGACGAATGGCATCATGGATCAAATCTCAGCACGGGCAAACCTTAATCTTGCAGTGCCCTCTCGGCTCATCCATTGATACTGCTGAAATTACTGCATTCACTGAGGCCTGCTGACATACGAATAATGCAGGTCGGTGCAAACGGTGCTTTGCATTAACCGTATCGTCTCCCAGGTGTTGAGTTTATCATTTGCCACGGCCCCCCAGACTGGAATAAGGTTGAATTGTATGACTCAACAGCCCACTGGTGCTATATCCACATTATGGATCTAGCATATTAGTTTCCCTCCAGCTCCAAGTATGCAGTTCCAATCACCAACCTGGGGGTTGATGATTATTGAACAACTCGCGGGCGAATAGTTTCTTATTCAGGGAAGGGCAAATTGCGAGAGCAGCCGCCTTTCGGACAGATTCGTATCGATTACGGAACTCCCACAAGTGGGCACGAAAAAAAAACTCCCTCCGTTGGCGACGATGCGGGGGGTCGAATTAGGAAGTGACGAGATAGTCCCGTATCGACACTTAGCCATTGCCCCTGCTTGCGCCTTTGTTTGGCCTTTGATGACATCGTAAGAGGTGCAGCATCGCTGGCTACTAAGGTGGACGGGTAAAACTGTATGCATCTGCAAGAAGACGACCCCTGTCTCCTTCTTCGCTTGTACAGGCTATTCTTCGTTGATCGTCAAGCGAGTCGTGCGTGAGCAACAACAAAGTGCTGCTGATGGGCATAGCCCTGCTTGAGATCGGCGCTCTTGGCCCCCTCCATATGCACGTGCACACCATGCGCGCATATGTACTCCTGCCGCTCACCAGCGAAGAATGCTATGGCTGTTGTACACACAACCGTACACCCAGGGATTGGAAGCAGCAATGGAATGCATCGGAATCAGGGATGGGCTGCACTCACAGAGACAGTTTACCTACTGGCAATTTTTGACTCTAACTTTGAGTTTAGAGGCATCACGATTGCATGCAGCAGGCTGTACTACCAGTGACTACTTTCTGTGTGGTTTTCTTATCTCTGTCGCTGTATATCCTGAATAAACGATACACTTCTTATGCGGCACGTTAGTATTCGTATCACAACAGGATGAAGTAATCTTAGAATAGTTGCATGCCATACAACCTTCCCAATTAGCCTCGCGATGTGGAATGTGCATGTGCGTGTCAACGAAACACAGACCAGCCCCAACTTCTACGCAGAAACTGGGGCATTAAGGTTTTATCGCTTCCTGCGAAATGATCAAGCAGACTCGCACCTGGAACTAGTTGTTGTCGATTGTTCGATTACGCAGAGCACACGGCTCCAACGCAGCAATTATATTAGAGAAGAACTAACTGCTCTTGGTTTAACCTCTTTGCGGTTACTCCTTATCTAGTTAAAGAGCATGCAAGTTGTATGGGCGAGATTACAACGAGATAATTAATTTCCAATTCCTATACAAAACCAACAAATGATCCAAACCTATAGCTAAAACAAAACAAAAAAAAAATAAGATGAGAAACAACCCCCAGATGATAGCCAAATAATGCAAAACCTGTCCTAAAAATAAGTTATGGAACACCCTTCGATCCTGACGTTCAAGAGTACTTTTGAGGGTGTGTTTGAATGGGCAACACATTTTTGCACTTTTTTCCGTTGCGATTCAGCAATATTTTCAAAGTAGTCGAGAGTGCTAAGAAAGTTTAAATTCTTTTCATTGTTGCTGCTCTGTGCTTTTCTTATTCTCTGGTGGATCCTCCACCTATGGAGAAATAACTTTAGAACACCCGAGAGGTTTTCCTTCTCAAGCAGCTCAATCTTTGACCTGATGGAGAGGACTGAGTTGGATGAGGATTGTGGATCCGACTGCAGACCCTGTGTGAAGCTGTGATTTTCCTCAGTTTCTTCTGCTCTAAGGATGCCTCGGCCTATCAGGTCGTTGCGTGACGGCCTTGAGGATAGTAGTTTCTTCAACCTATCTTTTTTCATCATGATAGAAAACAGGCGAATCAACTCAAACTGATGCATGAATGAAGAACTGCCGTAGTTTGTGCTGAACATATAAAAGAAGTTGCGATAATTCAGCATTCGCCTCTCATAAACTTCAACTTTCGTGGGGCGCAACAAACGAAACCATCTGTTTAGCCTGAACCTTATCGTTTCATTGCGTTTCACTAGCAAGAATCTAAAATAAGTCGAGTGGATGACCCCCCACAGAAACTTGCTAGTCCTTGCAACATTCTCGAGCTCCTGATAGTCTAGATAAACCAATATTTTGAGAAGGAGCTCAGTTGGCAGTGCAGTTAGATTGAATGCCCCCGCAGCGTCTTCTGGACCATTCACCTGGAGGCCATAAAATGGTGCTAGGATCATTGTGAAGCGGTTGACAACAAAAAAATGTCGTTTCATCCGTTAACCCTTCACCTGTCTGTTGCTTCTCCCTTGTGAAATACAGATGTAATAGTTCACAATGATGGTCAAAATGGTTTTGAGAATGATCTGCACAGATGCTGTTTCACAAGTGTCCAATTTCAGTCCAGGAGCAGCTTATGCTCCGCCTCAACTGCCTATCTTGATAAATGCAGAGGTAAATCACTGCCCCTGAGAGGTGATGCAGGTGAAATCAACTTATTCAAGTATAGTTCCAATATAGAAACTTTTGAAGAGTATTACCAAAAGGTTTTACAATCAAACACGTAAAGTACGCAGGTAAGGCTAATCGCGCCATATATTATTGCCGCCTATGGGTCATTCACATCCCCCTCGCTAAGTTATGCACTGCAGCTTACCCTGTGGATAATCGTACTAAAGCATGCCGTTTCACTTATCGCATAATGCGTGCAGGCGATGAGCAAGATATACTTGGCGGTTTTGGGGTTGAAATGTGGGGTGGGTTGCGCTCTCCCTCTTTAGGGAGGGTAAAGGTGTTATCATAAA
Organism: Kuraishia ogatae; assembly: GCA_003706285.3. NCBI lineage: Eukaryota > Fungi > Ascomycota > Pichiomycetes > Pichiales > Pichiaceae > Kuraishia > Kuraishia ogatae. The sequence goes on along the minus strand of PPKV03000002.1, from coordinate 966,325 downwards.
GTATCATACGATATCAAACATCTACGGAATTATCAACTATTATCTTCATCCAGCTTCAATGTACTCTAATGCCCTCTACTCTCATATCCTCATATATCCGTATAACTCTTTCAAAACATGGATTCATTGACAACATAAGCCGAGACAATAAAAAGCGAAAAAACGAACAAACACGACAACACAGTAAAAAAACTATCCAACAAGATGGCTGTGATAGAATAACGATAAAAAAAAAAACCATATGATGCAAATATAACTTGGACATTCCTGTAGTAGAATGAACTCTACGGCATTTTACTCCAAAGCCTCTTGCTCCAAAGCCTCTTGCTCCAAAGCCTCTTACTCCAAAGCCTCTATGAACTCCTCGTCACTTCTACCAATTCTACCCAAAACAGGAAGCGTTCTATCAAATGGATCTCCAAACATGCCTGCTACATCTGCCACGTTGCTTATAACGCTATCATCCCACCTCTCAAAGTCGTGTGCAAAAAGAGGTTCAATGGAGCCCTTGGATTTCCTTACAAAGTCAATTCCACAGATCTGTACAGTTTTTAGGTTTGGGTACATCTGTAGAGAAAGCTCAAGCTGTGTACGAATGAAATGGTCAAATAATAACCCATTTTCATCGATTGAAGATGAGGGAACAAAAAACCTGAAAGTTTCGTTAAATGCCAATAAGGAGAACTGGGATCCCAATTGTTGCATGCGCTCGTCAAACAAGTTTTGGCTTGAGGCGAGTTCATTACAAATGGCCAACATTGCACAGATGCGCAACGAGTCACAAAACAAATCGCTTTCCCTGTAACTCTTGAGGGTACCAGAACAGATAGAACAGTTACACCTGTTGAGGAAGTTAGCACCTGGCAAAAGAGACTCCAACTCGTTCATTTCCTCTGTTGTGTTGGAGGTGACGTTATCAAGTGGGTCACGTAAGTTGAACTGCAGGTCCCTGAGGGTACTCTTATGTGTAAGGATACCTCCTTCCACGAGCATGATTAGGGATGCCAATGTCACACCCGGGATGTCAATGTAATATGACAACGATTCGAGGTTGTTGAATGCTCTGGTCAAACCAGTCACTAGAGTTGCACGCATACCGTTCTTGACTGTGTCCTTCCCCAGGCAGCGGTAACTGACGGCCAATTTCTTGACGTTCGTTGCCCTTTTAGCCAGCAACATCGTGAGAGGGTTAAAAGTGCTAACCATTCTCAAAGGACGCGACGAGAGGGAAGAGTCATCCAAAACCTGCAGCTCGAATGAGAGAAGCTGGTGCAAGTCAACACACTTGCAGGCTTTCTTCCATTGAGATGCAGTGGTGTTGTTCTGAATGGGCACAGACAAAGTTTCCATCCGTGACATTTGAGGTAGGCCACTTGCTCGGTACGCTTCAAAGAATGCAAATGCATCAACAGTTTTCGAAACCATGGCATTTGAGTGCCATTCGTCTGCACCATAGTGGAAGAACAGCTCTCTTACATTAGGCAACCAATGTCCGTTCAACCCAATAAACGTCGATGCAACAGGGTGGAAATCCTCGATCCCATCCAGGCAAAAGTGGACACTTTCAATGTTGTTAAAGGCAACAGGCTTGTCACACCAATCCATATACGTATGATCCACGTAGAGCACCTTCAGCTTTGGATTTGAAGCTGGGCTTGGAGATAGCATGAGCCAACGGGGTAGCCTTACACTTTCCAAGTTGGCAAGACATGGCAATGCATCATTGACAAGGTTCCAATACTCAGTTTCGCCAGATGACGGTGGTTCAAGCAGGGAAAGGTCTAGCTCTTTGATGAGAGACCCGTATTGGAATCCACGGGTTGTACGGGCCACAAGGGTACGCAAAAAAGATTCGATGGATGTTTTGCTTACAACTGCGTACTTTTCGGAGGGCAGCCGTATGTCTGAGTTCTTTGCACTAAGCACAAATGGAATGTAAATCACCTTCTCGTAAAGCCTGGGAAGCGCAATATCGGCTATGACCTTACAGGTTTGTGCCAACGACTCGACATCGCCCCTCCCGAGATGGGAGAACACCTTCTCCTGGAGTTGTACAGGGAGGTTCTCAAACGACATTTTGTTGATAAGTGTTTATCAGTCTGCCGTGATCCTGACACGACTCAGAGGTTTAATAAAGCAAAAAGCAAAAAGAACCCTCTTTGGTTACGTTTAACCTTGAGTCAACCCCTTTGAGGGTAACTTGTGTGTGATGCTCTTGAAAGAGCAATGATAGATTGCTGTGTGTGGTGTGTGAAAGAAATGGGCGGGGGAGTGGGGGATGTCAGATTCTGTGACGGCAGACGATGAACTGTTCCTTTGGAAGGGATGTTGTGCTTGAGAGCATTGATCACTGTAGGTGAAAAGCTCTGGTTTGTGTTTTGGGTGCTCGATGAAATGGTTCAGAGTTATTAGAGATTGCACTTCTAATAATCTAAACGAGCGGAGGATGGAGTGTTTAAACCAACTGATAATAAAGCGTAAATTATAACGACAAGATAGGCAAGGCTGCTCAGCTAAAAGAGTTTTGTTCCTTCTGGGCAAGCTGTGGGTGTGTGCACTTTTGGGTGGATTCCAATTGATGAAATGCTTTGCGTGCAAAAAACTGAATGTAAAGTTTGTTTTGTCACTTCCTTCAAAAGCAAACAAGTGTATATGTATTCTATTAAAGCAAGTCTTCAAAGTGAAAGGTGGAAATTGTCAAGGGCAAAAGAGTGATATTCTTTCTTTGAGCGCACACAAGACAGAGTCAGGCATGGCCCACTAGCTGGCCCAATGGAGCCTGGAGTGTTAGGTGAGGGGGGGGGATCCGGGTGGGCCCCAATGTGCAATCTTGTGTTTTAGATATCCGATTATCGTGGTTACACGACCATTTTTCCGCGGTGTAGATTAACTCAGGCGTGCGCTGTACAAATAATGATACAAAAAAAGATTCTGTGGCGAGAGGACAGAGGCGAGGGGTGCTACGCCACAGATTGCATGCAGAGGTGGTGCTTCAGACAAAGAGCAAAAACGGCTGGGCAAAAAAATGGCAGGGACGGCAGACATCGTGTCGAAGTTTATATAAACAATCAGAGGTGCACGAGGGATATAAATACAGATGTGGGGATAGCTAATCATATGTGGGAATATTATGGGAATATTGGTCATTGAATTGTTTTTTGTTCCCTCTAGTTGAAGCACTTTTTATGTGATTTCACTTACAGACGACTACGCAATCTGCTTTATTCGTTGTAGGCCTCATACTCCTTGGATAGTATGTTATATATTGTCGTGTATAGTGAAGACACCTCAGCTTGATCTCATCGCCCTGTAGCTTGTAATATTGCCTTGCATGTGCATCACCCAATACTCCCAAAGTGCTCTCAAGCACCCTGTTCTTACCCGGCTCGTTCGCTCACAGAGTTGCTGAAATTTTCCACCTTGCAAACGCGGGAGTGTAGTGAGTAGAGGTGGTTGTGGAAAGAGATCAAGCGATAAGTTGGGGATATTTGTTAGCGGCAATAACAAATTAAAGTGCAAATCATAAGCCATCTTCACAGTGATCGTCATAATGAGCACACCAATTTTGCACATAGTGAAGCCCAATGTGGCGGGTCCCTCACAGTCTCTGGCTCCATTGAGTGTGGTCATACAGGCACCCGTCTACTTGCAGCTCCTTGAGGCTGTCTACAGCGGGAAACAGGACAGCAGGGTGATTGGAACACTCATGGGTGTCCGTTCTGATGAAGGTTCAGAAATAGAGATCAAGGACTGCTACGTGGTGCCTCACCAGGAACAAGATGACGAGATCACAATAGAAGAGTCCCACCACAGGGCGTTGTACGCCCTTCACAAGAGAGCCAACCCCAAGGATGTTACCATTGGTTGGTTCTCCACTAGCCCATCAATCGATGGTTTCACAGGACTCTTCCACGATTTTTACTCAAAGAGCCAAGAAGGCACTTTCCCACATCCAGCCATTCATCTCACCATTCAGACAAGAAACGAGAACAACGAGATTATCACCCCCATCATCAAGACTTATATTGCCTCTCAGATCGGCGCCACAGGTCAGCTGGCTGCTTCTCTTGGTATTGAGAAGGCTGGCACTTATGTCTTCAACCCCATCCCCAATCAGGTTGCTTACGGTGCTGCCGAGAAGAGTACCCTCTCTTGGATAGCCAGAGCAAAGAGCACAGACTCCAGATCCATCCAGCTTCCATCTGGTGCCGCAAATGAGCTCTCACAGCTCTCTGAGCAGATTAACAGCATCAGCGGATTGATTGAAAATGTGTCGGCTTACGTAGACAAGGTGATAGCCGGCGAGATTGAAGGCGATCAGAAAACTGGCCAGTACCTTCTCAGCAACCTCACCACGAGACCTGCATCCATTTCTGGTGATAGTTTAGAGAAGATCTTCAACTCTCACATCCAGGACACTTTGCTCGTTGAGTATCTTGCAAGTGCAGTGAAGACCCAATTGGAGTTGAGTGCAAAGTTGACCACTATAGTGCAAGAGGAGATCTAGACCGTGGGGCATCAAGTGAGATGGAGGTATGGAATCTCAGAAGCAAAATGTTACAGGTTTTTTGGGCAGCATAGGAAACACTGCGCTTGACGCATCTCGAATGATGTTGATTGAAGAAGAGTGTAGATTGTAACGTTTATGCAGTGACATGATAATACATAGAGCGAGTCCCTACTTCACTACTAATAAATATTACATTGGTATACCAATATTTCATGATTCGTACATTTCTTTTTTTTTTCTCTGTAGAGTATGAGCAGATCATGTATGCGCTCTCGGATATAACTGTGTAAGATCGCGCGAGGGAGACACCTTCGAAGAAATAGAGTCCCGCCATCCAAGACATTAAGGGTCCCCCACTGACAAAAAGCTTCTACAAAAAAATCCAAACTCAAACCCATAAATAGCATAAAACCACGCACCAATAACTCAAACTCGTAAACAAACAAAATGTATTCCCAGCTACAATCCCAGCAAGATGCCGAGATCATCTGAATCACCTATATCAATGAGTAGCGCCTCCACATCGGCCAAGGTGTTTTCACTAAAGAGCCCATTTCTCGTTGGCCTTAAACCTTCAGCAGTGGCCTCGGCAATGCTCTGGCGTCTTAGTCTATTGAGTTTCATTTTTTTGGACGCCTTTTTAAAAGATTTAATCTTGATAGATTTCACAGGAGTTATGATAACCTCGTCGGCATACGTCAGCTCCCTTTTGCTCTTGGGTGTCTTCACACCGTTGGTTCCCTTCCTAACCCCATTGCCAGGAACCGCGGCATTGACGCCCTTCTTCTTGCCCGGCTCCTTGCTGACCCTGCGCTTTCTTGATGCGTCCACGGGGGAATATGACGAGGAGAATCTTCTCACGTTATTCGCATGATGAACATGATCACTATTGGCAACAAGACCCTTATTGCGGAATGCAGAAAGCGGAACCTTCTTCTGGTCAGAGAAATCCCAAAGGTTTCTTTGTGTCTCATCCTCTTCTCCGTCTTCAAATTCACTGATGTTGAGGAGATCATCCAGTTCTAGTAGCTGCTGTTGTTTAGACTTGGCATTGCCACTGTTGTTATTGGTGCTACCAGCGCTCATCGACATTGAAGATTCTCTAATGGGTGTAACTTTGATAGGCGTTACCTGGAGGGTTCGTGTAGAAAAGCCATCGATGATTCCAAATGGCTTATCGGTTTTCCCTGTGGCCCATGTCCCCAAGACTGGTGCCCTGAAATTGTTCACCGATGACGATAGCACCTCCTTGGCAAGTCTGCTGCCTATCTTTTTCTGTGAGGGTGGAGGCAAGGTGGTATCTTCGTCTGTGGAATCTCCACTGTCGTCATCAGCAACTACGCCTGAAGCATTTCCTATAGCTGGATAGCTATTTTCATCCTCCTCGTCGCCTGACTCCTCCTCGCTGCTCGATGAGAAAAAGTAGGGCAGCAGATAAGAGTCGTCTTCAGAATCCTCCTCGTGTTTGATTGTGTTGCTGTTTGTGGTCTTTGAGAATCCAAAGTCCTGGAAAAGGTCATAGGAAGGCATTTCAAAGTCACTATCCATGTCCTCGTCGCTGGAATAGCCATTGGAATCATCTTCTGAAATGAATCGTATATCCTCCTCTCCCTTTCTATCACCATTGATAATCTCGAGTCCATCTGCAATAGAATTACGAGGGGTGACATTGGCAGAGGAGGACGCTCCATTATAGTCTTCCAGTAGAGCGTCTGCCTCCTCTTGAAGTAGATAATCCTCTCCTTGGAAAGCCCCATTGCCTGACAAAAGGTACTCGTATTCGTCTTCGTCGCTTCTACCAAATGCATTGATCTCCAAGTCATCATTATCATTTTGCAAAGTATGGATGAGCTTGTCTTTATCCAGTTCATCGTCATCATCATCGTCGTCGTCGGAATTGCTATCGTTATCGCTAATTCTGGGAACATCTATACTGAGAGAGTCCAGTACAGCAATGCTGGAACTGCGGTTCTTGGCATCGAGCTTAGTATCCGGTTTGGCCTTAGACGGAGGAGGGAAAACCTCTTCACCCACATCTTCATCGCTCTGATGTACTGGTTGTGGATCAGCTTGCTTGGACTTGTTTATGCTGAGCGTTTCATTACCATCGCTATCAAAAGAGAACTGAAAATCAACATCCTTTGCCTCTTCGGCCTTTGTGCGGGCAGTGGAAATAGAGGTTGGAGTGGGGGTTGGAGTAGACAAGGAGTCTGTTGCAGATGCCGAGGATGTGATATTGGACTTGCGTGCACGCTGTGTTTTCATCTGTTTTGCGGCTTGCATAGCCTTCTTCTTCCTTAAGGCTGTCATCTTCACAAAGTCAATATCATCATCATCAGATGAGCTGGAGTCATCCCCATAGTGGCCACCACTCCCGTCACCTTCGTCCGAGTCACTACTGCTCACCATGATCGCATCGACATCGGCCCTTGCGGCTTGCCACAGGTGTTTTTCATCATCGTCCTCCTCATCGTCACCTTCATCTTCATCACTGTCATCACCACCGCCAGCAGCGTGAAAGTTATTCACGTCATCCTCTCCAGAGGAGAAATCTGAGAGCGAGGAATCAGACACAAGGCTGAACCTCCTGTCCTTTGCTCTCCTGTGGGCTGCTATCACTTTTGATCGCTTACCTGCTGCATTGTGGATCTTCTGTTGGGACGGCTGATACGCGCCCAGAGTCTTTCCGCTCTTTGCCATCTCGTGTAAGTAGGTCGCTGTGTTTCGGGTGTAGTTTTCTGATTATGGTCGTAGCACGAAGAGTATATATAATCTTTATTTCTTGTTCTCGATATCGTATTGACAATATCTTCAGCCTAGATCTCAGAGATTTCTCTCTAGAAGAAGCAGGCCATTGTGGAGTCGCACGTGAAAGTGATGTAGCTTAATGTTGTCAGAGTTTCTATCCAGTTGGAGTATTATTATCAACACCTATAAACGTTTGAATACCTTTGACACGTACAGATGGGAAAGTTGTGGCTACAGGGCAAAGGTAAGAAAGGAAAAGATTGTGAGATCTAGCTATAGATGTATCACTGGCTATGCACTGTTACCAACTATGGATCGAGAGCAATGGTTAACTGAAATTGAATTTGGAACAGAACGCTCAAAGCTATAGAACAATTAGAATTCCAGCTTGGGTGCGATCAGTTGTGACGATTAGCCGTGGCTACAAGTTCCCATCTCACACACATGCACACATACACTTTCTACTCTGCCTGCTATATAATTTCCCATACATTGCAGCTAAGATTAGCGCTGCCTGTGAATTCCCCTTTAGAAAATTTTCAGGTCGTGCATGCACTTGCGTCTGTGAGGCTCAAGGGGCTGATGCTCTTTTAAATTCGCCTGCACGGTGCACTCCGTAGAGAGGAATAGTGAGGATTCGCCATAGTGAGATGAGATGAGATACGGAGGTCATCATAGGGGAGTGGGGAAAGAGATGAGGTGGGTGCGAGTGACAGTGTAACCGAATGGAACAGGCAGAGTGAGGAAGCGGCGCGGCTATAGAAGGCGGTGATGAGAGGAGCACCTTTATGATAATGAATGGTTATCACAGCTTTGATTGCATACAATTGAAGTGCGTAGAAATCTCAAGTTATTTGTTATTGGAATGGTGGGGTTTACATGAGAGCCACATTAAGTGTCATTCCGAGATAACGGTTGCGATATGGGCGTTGCAATATGAACCTAAATTGTACATGAGGTCGCGTGCGTGACAAACGTTAGACAGATAGGGGATACGGTAATTTCAAATACAGGTAGTAGCTTTGAGAAAATGCATTTCAGCTGCTCTTTCATTTGATGAGGGTTGTGTTTTTTCACACAACGGCCGTCTGAGGCATCTGGGAAGTTACCAGGTGACTTCTCCGCACTCCTTCTCTACGCCTTGGCCGTCACACATACATACATATACACTTCTACATATACATACACATATGCACTTAAGCACAACCTGGCCCCTCTGCGATGGACATCATCTGAAATACCTAGCATTGCTTAACCAATTTATTCCATAAAGGAAGCACTTCTTTTTCGTGATGATAATAATTATCACTCCTAGTTTTCTTTGAAGAAAGATCGAATCCTTTTTGCTTGCGCATACTATATTTTATCTCTGACTCCTGCCTCGGCTCTCCACAGCCCTTTCATCGGCGTTAACGCTCTAAACTCCCCTGTATAGATGGCGCCGGGTTGATATGATAGCCCGCACTACGGATACATCTCGGTGTTCCTGTCACGGCGCGTAGTAAGCAGGCCGTCTATTCTATATACCTTGCGTTTGCCTCCGCGAGATGCGCAATATGTGCTCTTTACTTTAACTATATCGGTGTCATTTTTTGGAGGCTGTAAAGGGTCGTCTTTATGTTTTGTTGGCGTTATATAATATCTGGTGTTTCGTCTCTCGCTTCTTTCTTCTCGGCGGTTGAGAGTTAGTACCATCACATCCCGTAGATGTTTGGAGGCACGTTACTCCGCCATGCTTCACAGCGAGGTGTTACTCTACAACCGAATTCGTTGCCCATACATATAGCGACACGAGCAAATGCAAGGTTATTATGCAATAGGAATCCCATTGTGTCAACAGCCGACAGATTCCTTCAACTGAGAGGTGTGAGCTCGGCTTCAACCTCTAAAGCAGCAGCTGTAGTCCCATCTACTTCGCGTGTATTGAAATGGTTGGTGGGTTTGGGCCTCACTGGTTTGCTGGCCTATCAGGTTGACACTCGATTCTATGGCTCTGCCGTTACACGGAATGTTAGGTCCGCAATAATTCTTTTGACGATATCGCTGGATTACAAGCTTAATTTTGACGAGTCTAACGATATACCACAGCTACACGAACGTAACTCGCAACGTTTATTTGACTTGTTGAGCACAAACAAGGGCCTCTACATAAAAATTGGTCAGGTTATTGCAATGCAAGGGTCTTTATTCCCAAAGGAGTACCAAGACAAGTTCAGAAAACTCTTCGACAACGCACCTGCTGATGACTGGCGGACTGTTGACGGGGTCCTGAGGAAGGAGTTGGGTTCAAACTATGCGCAAGATATGTTTGTTTCGTTTGACAAAACCCCTATAGCGAGCGCCAGTATTGCCCAAGTGCACAAGGCAACGTTAAAGACTGGCGAGACAGTTGCTGTTAAAGTGCAACATGCCTCTATCAGCAAGCAAATCACAATAGATCTTGCAACCTACAGGATGCTGATGTGGTTCTATGAATGGGTCTTTGAGATGCCCATTTCTTTCACTACAAAGTATATCACAGAGAGAATGACAGAAGAGGTAGACTTCAACATCGAAGCTTCCAACGGAATGAAAATGAGAGAAAGGATAAATAACGATCCCGAGTTTCGCGATAGGCTCTATGTACCAAAGGTGTACACAGATTTGACAACTAAAAGAGTTCTTGTTGGAGAATGGATCGATGGTGATTCTCTTGTAGCGATGAAAGGTCTTGCCAAGCTGGGCTACGATACAAAGGAAATTATGCGCAGAATCATCGAGTGTTATAGCCGTCAGGTATTTTCATGGGGTTTGATTCACTGTGACCCTCACCCTGGCAATTTCATAGTGCGTAAGATTGGTAATCCCAAGGTTCAGCAGCAGGTTGTGATCCTCGACCATGGCCTGTATGTAGAACTGAACTCAGACTTTAGAAAGCAGTACTGCGGCCTTTGGGAAGCTATATTTGAAGCCGATACGGACAGGATAAAGACGATTGCGTCGTCATGGGGTATCCGTTCAGATGACGTATTTGCTGCTATGACCACTATGAACCCTACAAAGATGAGAGAGGCACGTCAGAGGGCGAAGGAGATGGAAGGATTATCCGATTTTGAGAAGCAGCAGCTTATTAGAGATAAGCTGGTGAATTTCTTTGAGAGCACCGATAAATTCCCATTGGAACTGGTGTTTCTAAGCAGAAGCATGCGTATGATCCAGTCATTGAACCAACAATTTGGCACGCCAATCAATAGAGTTGGTGTATTTGTTGAGGAGGCACGCAAGTCCCTCCAGATGTTTTCATTTGGGTCACAGGGATATTTATCCACTGAGAGCAGATCGCGTAGTATGCTGAAGATGGCCTACAGATATACGATATTCATGACCTTAAAGCTCGCTTCCAGTCTTGTGTTTGCACTATTCGAATTGAGGAAATTCCTCTACTCTTTCTTTTCCCCTTCTTCCTCAGGTGCAACAGAGGGCATGGATGACGCCCTTGAAGACCAGATGGTGCTCGCCGCCAAGAGCCTGGGATTTGAAGTTCAAAAAGGTGAATTTCTTCAAGGTTAAAACAAGCAAGGCGTCTTAATCCTCTTTGCTCGCTAATTGTATATATATAACGTTAGACCGCACATGTATATAATAATATATTAGAATTATATACCGATGTCCCATCCAATACTGAGATCTCATCCTGTACAGAGAGACCTCATCAACGATAGTGCAGCTACAAATAACTACTGTGTAGTGCACACCATCAGCTCATTTTGTATGGCTGGATGCGCGATGAGCTCTTAACAATTTTTTTTGGCTTATAATAATAGGAAGAGTGAAAAATATAATTAGTGCACCTGCAGAGGTAGCAAGAGCAGCACAACAAATACACGGCTACGCTTTTTAACAGTAGGAGGAGGGTTATTCTGTGTTATCATTGTGTATTTCTTTCACACACAAAAAATAAAATGTCGCAGGAAGAATCAAAAAAGTATTTCAAGAGCATAGACATCGAGCCCTTCTACCTGGGAGGGTGTTCAGCCACACTTTCTCAGGATGGAATGGTATTGGCAACGCCAATTTTAGAGGATATAGTCATCACCAACACTCAGTCGAATGAAATTGTACACAAATTACAAGGAGACGGTTCTTTGGTGACGTCTCTGCAGCTCTCTCCCAATGGCAAGTACTTGGCGATCGTTTCTCAGTCACAGCAGTTGAGGATATTCAACCTGGAAACGTCAAAGTTTGAAAAGAGCATGAAGCTGAGCTCCCCAGTGTACATTTCAGCTGCAGACCCAACAAGTTCTCTGTTTGCATTTGGTGGTTCAGACGGTGTGATCACAGTGTGGGACCTTGAAGGTGGGTTTGTGACTCACTCTCTCAAGGGACACGGAACAACTGTGTGTTCTCTAACATTTTACGGGCAGTTGCACAGCAAAGACTGGAAGCTTGCTAGTGGCGATATCATGGGCACGGTAAAGATCTGGGATCTCGTGAAAAGGCGATGCATCCAGACTCTTTCGGAACATTCCTCTGCTGTTAGAGGTGTTGATTTCAGTGAGAACGGAGACTACTTTGTCAGTGGAGGCAGGGACAATGTGTCAATTATCTGGAGTACGAAAACTTGGAAGCAGGTGCGTGTTCTCCCTGTGAAACAACAGGTTGAAAGTACCGGCTTTATCAAGGTAAATGATAAGGAGTTGTGTTTCACTGCTGGCGGGGATTGTGTGCTAAAACTGTGGGACTTCCAAAGATCTAAGCTAGTTGGTCTAACCCCCAGTCCACTGGAGACAAGTGAAGAGCTGTTGATCATTGGGGTTGTGAAGCTTCACCCTGAGCTGTCGTCGGTGATGTTGGTGTTGTCGGATCAGACTATATTCCAGGTGGAGCTCGATGCCGATGATCTCTCAGCAGAGGTTGATGCTGAGGACATTGTCAACCTCAGCATATCGCGTAAGATTGCCGGTAACCATGGTACCATTGCGAGTATGAAATATGTTGGTCCAAATTTGAGTTTAATTGCATTGGCCACAAACTCTCCTGCATTGCGTATAGTTGACCCAATTAACCGTCCCTTGGATGTTGATATTCTTGAGGGACACACGGATCTTCTCAACGACCTTGACACCACTGTTGATGGTCTTTGGATAGCAACGGCCGGCAAGGATGGCGAAGCTAGGTTGTGGAAATATTCACAAGAGATGGGTTCCTTTTTCTGCTATGCGGTATTTGAAGGCCATGCCTCTTCTGTTACTGCCGTTGGTTTGCCAAAGACCCCAATTAGAGGATCGGCCCCATCGTTTATCATTACTGCATCTATGGATTTGACCGTTAAAAAGTGGAAGATACCACAGCCATCTACCAACAGCGCTGAGAATATCTCATATCCATTCATAGTTAAGACGTCCGACTACACAAGAAGGGCTCATGAGAAACAGATCAACTCGCTTGATGTCGCGCCTAATGATGAGCTCTTTGCCACTGCTGGGTATGACAAGCTTGGTAAAGTTTGGGATCTTGCAACTGGTGAAACTGTGGGTGTACTGAAGGGACACAAGAGAGGACTTTGGGACATCAAATTCTCTGATTACGATAAGTTCTTGGCGACCGCTTCCGGGGACAAGACATGCAAAGTGTGGTCTCTGGAGACGTTTATCTGTGTAAAGACATTTGAGGGTCATACCAATTCCATACAGTGTATTGATTTCCTCAACAAGGGTCAGGAACTGGTGAGTGCGGGTGCAGATGGGCTGGTGAAGTTATGGGATAAAGCCTCTGGAGAGTGTATGAAGACATTGGACAACCATGACAACAGGATTTGGGCGATTTGTATCAAGGATGACGGTGCAGAGTTCGTCTCCGCAGACGCAGACGGGTACATCTCCATCTGGCAGGACAACACCGAGGAGGCCCTTGCTGAACAGGAAGAAGCCAAGAAAGTACGCGTTGAAAAGGAGCAGACCCTTCAAAACTGTATCTACAACGGTGAGTGGGCTAAAGCATTTGAGCTTGCCCTAGCCTTAGATCACCCTATGAGATTATACAATGTGCTCAAGGCTTCAATTGCAAGTGGTTGTTCCACAGGCTCAGAGTCTGTTCTTGGTTCTGTGGAACTAGAAGAGTTGATAGGTAGCCTTCCACCAGATAAGCTACTGCTGCTGTTCAGGAGAGTGCGTGATTGGAACACCAACGCCAAGTTGTTCGATATCTCTCAGAAAGTGGTGGGTGTCATTCTTTCCAAATGCGATGTTCAGTCACTTCACGATATCCCAGGCATCATCGGCCTCATTGACTCCATTGTCCCATACAGTGAGAGACACTACAAGAGAATCGATGAACTTATCGAGCAGAGTTATATGCTGGACTATGCAGTGCAAGAAATGGACAAGTTGGTGACATAGTTGACAGTATATATGAGTGGGATAATAGAAATGCTAACATTTGTATAAGATTTACAATTTTTGTTTTTTAGGCATGGAATATTGCAAAATCAAAGTATTCCAAGAATTGGATTATATATATATTAATTTAATTCTTACAATTGATAACACCAAAGCACCAGAAAACAATTTAATCTTAGAACAAAACCAATCGATAATATACATTATTAAAAAATTCGCACACCACCACACCAAAGGCAATATCACAAATAATGTCTTTGCTAGTATAGCCACTCATTTTACTGTAGGCGTTGGTGTGTGAAGTTGAGATGAGCGGTGAGTGCTTTCACCAATACGTTATCGCTTGCAAAAAGAAGTTGCATCGAGATGTGAGTTGTGATCTCTAAAAGTGGATTTGTTTATTACGTGTCGGGACCTTTGAGAGGGTATAGGATCAGTTTGACTTGGGGTGGAACAAGTTGCATGAAATATTGCAACAGGCGTGGATATTATACTCTGCTTCAGAGAGAGGAATTCTATACAACACACGGGTTCTGATTGCTCAATAGATTGCTCCATAGATTGCCCAATAGATTTCTCAATAGAGTGCGCCAAAATGAGTTACCGTGACTCCAGCCCACGTCGTATGAGCAATTCACATAGATATAGAGACAGGGAGGGGGTGCGACCAGCCCAGGACGTGTCTCATGAGGGCCGTGAACATCGCTCGAGAGACTCGAGAGATTTCAGAGAGTCAAGGGAGTATAGAGAGTCAAGGGAGTATAGAGAGTCAAGGGAGTATAGAGATTCAAGGGAGTATAGAGACTCGCGGGAGTATCGAGAGTCAGTGGATTCCAGGGATTCACGCGGCCGTAGCGATTCCAGAGGCAGCAAAACTACAGGTAGCCATCAACATAACGGCGCAGACCAACAGCATAATGAAAAACACAGTGAACGCAGCCATAGCCGCAACGGTAGTACAAGGTACGCCTACAAGTTCAGCGAATTCTGGCCAGAAGTCAGCGACTTACCAACAAACAAGTGGTTATTCTCTGAGTACGATGTAAAATTCGAAACACCTTCGCGACACCTCGTGCTGTTTGAGGATGAAGTACGCAGACGAGGGAAAGGTGTCACGTTCATTCTGAATCTATGCAAGGCTCTCAAGTTATCACGGCTCGTTTACCTCACAGCATCTACATATTTCCACCGGTTTTACATGCGCAAGGATATCCAATCTTTCCACTATTATGAGGTTGGTGCAGCCTGCCTGTTTGCCGCCTGTAAGGCTGAGGAGTGCCGTAGACGTCTACAGGATATAACTGTACAAGCGGCCCGAATTTCTTCCAAACAGCCTAACCTCATAGTTGATGAACAGACCAAGTTATTCTGGCACTGGAAAGACCAGATCACAAGGCTGGAAGACATCTTGTTGGCCACTTTGTGCTTTGACATGGTGCCTGATTCGCCATACAAGATGTGCCATACAGTCACGAGAGTCGATGCAGTTCTAAGCAAAGAGGAAATAATAACTCGCACTTGGAGATCATTGTCAGAGGCAATCTTCAACAAGGCATGTGGCTTCTTTGAATGGGCTGCGCGGTTGCCCATATGTGTTGTTTATGATGCACCAACCATTGTGGCGGCAGGAATGGCATTGTCTGCATTTTCAGAGAGGATCAAGTTCCCAACCGGGTTTATCAAAAGCGAGTTGAAGGTAAGTGCCAGAAATACATGGAAATGTTTGTGCTATTTCTACAGATTGGCACCGATAATAGCGCCAAGCCACCCCGGTTTCCCTGAGATGTTCCCCGCCTTGACAAAGGAACAGTTCTATGACGTAGTGCACGGTGATGTTCCTGGGCAAGGAGCACCAGAGGATGGCTATGGATCTGGTGCTAGCAGTCATTTGGACAAGCAGCTCACTTCGAACGGTAACAATAAATCCGCAACAATTATCATCAATGACGCTCCTGGGAAACAATCAGACAAAGAAACCGAAGCTGAGACGCAAAGAGAAACACAAAAGGAAATTGCAAAGGAGGCAATGGATGTAGACGTGGAGCCTACCGCTTAGCTAGGTTTTATGACCCTGTATAATTTAATGTAAAATTCATCTTCGCTGAAGAGACAAGGAGCATGATAGGATACCGTTCACAAGCATGCTCCTTGTCTTTGTGGCACTTTGAAGTACACGCAAAGAATGTTGCCATCAGTTTGACGAATTTTGTATTTTTATATCATCTAATATAATATCAGTATTAATTGAACTAACAAGGCCCAAAAAACACAATCATATCCATCCAACCTTTTGAAATGCCGAACCAACCTGTTAAGGCATTCACGACTGTTTGTACACCTCATATTCATCCATTCTCCACCTCTCCCACTAACGTTGCTAGTCCTCTCCAGAAGCGATTCGGCGCAGCAAGTTTATCAGAAGGGGCTTGAAGCTATGCATTCTTGTCTGTGGCGAAAGTGGAACTGGCAAATCAACCTTCATCAACACTTTATGCGACAATACATCTCTGAAAACAGATGAAAGGCACAATTTTGAACAGGCTGATGTGGACAAAGATCTCACGATAGAAACCCATCATCTCCATGTCGCTGAAAAAGACGAAACCCCTATAAACCTGACCGCTGTTATTCCCAGGGGATTTGGTGGTAAGATCAACAACTCAGATGTATGTGAGAAAGTGTTGAACTATGTTGAGGAGCAGTTTGACCTTGTACTGAACGAGGAGTGCCAGATCCGTAGGTATCCCGGAGCAAAGGATACAAGAGTCCACGCTGCCTTATACTTCATCAGGGCGACTGGCAAAGGTCTTCGGGAGCTCGATATCGAATTCATGTCGACCTTAGGCCACAGGGTCAATATCATCCCGGTTATCTCCAAGGCTGATCTTCTTACGCAGGAAGAGCTTAGGCTGAACAAGGCGCTCATCTCAAGAGACATTGCACTCTACAAACTCCCAATCTATGACTTCTCAACTGCTGACGAGTACTATTCAAGCGAGGCCGCAGAGCTTCAAGAAATGCTGCCGTTTTCAGTCATGGGAAGTTGCATGAAAAAAGTTGTTGACGGCAAACAGTTCCATGTAAGAGAGTACCCTTGGGGAGATGTCAAAGTGGAAGATCCACACTGTAGTGATTTTTTGGTTTTGAAAACCGTTTTGTTTGGTGCTTGCCTACAAGAATTGAAAGAATCTACAGAGTGTATCTTGTACGAAAAGTATAGAACAGAGAGGCTCTCAGCTTCGAAATTGGCTCCAACCACGGGGGAGACAGGAGATGATTCAAAGGAAAGAGACAGGCGGGAACAATCGCTGTTGCCACGGGTGAGACATAATCTGCAGGAAACACAAATGGACACAAGAGTCACCGGCAATGTTACTACTTGAAAGGGCAGGAATTAACTCTACTGTGTATGTCATGAATCATGGCTACATCTTCGGTATAGCTTCAGCACAGCTTTGCAACAACCATTCTCGACGTTGGGAGCGATAACTCTTTTACTTTTTTTCATAAGCTTGGCAACTGATATCTACTGCAATACAGCAATTCTACAATATAATAGTTGTTTCATAAATTTCGCCCGTGTTTTAATGCGAGTTTAAATTGCATTAACCTCATCAACGTTGCAGGGCCCTTCACAGCAGTGTTCCCTGCGCCAGGAACGGTTCACCTGCATACGCCTGGGGACAGAGCATTGAGGCCACGGAATATCTGATCTGAATGATATAAGAAACGTCAAGGAAGGGAGCAATTTTCGGTTAACTAAAGAACACATAATGATATTCCTTGCTTTATAATTTTTGCATTCACTCTCTCTTTTTCACCGCACTAATTACTACTACACATCAATCACTCCCAATGTGGAGTATCAGCTCTAGTTTGAAAAGTGATGAGAGAATCTTTTGGCAATAATGCCTTCACAGTTCGACAACCCGATGACAGAAGTGCGGCTGAGTCCGCTGAAATCTCAACAGCAAAGTTTGGGAAATGTAGCTTCAGACAATTCTCCATCGTACCCTGGGCAGAATGATGCCGTTATTTCTCAGCGTGCTGTTGATGCATCCCACTCAAGCCTGGGACAAAACACGGAAGCTACAGCATACACTGCAGATACCCAGGTGATTCTCACAGGCCCCGTGCCTAATGAGAACACGCAGGAGATATTTAGCGCTGGATCTGGTGAATCGAGTGAGGGCCCTGCTAGCGCCGAAATCGTTTTGCAGGTGGAGGTGGAACCAGAGGGAGATATGCCACTATCAGCCATTCAGCTTATCGATAACCCCAACACAGAAACCCAAAGGCCATCACAGCTCGGTGCATGTAACGTCCATGAGGACTCAATAGTACACTGGCACAATTCTCGTCGCACAGCGGGGATGGACAATAAGTCATCAGAGGATCTAAACGAGGGGACTCACACGGTGCCAGACGTGGTGACCACCACCAAGATCGGCTCGGAAAGTGGTGAAATATCCAACGAGCAAGGAATATCTGGAAACGATGTAGACGGCACAGAACCACAGATCGCTGGAACAAATGAGGATACTCTCAATGTCAGAATTGGAAACTCTCAGACATCACAAACACCCTTTTTGCATAAAATCAAAGACCCTTTCCAGGATACCCCAGTGGTCAGGGCTACCACTTCCAACTCACTATCAGCATCTATGTTCTCTGCTAGTAAATCGAGCAAGTGGCCTGGGGTCTCTCCGTCCATTGGAAGTGCATCCGGTAACGCCCAGAATGTCTTTGAGATGGTAAGGAGGAAACAGGACGAAGAGGTGCCTTTGGAGTATGAATCACAGTATGGCCTGGTAATTGAGCAGACTTCTAATGACACCATGGGGATGCTAGAGTTCGGTGTTGAAAACGATACTTTTGATCTCCGTCTTGCCAAAACTATAAGGAACGAGAAAGACAGCAAGAGGAGAAACCCAACAGTCAATGAGAAGGAAGGAAATCGCCACATATCGTCGCTCGATGAGGATAGTGACATTGATTTGCTCGAAAATGATGGTTCAGGCAGTCAAAAAGATGATAATGAGTATAGTACCCTTGACGAACGGCTAGCTGAACAGATTAAGCGAGACAATGACAAAGGCCACGTGAGAAGTCCGCTGCTCCTTTCTGACGAGGGCCACTCCACGCAATACCTGGATGATTCCCACATTCAAGTATTGGGAACCATTGAGAGGGGAAGGTCATCCTTCCAGGCAAACGCAACACAGACTTCAGATACTTCGCACATGAAGGGTTTTGGAGTGGATAATGGAGAATTCCTAGGAGAATTAAAACTACATGGTATGAGTTACCGGAAAGCTGAAGATGAGGAAGAGTATACGAATGTAATCGAAGACACTATGCCTGATGTGATGAATTCTATTGTGAATTCTGAAGAGGAAGGTGAATTGGAAACAACAGCAGCAAGAACCATGGCTGGCGCCATCACCATTGATGATTCCACAGTCACAAGGTCAACTGATCTAACGCGAGATCCTCTTGAGGATTCTACACTGTTGAAAGCAGATAGCAGGCATAAACGGAAAAGCCCATTTGGAGGAAAAGATGAGGTGAACAATGCCAATCTATTTGCATTGCCCATAGACATTGGTTCTCAGAGTACTCCATTCCTCGCGAAGAAGATACGAAGAGTCAGTGTACACCACCCACCTCTTAACAATGAACTTGCAGGTCTCAGAAGGTACAAATCCGAGTATATCCCACAACGAGATGCTAAGAATACACCCATCAATGCTTTACCTGTGGTTCATACTCCAAGTGCACGTTCTAACCGCAAGCCAGTTGGTGGTGGTGTGATCAAAGGTATCACTTCTTCTCCACATATTATAGAGGAATCTTCACCTTCTGTTAGGGACAACGAACTTATACGTGTACTTGCCTCCAATTTACCCCAATCTGCTGATATGCGTAATCATATTGATGATAGTGGCGTAGTACCAGCAGGCAATCGTTCAAGGTTGAGAATTGCATCTTCTCCTCAGTTGACCCAGGAACTCACTGACATAGAGGATGAAGGTGATATATTCACACTTGAAACAAATGGCGACTCTCAAAATCGGCCCTCATCACAGGGTGTCCCTTTTTCTGCAGGAAATGACACACAAAAGATCCATGACATAGGAGATGGCAGCGGTACTAAGAAGCGCGATTTGTTGGGGACTCAGCCTAGGGGAAACTTTGACAAAAGAGATGATATTCGGCATACAGAAAACGATGGAAGTGGGGAGGATACCATTCGTAGAACCCCTAGGAAGAGACAGAATGGACGACAACTGCGAGCTATGGGGTCCGGCCGTTTTGCTAATTGTGACAGAAACTCTTTGACGCTTTCTCAGCTCACTGGCTCAAAGGAAGATGAGGCAGTCATACTTTCTCAGGATTCGTTTCAACACCTAACAATCACTAATGGTCGCCCAAGGCGTGATGGTGTGAATTCTAAGACAGCAAAAACGCTTGAACCTGAAGAAGACACTAGGTATTCCAGGATCAGACATACTACTGTGGTTAGCCCCCAGCTGGAGGAATCATCTCCGAGCTCCAGTCAGAGTGCTTCGGAGTCTCTTAATGGAGTTAATGATAATATCACATCGCAAGAGTGCGTTTCACAGGCAAACGGCAGCCGTGCAAGTTCCGAACAACCTTTTAACATCGAGGAACCTTTAAACGATGTTGACTCAACGTTACCTCGGTCTGGTATAATGCGCCAGGATGAATCAAATGTCGAATTTTCTCCACAACATGTTGCCTTCCCTCGTAGTGTTTGGACAATGATAGGCGGCAAAATATACCCAGGTGTGATTCTCAAGGTTTTGCCACAGCACGTGGATATTTGCTATGCCGATGCCGTGTCGGCTGTTAGGCATAAATCAATACTCGGGCCCTCAGATTTAAGAGTTGGCGACAAAGTGAAGGAGATTGGTAGCAACACCGTGTATGTAGTTACAGGTCTGGAGTGTGATGTCAAGAACTTTGAGCTATCCAAAGAACCAAACAAGCCTTTGAAAGGAGGCACAAAGAATGACAGCCACACTACTCTGGCTAGTTCGGATGTAGTTATTAGATGTATGCGTGGATACAGCACAGTCTACGTGAAAGAAATGAAGAGAGGCATCGTTGCGGAGAAGACAGAGGAGATATCTTTTCAGCTTTCCCAGTTGTATTTAGTTTCGCGTAAAAGGCGCAAGAACCTAAGACTGTATGACGATCCCGCAGCGTTTGATACATTTCTTAAAAGTTTACAAGTTGCTCCCGTTGTCAGAAATCCAACTACATTTCCCCCTGTACACTTTGATGAGATCTCTGCAACTGCTCACCTGCGCCCTGACAATGTCAATGGCCAGATATTTGAAGGTTGTGCTTTCTGCATCACCGGTGTTGAGTCTGTGAACAAACTCAACGAGAGGGCTAAAGGGTCTCTGGCTAAAATGATAAGAGGAAATGGCGGGATTGTCTTGGACAGTGGATTCCAGGAAATATTGGAGCCATTAAACGGTGACCGTTCTTCACCTCTCTCGTTTAGTAAATCCAGTATTCTTGCTAGTCTTAAATTCGCTGCAGTTATATCCTCCACACACTGCAGAAAGGAGAAGTTCCTTCAAGCACTTGCCCTAGGGTGGCCTGTAATATCGGAGCAGTTTGTTGAAGACATAGTGTCGGCATCGGAGACACCTAATGGGAATGGTGTTAGCCAAAAATTTGTCTTTTCTAGATGGACAAGTTATGTTTTGCCTGCTGGAGAGTCTTGTCGTTTATCTGGGGCTTTGAGAAGTGTTGATCTATCAAGTTTCCGCAACAAGTTTCTAGAAGGAGCGTCATTGAATGATCAACTGCAAAACAACACCCACATTTTAAAGCAATACAGGATCATTACTGTCAGCGGAAACGGGGTACACAACAGTAAACCATTGGAATTCTTTTTCCGCGCTCTTGGTGTTAACTCCTTTTACGTATGCAATGATTATACCGAGGCTCTACAAGTTGTGATTTCTGCTGGTGGATATGGAAATGGCGATGGCAGAGGACCGAATGGAGTTGAGCACACACCACTGATTTGGTCATTATACGACGAGAACACAAAGACAGCAGACATTTGTCGACGCCTACTGAAAGCTATGAATAATATTGAAAACGGCAAAACAGGTGATTCTCCCAAAAGAAGACGAACAATTAACTTGAATGACACATCATCGCCCACCGCGTGCACCAAAAGGGATACCACTGTGACGATTACCGACATGCCCGCTCACAAATTCGAAGCTGAACCAATAGCTCTAAGAAGACCACAGCGCCACGCTCAGCAGAAGAGTCCGTTGGGCCAAAGAAATTCCCAACCCGTTTCAAAGGGCAAACGATCAATCTACAGAGGGTTGGAACTGCAACTGATTGACTGGGAGTGGGTAGTGCAATGTATTATATCAGGTAATTCTTGGCCAAGCAACAATATTTGGAAGGTGAAGTGAGAATTCGCTTCTTTTGGGGATTGATAATAAAGGATGAGGAAATTATATATATAGATATATGATGACATGTATCTATAGGACAAAATAAAATGATATCTCATTGGCCAAAATATTAAGGTCTCTTAGGACCGCTATTCTCGTAATAGTAATGAATCATCAGTGGTAAATATACAAACAATCAAAGGGAAACGGAACAAAAACATAAAAATCAGTCAAACTTTTTTCTCTCTTTATGTGCGGGTGATAACTGCACTGTTTCACACCCGATTGATGCCAATACAAAACAAATATCTGATACGTAATAGTATCTGACGGCCACAATACCGCGGCATAACTCAAACAAGAAAATCACACAATCGAAATGGGAAGCATAACAAAAAAATCAGAATGTCTAAATAGAGAGAATTAAATAAAATTTCACACCGTGGATGCAGGAACACAAACCATTGACCACAGAAGTGGTTGATAAACTTCAACTAAACCCCCCGCTGACAAAGCCTATCAATACCCTGTGAATTCATACGAGATCTTGTTCACAACAGAGATTGAGCAAAGGGGCAGTACTTGTGTGTACTTGAGCAAATAATTTCATATGAATCCCCACTACAATAAGAGGGCACCCAACAGAACAAAAATGCCGGACAAATACCCAACACCACTTGTTCTTTGAGGAGCCACTCTTGCAGCTGCAGCATGACTAGTGCTGGACGAACTGCTTGTAGCAGTTCCGGTCACAGGGGAAGCAGATGCAATGTCAGTTGAACCGCCTACAATAACTTCTCCATTGGATACAATAGCAGTTTCCTGAGGGGCCATGTTGGTGAGAGAAGCTGAAGCAATATCGGTCAAGTCCAAAGTAAGGGCAGAGTAGTCAGTGATATTGTTTGCCCCAGCAAAGGGGATGAAACCAGATGAAATTGCATAGAATGTGGAAGCCAACGAAGTGGAGACGGAAGTACCATTCTGTGCGATAACAGTTGATGATGGGCGAGCGGAGGTCGCCGTGGTGGTTTGCGAGGTGGTTGAAGAGCCATTCTCCTGAACCAGTTGACCCATAGCCAATGAACCTCCCTCATTGTCTACAGCAAGATAGACGCTTCTCAAGAAGGGAGTTCCTAGTAGAGTGTACCCCATGTAGTAGTCAGGCAGGAAGGCAAAGAAGCAAGCGCCGTCTCCGTCCGGGAAGTACAACGCGGTGTTATTATCATCACTTGCAGGGTATAAGAGCTCACTCAGAGGGATACTGATGGTGAGGTTTCCAAAGAGGAAGTCTACAGTTCCCAGTCCTGCAACGGAGCAACCCACCAGCCACTTATCGAGGGAAGCAGCATAGTATGCATTCACCTGCACCGCCAGCTCGATCAGAGTGGAGTATGGGATGTAGTTGTAGTATGTTCTTGTATCGAGGAAAGCAGGTTTAGGGTAGCTAGCCGTCTCTGTGCCATCGCTATAGCTCTGAGGGAGCCACAAGGTCTGGCCAGTGTGGTTGGAAGTGACACCAAAGCCACTAACCGGAACCACAGGGTATGAATTGCTGTAACCAGTGTCCGAGAGAAAGTGAATCTCATCGTTGATTGGGATGAAGGGGAACTCAACAAATGCACCGGTGTACCGTGAAGGATCAAGAGCGCCCAGAATTAGTTGAGCAGACGTGGCGTTGATACCATTCAAGGCTAAAGAATACGATGAAGAGTTGATGTATCCTGCATCTACCATTGCAGGCAGCAGAGCAGTGGAGTCTGAGATACCTTCGGGAAAGGCAGAACCAACACCAAATCCACCAGTAGCAACGTTGGAACTGTTGGAATCCGCAAAGATAACATTTTCAAGGCTGATGCTTGATCCGTTACCAATATTAAAGGACACATTATCCTGAGCAAGATGGCCATCCACAACGATGTAGTTGATGAACACCTCCGATACCGTATCGGCACTGTCCGTGGTGTTCAAAGATGAGCTATCAGTGTTTAGCTCAGAATTGTAATATCCACCAGAAGAACTGCCGCTGGCATTATACATTCCATTAGATATGCAAACAGCAGTGGCTGAAGATGATGCTGATGATGACGATCCACTAGAGACAGGCGTCTGGGTAGCTGTAGAGGTGGTTGTGGTGGAAGAGGAAACAGGGCAAACACTATTAAACAGTGCATCAATCACCCATATACCCGCATTGTTGATGTCCAACCTCAGGTTCATGGGCTGTGGAGGAGTTCCAACATGGAACTGTGCATCGTATACCTTTCCTGAACGCGGTATCAGTGGGACCAATGGGAAGTCGTTTGGGTCTTGTGGTTGGGGCGTGACAGCATTCACACCGCTGGTCAAGCCAGAGATAAAGGCAGCTGTTAGCACACGGCTGAACTTCATAACTGCTGTAATGTTGAGTCCTCGAACGCTATTGCCGCATGTGCGTGATATCGACGCGACGATAAAACAATAAGGAGAGTACGTACTATATATATAGTCAGGCCGTGTTGGATCTATATATATATATATAAGAATCTCAACCTTACACCCAAAAATAGAGTTCAGGAACAACTAATACTCGCACCCAGTGGCTTCCAAGGCTGTCTCAGTTAACGTCTGTGTGGAGCTAAGAATAGCCATGCAAAAGAAACACGGCAAAATGTTTCTCGTCCCCACTGATTGATTTTCTTTGCCAAGATACAAGGAGTGCAACCTAAACAATGTAATATTTCCAAGAGTCTGACAGTCGAAAAGGAGGGGCCAAAAATTTACCCTTGACTTTGACACGTCTAACTCGTATGCCAACCACTCTGATATGTAAGCTGTGCGAGACGCTGCGTGTTCCCTCGTGTACGCTATGGAATACCGGTAAACAAAAAGAAAGGTTCGATATATCCGAGAAGTGAGAGATGTCAGAAGTATCTGGAACCTTTTAATAACGAACAACTATAACACAAATTTGGAAGAGATGGGCAGTAGTGTCAAGAGAGTTAATCCGCGTATAAGGGTCCAAAAAAAAAGACCTCTCTCCCCTCTCCCTCCTGTACTAGTCATATTTACTGTGTGCCCTTTTCTGAAAGGCCAAAACGCCATGCTAAACGAGCCTGATGACGACACTGACGCTGAGGTAAATGCTAAGAAAAACAAACGGTCCCGCTGGAAATGGGAATTTTCCATGCGCCTTATAGAACCTGGGATTACGAAAAGGTCCATCATAGTAAAAGGAACGAGGAAACCAAGTCCTCCATGCATCTCACCCTATTCAAGCGGGTGCTCCCGATGCACACTTACGCAGACCATGCGTATTATGGTTACGTGCACTGTATATACTGCATTTGGAATATATCGCCGGAGACGGCTTGAAAGAGCCAGGGTATACCCAGATGGTGCATACAAATAAAGCGATTGCCTCCAATATCCAACACTCAAGTGTTTTCCGCATTAATCGGTGTGACTGCGGGGTGCTCCTTACCAATACAGCTATCGCCGATCAGCTAATCGGTATATTCATAAAGATGAGCATCCCGTAGTGCTTCGTTTAAGAAAGGCTTGGACTAAAAATACTAAGCACACTCACACAGCTGGATACAGGCTTGGCGAAAGACTTTGCGCACGCGATTATATAATGTGCTTCTAATGAACCCGGCGTGGGAGAGTCTACTTGCATCGGGGAAGTACAGGTAAAGTACAGAGATCCTATGGATCCCCATCTGTGACAGTTTGCGACCCTCTGCGCCATTGGCGGTAGTCCTCCATGGAGGCTATGCATCTGACGTCATGGGTCAACTCCTCGCCAGGAGGTGCGCAATATCAACACACACTACCTAAAGGCGAAGGTCTGTGTGTGGGTAGGGTCATCAATTGCCCCATAGTAGTGAACTTTTGGGTGCGGTGATCGGTAACAGCTTCGTTCACCACATCAGCTGATCATATACAATGAAGCCCAAGCCGAGGAGTTAGGCTACTTGCGAATTATCTGACTTTGTAGTGAATATATGTGGGAACTTGGGTTTGCAGCGGGGATACCAGGCGCACTGGCCTTGGATATAAGGTGAAGTAGAGCAGAGACGATAAGCCGGTAAAAGGCAGTGGAATTATGTGATATCGCTGAATGATATTTATTTGACATTCAAGCACACCTATTAACTTCGCAAAAGCAACAAAAACAAGCAGTGCATAAAACGTTGCAAAAGGCTCTCAAATGACATGCACCAAGTATAGACCGCCACTTTGATAGAAAAAACCTCACTGAAAAAGGAAGATATACAAAAAGTTTCTTTGAGCTCAGACCTGATAGAACCCAATCAACCGACTGTGAATAGATAGAGTAAAACTAACCCAATATAAAAATGCAAAGTAGACAAGTATAAAAACAAATAAATAAATAAACCGGCCATCTCGAACTCCTCAAAAGAGGGGACGTGAAGTGACACCAGCTCAAATTCAACGAAATAAAAGCATTAACCCCGTCATGTCTCTCACAACAGAAAACAAAAACCTCTACAACGCCTGTGTTCTAATAATATACACCTCATACAGCCCAATGAGATTGGATTCGCCGGCTTAGAAACAAGGGCTAATACTGGGGACTGGTTTGTGTCATAGTCTGTTTCTGGAACTGCTGGAACTGCTGATGTAATGCCTGCGCACTGTTGCTATCATAGTCGAAGCCGAATCCGTACTGTGGTGGAACCTCCATTTGCCGTGGAGGGCTTACCTGGCGAAAGCCAAACAAATCCTTGGTGCTGAATGGGTCATTTTCGCAATCCAATGATTGATAATCTTCATCATCTGCATCACCATTCTCCTCATTCAAAACGCTAGCTGCCTCGGCTGTCTGCCGATGCAGAGACTCATTGGAGCTGTATACACCACCACCACTCTGATTGTACACTCCTGCCTTATCAGGAGAAGTGGGAGACAAAGACGAGATGGGCGATGTATGTAAGCGATTCACCACAGCAAAAGAGTTGTGGGACACATCAGAGCGACCGGAATGCGGAGATGCGGAACTTGGCGATGCTGTGGCAACACGTGAGTGCGGCGTCTCTTTCTGATCATTTCCACCTGACTGTGGCGAACTTTCCTCCACAGTGATGGAAAACTTAGGGTTACCATTTATACCGTTGTTCTCCACATCAAGCAAGGGAGACTGTTTGCCTGTTTTCTTCTTGTTGCCATTCTTCATCAAAGTACTGAGATAGCCCTGTGGAAGCTTGGGACATTCTCCGCCCTCTATGTGCCTCTCGGCCCAGATCTCATTGTTTTGGAATGCACTGCCACATAAACCACACCAACCCATGGTACCAGTACGATCAACAGACTTGATGCCAGGTGGATACTTGAAGTGACGGGACTTTAAGTGTGTCTTATATGTGTCTCTGCGCGAAAAACCACCTGTAGCATGGCATTTTCTGGTGCCCTCATTGGCGTAGAATGGACAGTGGTATGCCTTATCCGACAGATGTTTCTTTACATGACGCGTGAGATAACCTCTCATTCTAAAGTTTGCAGAACAGTAAGGACAAGCATAACCCTTTCCGTCTTCACCCTCGCCATGCTCACCATTCTCATCAAGCTCTCCAGTGTACTCTCTGGCGTCGTTGATATCACCCAAAATCTTCTGCTTACCTGTGAACATAGCAAGATTACCCCCGTTGACCTCCTCGCTTCCAGATGATTTTACTGAAGAAACTGGTGATAGACCAGTGAAATCACTTTGAGAGAGAAATTCTTCAAGCTTTGACTGTGGGGGAAGATGAGCAACCGGACTCTTGTCATGGATGAGGGGGTTATAATTTCCCCGATGGGCATACACACCGGACACACTCTGCTGATGGAAGTTGTTCACTGGAGGCGACAACGAAGAACTAAGATCTGAAATTGGCGATAACTGCTGTTGAGAGTCTGCATGATTTATGATCGGATGTGGCTGCTGTTGAGACACCGCCAAATGCTGCTGTTGTTGCTGCTCTGGATGAAAATTATGATATCCAGTGGCAGAGTCAGACGAGATAAATGGCATCTGCTGCCCATATGGGGTCTGTTGAAGATAGGAGATCGCTTGTTGTTGTGGTTGTTGAAGGTTGCCGTTGTGAGGATATGGGTTGAAGACTCTCTTCTCATCAGTGTCGGAGAGATCACTACCGGAACTCAAAAATTGGAAAGGATCCTCCCTCTCAAAACCATAGTTCTGAAACTCGGCATTGATGGGTTGCTTTGGGACCCGATTACTGAGAACATTCTCATGTCTTTCATCCAAAATTCTCCACTCAATTTCACCCTGTGGATTCCTTACAGGAACCATACGGGTATCATAGGATGTGGCACACTGTGTTACATTATCCGATGATGATGTCCTCAATTCAGGTTGTAATTTCGAGCCCTTGGGGAAAAGCACAAAGCTTAAACGGCCTTCTCCTTTGCCTTTTGGTTCAGTGTGTTTGGTCACAGCGTTGTCCTGTGAGTTCTTGCCGCTATTTATCTTGATTAGCGGTTTTCTCCCACTAAGGCCAACAGCAGCCTTGGCGACATTAATCCACCACTGTAAGAATGAAAACACTATCAAAACCAAGGATGAAACTACAGAAGTGGTTTTCGCCCTCGTTGTCGTGTTCTGCTGCCTCTGTAAGCGCGCCGGAATGGTGGCGGCGCTGACACCTTTTACGCCTGACATACTTGTGCTGTATATAACTATTTTTTTTATCTGGCCGATATTCACTGGCTTTAAAGGTATTTGGTGGTTCTGCTTTCTGTGTCTGTGTCTGTGTTGTGTGAAATTTTTGTTGTTGCTGCCGTGTTAAGGGGGTGGGGGTTCAATGATGTCGCTGGAAGGCGGACGAATAAATAACACCACCTATCCAATTTGAACAACTGTGTCGTTTATAATCGATGTTGAATAGACTAACTAATACAGCTTCAAAAATGACAAATCCTATAATGTGCAAGAAAAAAAAAACTCTCTTGGATGTGCAACAATCTCACGACAAATGACCGCCAAACGGGATATGAGAGAGCTGTCAATGGAGGGGCTCCTCCTCCCTTGCTGAAAACACAGCGGTTCTGGCTAATGATGGCCTGGAAGGGGCAACGGAAGGAAAAATTGCAGAGGGTAGTAGTGCGAATCACCAAAAGTGCTGCTTAGCCTGTTGTGTGGAAGCACATCACGTGAAAAGTCGTGGCATAAATGCACTACGGTATACTACAGTTGTGCATTGTTTTATCGCGCCAAGTTCTATATACGCTGCTGCTGCTGGCTACTGTACTCGGCAGGCGGCAATAAGCTCACACATACTCCGAATGTCCCGATGCCCTAGGCGAAGTGGGAGAGTTGAGTGGCACCTTATGTTTACACGAAGGAGATGGCCGACGGTGGAGATGGCAGATCGATCAAAGGCCAGCAAATGTAATGGGTGGGGGAGGGGTTGCAGAAAGCGGATGCTGTCCAGATTTACCAAGGATGGGTTTACCATTGCGGGGATTGATTGCCGCCCGCGTCAGGAGGGGTAGGGAAGGAGGAGAGGGGAAAGTTGAACATATGGAGAAACCACCATTTGCCCGAGAAGAGGAGTGAGAAGGCGTCCGAAGAAAATAGCTAGGGATATTTCACAGTATATCTGTTTTGTCTGTTGATGCGTAATTGAGTTGCCTTATTTTTCTCTTGGCTCGCAGCTTGTTTCATAAGTTGGTCTAGCAATTCCATAGCGCAGGTAATACTGTGGTGGGTTCCCTGAGTAGAGAGACAAATCATGACATGAGATATTGATAATATGGCCTATATTCCTATATCAGTTTTCAGGAATATCATTCCGAGTGAGGCAGATTATTTTCATTTACCGAATCCGCAGAATCAATTCATCTAAGATGGGTACATCTGATAAACTATTAAGTCGTTCTATTTAATCTACTCTATCTGGGCCATCTCAGCCAATTTGCTCGACAGACATGTTCCCCATTTCAAAATTTTCTGTGTGGAAGACGTGAACATTTGCGGAAGATGTGGTCTCAGTTACCAACCTTTCCATTTCATTCCCATGCTCAAAGCTGTGCTGCCTTTCCATTCCAATCTCTGTGTAATCGTTGCCAGTTGGGTTTTTGCTTTCTTGGAAGCGGTAGTAGTTATACCACATAATATCACATAACGTAATAACAAGACCAATACCATTTGTAAAACTTAGAGTATCGCCAAACACCACAAACCCCATCAAGATCGTAAGCAATTCTTTGAAGATACCTGCTATGGACAGGGTCAAGAGAGAGGCATACGACAGGAGGACAAACTCAGATAATGTCATTGCAAATGCCAACAAACCAGGTATCACAAGCAACATGATAGTCGTTGGAATTCCCTTCTCGGTCCAAATCTCAGACCCTGCAAACTTGCCAAACCCCTCGACAAACGCTCCTGTAGCAAAAAGCGTGATGAACATGGAAGGAGACAAGTAGAAAATTGTCAGAATAGGGTTTCTTGTGTACTTGTTTCTTCTCAGAAGGATCTGGGTTAAAGCCCAACGCAGACCAGACATACATGCAGACATGAGCACTAGAATACATCCAAGGAATATAGTTCCACTGGATGTCACCAGATCCCTGATATCATATCTTTTGACCACGAATTTTACCACGTCAAGCAAATCTTCATCAGTAGAGGAATAATCGTTATGGGAGCTAACAGATCCGTCTCCTGATGAGCCTGAACTGCTTCCCCCACTATTATCCTGTGTGTCTTGTCCCCAGACCATCATTATGACACCTAGAGTCATTATGACAACAATTGTGGTGAGTCTTAAACTGAGTCTTTCCAGCTTGAATAAAACACCCCATAAAAGAACAAATATAAGAGCTGACGATTTAACCATGGTATAAAGTGACAATGTGATGAACTTGAATGAGGTATTACCCAGCCCGATATCACCGGCAGAGGCCATTGCACATGGGAGAATCTTTGTGACAAACTGCCTTCCATCCATCCAGTAGCTGGCAACCTCTAATTTATCGTGCATCCTAGAGGATGCATTATTGTTGTTTTCAAATGTGTCGCTATCGCTCAGATTAGGTGTAGCGGCGTGCTTGAGTGTATCATAGTGGTTGAGCCTGAATTTTGGCCACAGTATCAAACACAGAGAACTTAGGCAAAACAGGATTAACTGGTGACAACTGGTGACCAAGATGGGGAATTGGAAATTAAGGTGTGGTCCAAACATCCACTTATTATATAGCGAGATCGATAATGAGAAAATATACCATGAAAATATAGAGAAAGCGGTCACGGCCAAATTGGGGAACTGTTGTTTCATAGATTGGAGTGAAAAGTCGCCAGGTGAAACAGGGTGACCATGACCTTGCTCCAGCTGATTTGATGCAAATATTGGGGTGTCGCGACGAGGGAAACTGTAAGAGGTATTCGAAACCTCGTGACTAGGGATATGTGACAAAACATCTTGGGCGTTGTCGCTCTTGTTGTTGATGTGGTTGCTGTCTATTGTAGCATCGCCATTGGTCTTGCCTCTTGGTGAATTTCGGCTATTGGACTCTGCTGCTATGGCCGAAAGTCTCCTGGAATGGCTGCCATCTGTTGTTCGCTGTAAGGTAAGTGATCCTGTCTTTTTCTGAAACCTATCAGTTATGGTACCCGGCACCTCTAAAGGCTGGTCTGAGGCGCGATCCTCTGGCTTCATCATCAGTTAGGATCTGGATAGTCAGGGTGAAAACAGGCTCGAAGTAAAAACAACAGATAGAACAAATGCAATGCATATAAAAGATTCGAGGCCTAACAGCAGACTTCAGTCATCAGAAATACACAGGCTGGATGATTTGATTCACAATTCCAATTGATGTCTACAAGTTTTCTGCGAGAGTTCAAGACGCGGTAGAATGGATGCAAAGGGCGCCTATGCGTGAAGATCAGTGGTGAAGCTAATCTAGCAGCTTGTTTCTGCAGGCACCAAGCTTTTTTGACCGATCAGGCACATAGGGAAGAGAACGGGGAGCGGTACCAGCACCTTAAGGTATAAGAGGCTGCGATATATATAGCAAAAATATTTCCAGACAAATGTAATTATATATCTTAATTTTTTCTCTTTCTGGATATCTTAAATGGAAAGTATTCGTCCACAACGGTCGGATTGGACCCGGTAGGTCGTGTCTCCCACGCAAGACTACCTTCTCCCTCCTCCTCCCCCCCCCAAACAAATGCATATAGTGAGTTTCTGTATAGAAAGAAGTACCGTAACGTCTCTAGGGCGGTTTTCCATTATGCATTATGCTGTGTGATTTAAAGCCGAGCGATGTAAAGCTTGGTGCGGGTAGAGGTGTACTGACAAGACATGTCCCATCTCCCCTCAATATCTGGCATGCACCACTTTCTTTGAAACGCCTCCGCACGCAATCAAGCTTCATAAGTAGAGCCAACCGAAACCTGTGTGCCAAACCCACAGAAGTACTATAGGGGTTCAGGAGCTGGTACAGCAGCGCCTCCAGATCGCTAACCATTTTCAAGGATTTGGAAGAGCTCAGAAGCAGTCGAGTGCCCAAAAGATCAGATATTATATTATTATCATTGAAGTCGAAAGGGTAAAGAGAGTGGGGTAGTAAACTTCTATGTAGATTTACCTTATGGCACAAGCCGACACCACCCCGGTTTGCTTTAGAGGATGTACCTGGGACAGATATGGAGTGGGTGGCTTATACCTGCAGACTGCATGTCGATGGTACGGTTAATGTTGCAAATTGCATATGGATGAGCCAACGCGAATAACGTCCACGGGACATATTTCAGCATTGCGATCAAAAGCTGATGATTCCAAAAGGAATTAGTTCGTAATTATCGTTCTAGATTATTAGGGAGCGGGATAATTTGTAATAATGTGGAACGAGATAGTTGAATGATATGATATAACATATAAGTCGCTATGCTGAAATTAAGAAGAAGCAACATATGCATGAAATTTGTGACGTAAATCCCAAAAGACAAAGGATGTTTAATTTTTTATATCGTTTCATTTTTCAAAGTAAAAACCAAAAACTGCATATTGATACGTATGATAAGGAACAGTGGGCATCATACTTCTTTGGGACAGTCTTTTTTCTTTTTATCGTATTTCATCACTGAAAAACAACAGCGTTAGCTGCTGCTGGTAATCAGGTGGTTGACACAGGCACCGATTTTACATCATGAATGTGATAGCGTTGACAGCAGAAATTTTTCATAGCTCAAAAAAACATGGCCCACGAAAATAAAGTAAAAATCCACCCTGACTTTGCATCTATGTAATGATTGCCGACTTTTATTCCATCCGCATATCCAAGATCGATAAAAACTTTTTGCTCTAAAAAGATTGTTTCAATGTCTTATTTAACCGGAGCTATGACCGACAGTTTGCAAACCAGTTGCTCATAAGGTAAGCGGAGACTGTTTCACTGTTAATTATCTTTCCAATCGATTGGGTGGGTGGGCTTGGAGAGCTTTGAATTGCTATTTTGGGGCTCGGGAACTGCATACGGAACTAATTGCCGTCTATCCTCGGATTCTTCTGATATTCGATGAGCATGTCAACGTCCGGCCGTTTGATGTAATTATCAGAGCCTTCACACACGCTTGGCATTAATTAGTGACCATGAAAACTGATAGTTGAGTTGTATTTCGCTCCAGAAATGGCTTTAACAACGCGGTGCCCACCTTCTCCACCGGCATATTTTCGGGTCTAAATGTACGTATCAAGCGATATTCCTGCACAAGGATGCATGTTCGACAGCCCATCGCATGCAGCATAATCCTACTAAACCTCTCAGAGAAAAGCACACCACTTTTCACTGCTGCCCAGAGGTGTCGTCTCTACGCCGGTGATGCTGCGGGGGGTGTTTCGCAGCGGAGGTATATGCTCTTGAGGCACTAGAGTTATTCTCTCTAAACACTCAGCCACCTCCAAGCACGGGCCAAAGCCCCAGGAACTGAATTCTGGCCGAATATATCGGAATATGTTGGAATGTATTGGTGGTTACTAGGAATGACTTGTCTGTTGTGGCATTTCTATCCCTTGGTGACACTTGCAATGAATCACACTCCCTCTACTCCTATATACTGGGGAACTCCGTTTTGATAGCGCCTTACATATGAGCTCCCGGAACGTTCCGCTGATGGGGGGTTTGAATCACAGATTAGAGCATCGGAAATTAACCTAGTGATGCCTCCGGTAAACTGTAACGACCTGAGATTGCTGTTGATACTAGCCACTGCTATATTACACGCACAGAATGATGATCAAGCACCCAATTCAACAAATCTTCGTGGAGGGGTTAATACTGTATCCCGACAACTGTGATGATATTTCACACCAGATGGATATCACTTCCTTCTTTCCGGAATCAGCAACCTCTGTACTGTTGTTTGCGGGACCCTCTTAATACATACTGTGGCAGAAACGAGTTAGCCTTCAGCATCTTGCAAGCATGCCGCTTTCCTAAACCAGCACCCCAGACTTTGTTCTCATACGATACACGACGCACAACCAACCTGCTCTATTCAGACACTTTCAGGCTACATTGGCGCCCTCGTTTTCACTGTTTGCTATCTCAGGGGGGACGTGCTTTATTACAGCCCTCTTCGAGACAAAATTTACCGCGCACAACTGAGAGAAGATTTCAGCATGGCCAGTATATTGTATATTGGTTGCCCGTGCTGCCGTGGAGTAATCATTTAGACAACGCTAATTGCTGGCACCGATCAAATCGTATGATTTTCGGGCATGCGTATGCATGATGAGCCGCACATAACCCGTCATGCATTGTCAAGTCTCTGCTTTCCCGTAGTCACAGAGATATTATAATGGATGACTTTGGCAACATATTTTACTCCTTGCTCTCACTCAGAGCGATACAGGGAAGTATTTTTTATTATTTATTCAACAATAATTCGTTAGTGATCCTCTGAGGCGCAGCGAAAACGTTATAGAGCTAAGCGAAATAATTGTTCAACGTTCAACTTACTTCTCTGCTATCTTTAGTAGTAGCTACCGAAGGCATCTTGCTCTTATCGCTCCTTCTCACAGCGAGCACCGTTGACAAAAACTGGCATCAAAGCCAGCAACTGAAAAAGTAGCGACAATGGCTACACTTGATTTTGACGACTATGACTCTATCCTGTCATCTTTGCAGGCAGGAACAGAGGACCCAGAGAATATCAAACATGAGTCCGACTTGATAGACGGGTTCAACTTCAACCCGTTTTTCAAGCCCCAAGCTACCGTGACAATGAGCGACTTGAACCCTAGACTTGAGCAGCAGTTCAACTATGATGACGAGCCGCGTATCTCGTCTTTCAGCTACAATTCTGGTTCGCTATCGCCCTATTCCAGTGGCTCCTCCCCAGAAGAGCTGCTTTCAGGAAAAGATTTTGCTATGATGAACGATG
The DNA here is from genome assembly GCA_003706285.3 of Kuraishia ogatae. Lineage (NCBI taxonomy): Eukaryota > Fungi > Ascomycota > Pichiomycetes > Pichiales > Pichiaceae > Kuraishia > Kuraishia ogatae. The sequence continues at coordinate 930,835 of PPKV03000002.1, read as the reverse complement.
TGGCGGCAATGGGATTTTCAGGATTTGGTAACCCTAACCCCACCCCAACTCAGGTTAATACTTTGATGAACTCTGGTGATAGAAACCCCGCTCTATATGGGTTCCCCACCACTGAGCTAGGAGTCGTTGAGGAAGAGAAAAGTGTGCCACCGACTCTTCCTACCAAACAGTATAGCGCACCACAGATAAGCACAGTCACTGCTCCAGCTCCAGTGAAGAGTGAGGAGAAACAACCCACGAGACCAAGCATATCCGTGATTTCAAACAGGAGTAGCACCTCGAGTAGCAACGCCGCATACAGCTCTGGTGTTACAAAACCGGGCAGGAAGATCAAATCCTCGCACAACTTAATCGAAAAGAAGTATAGAACGAACATCAACTCCAAAATCGTCGAGCTTAGAAACTGTGTGCCAGCCCTTCGTATTTTAATTTCCAAAAGTCACAATCACAGGACCAACTCGGTTTCGTCCTCAGTGGATGAAGAGTACGATGACGACTACGAGGGTAATGGATACACCGACGATGAAGAAAAGCTTGACGGATTGACGCCTGCTAAGAAACTAAACAAGGCTACGATCCTTGCAAAAGCTTCGGAGTACATAAAACACTTGGAATGGAAGAATGAAAACCTCTTTGAAGAGAATCAGAAACTTCGGGAAATGCTGACGGGTAACGTTCCCATGGACAATGCCGCTAGCAGTTTACAGAATCAAATGTACATGCAGCAGCAGCAGCAACAACATCAGCAACATCAGCCGTTATTCTACACCGATTCCAGTCAATCGTCGTCAGCACACAGCAGCCCTCAATTCCAAGGACAACAGCAGTTGCCACAGCAACAGTCATTGGCTAACAAGATGTTGGTTGGTGGAATGGCTTGCCTTGTTGGCGCTTCAACTATGGATGATTTCAATGGCGGCAATAGGAGAGCCTTGTTTGCACTCCCATTGTTCAGTATGGGAGGTGGGTTGTCTTCTCCGTCATCTGAACTCTTCAGACCACTGTTTGGCTTTTTCAAGATCTTTTTCGTAGTTTACACATTTTACGGCCTGTTTGCCCCTCTCATCACCATCTCCAGGGATAAGAAGAAGGGTGAGCAACAAGCATCTCTTGTTACCACACTGCAAGAGTTCAAGATAAAGACACTCATGATTATGACTAGCCCAAGAAAGGCGCTCTTGTCAATATCAGATGAGGATGCCTCTTCCTCTGTTCTATCTGACGGATCATCTGGGTTTCTCCTATCAAACTTGATCAAACTTTCGTGCGAAGCAAACACCATTCAACATATGATACTGAAATCTCTATATTGTTACAGGATAAGCCTCAACATTGGAATGCCACTCTCTGTTATATTTTCTGTCGCTGGTAAGGCACTGTGGAACCGCAGCAAATCCATGGATAGCTCAACCCTTTCTGCCAATGTGAAAACTTTGGTTAAGGACTTTTCCTTTTTGGACTTGACCTCAGCGTTTGCACAGTTGGAGCACGCAACTACAATGTCACCAGATTCTATTTACGATCAGCTGGCAAACATTCTTTCTGATAGGAAGATGCACGAATCTGTGAGATATCTTGTAGAGCTACATGTGCTTCAGACAAGAGGACATGTGTCAACTGAAGTTGCCTCTATTGAGATGGAGAATGTAGACATTGAAAAGAGGGTATCGACACTTCGCGAGCTAATCACATCGTGTGTGAATGAAAGTGTTCAGCTATCTTCCGGTTCATCTTCGCGGCAGAGGCTGAGGTACAGCATTGTACAGGCGCTTTTGAACACCAACACTGAGAGCATCAAAGAATGTTTCGGTGTCCTCAAGGAGAACCCCGGTTCAACTTTGGACCCTTCGCTCAACCTGGCTTTGAGATGTGTCATCATCAGGAGTCAGTTGCTCAGTGGTGACAACGATAGCGCTGTCAAATGGATTGAAAACTTGCAGATCCCAGACTACACAAAGGATTTCAAGAAGGGTAAGATGGAGTATCTCTTGTTTGCTGCCTTATTGGCGGTGGTTGAGCTCATTCCTGATGAGCTTGTTCAGAAAACAAACAAGGAGAATGCCTCTAAGCCATCTGTCCATCATGACAGTACGCTTCACAATGAAGAAGAAGAGGTGTCCAGTGCAGCTAGCAGCTCTGGTCTTTCTGAGGTGTCTGAAGGTGAGGAACTGAACGACGACAACATGTCTGATGATGAAAGCGACGAGGCCATTGATCCTGGCAAGGTTCATATTACTATGGGCCACGTTGAACCATGCATCTCAAAGTTTAACTACAAAGTTCTGCATATTCTTGCCAACTTGAGAATATACCTTGGCTCTCGTGGCCGGCAGCTGTCAGTACTCTCTGAGATGGAGGATGCCAACAGCATGGACAATCTCGAGAAATTGAGAGACTTTTTGCTCGAGAAGGTTGTCAAGCGTATGTATGCTTTGAGTGGGTTTTAAGGGTCACCAATAGGTATGACATGGTGTATTGCGTTTTTATAAATATGTATTGGCTGTTACTTTTTTACATACCACTTTGCGATTGTGTGAATGGCTTAATAGAGTTCATTACTGATTGGGTTATAGGATATTTTTCTTTTCTTTGCTCTACTGTTTTACCACCAATGGCGGGTGCATCTGACAAGCGGGTTGCTTGGTCTCACTGTAACATCTAGGATACAGTGACGGTACTCTGTTAAGGTGGCCCACCTCGCCTAAGTTGCCGCAAATACCATATTCTTTATACATGCGTTTCGGATTCAAAAAATTATAATATTGCTCTGTCTCTCGTTTCACGATAGCTACTAACTAACATAAACAAACAACTTAATCCATCATCATGTGTGTATCTGGGCAGGGAACGCGTATATACCGAATTGTAGCTCCCGTATAGCACATAATGCAGTCGTGCATTTAACAATGGTGTCTCGTTACCAGCCATCGGTCCCTACCTCTCGCTATCCTTACGTAGTAAGCTACGTACTGTACTGCCTTTGCCTCTTCCAAGTTCCGGCAACAGGCGAGGGACACCTCCCGGAAGATCCCCCCGCATACCTGAGTGCTAGCCTCTCTCTGGCTGTGAGCCCTCTCTCTGCGAAGGGGGCTCCTCTTCGGCCTAGGGACGACCACCCACTGACCCCTGAGCGGGACAACACATTGGCTGTGCTGCGGCACGGCGGCCCTGAACTTCCACCATCCCACACGCTGCCTTGAATGGATAGTCCATATGTGGTAGAGCTGGCGCAACCGGGATGAGAGATTAACTGGATAAGGCAACAACTCTTTTATGGAAGGAGTGGAGAAGTAACTCTTTAGCTTTTTATTGTTTTGTTACAAATTGTCTTTCAAAAGTTCGGATTGTATTATCCACAATTGCATTTCCAAGTTGAGCGTTGATACTCAGTAGACGTTGATCTCGTCATCATCACTTGTGGTATCATCTGGTGGTGACCCTATTGGTGCTGCTGATCGGACTCTGGAACTTGAGGAAAGACAGCATCGGTGACGTATACCCCGTACCACACGGTAAAGGAGGTAATATTCATACTACAATTGTAATCAATTCTCAGGGGAATTGTATATGGAATACATATATCTATATACACTGGAACAGATTCTATTATCCGTTGGACCACCTTCTCAGAGCTGACCCGTTTCTTGGCATTGCCTGTGATCGTGAACGATGTACAACCCCTACGGCAATCAGCCACAGCAGCAACAGCCCATGCAGGGCTATGGGCTTCCCCAACCACAGCCAACCGGTTACGGCGGGATGGCGATCCAGCAGACAGGTTATCCCAATGGCAACTCATTTGGCTCCAACCCTATGCAAGCATCTCAGGCAGCCGGTACCCAAGGAATCAATTGGTCCACAGGTGCCAACTACGGAGGCAACCAGGGCTTCCAGCAACAACAACCCCTCCAAGGTCAGCCAACGGGTTTCCAACCGCAGTCACAGCTGCAACCCCTCCAGGCACAGCCAACGAGTTTTGGGTTTCAACAACCCCAGCAACAACCTCAGCAGCAAAATTCCTTTGGATTTAACTCTCAGTCCCAACTGCAAAGCCAGCCAACCGGATTTCCATTGCAGCAACAGACTCAGACCCAGCAGCAGCCACCTTCAACTAGCTTCCTGCAAAGTCAACCAACGGGTTACCAGCCGCAATCATCATTTGGCCAGCAGATGCTGCAGCAGCAGCCCACTGGCTACCAATTCCAGTCTCAACTGCCCCAGCAAGTGCAGCCACAGGCAACACAGGCACCTCCTCAGCCGCTCATTGCACAGCCCACAGGTTTTACCGCTGCTGTGAATGCTACAAAACATCTTCAGAATAAACAGCTCAAGATTCCCAACATCCGTCTTTCGTTCATAACATCACAGGATCAGGACAAGTTTGAGCAGTTGTTTCGTGCCAATGTTCCTGTTGGTGAAAACACCATTGATGGCGCAGCAGCTAGAGAGGTGATGCTCAAGTCACGGTTACCGCCAAGTGAACTCGCAAAGATCTGGCAACTATCCGATACAACGAAGGCCGGCAAGTTGCTGTTCCCTGAATTTGCCCTTGCTTTACACTTGTGTAATGTTGCCATCAGGGGTGAAAATTTGCCATTTGAATTACCCCTCAAGATGAAGGAGGAGGTTAGCTCCTTTGTTGATGTGATCTCTTTCTCGGTTGACGACACACAGGGACCAAGCTCAGCTGTTGAAAGTGCGGCCAACACTCCTTTCAGCCAGGATTTGCAGAGTGCGCCAAAGTCACAGCCACCTCAGCCTTCCAATTTACAGCTGTTGGCACAGGGCGGTCCACAGCCCACTGGCTTTCAGCCGCAATCCACTGGCTTTCAGCCGCAACCCGCTGGCTTTCAGCCACAGCTCACTGGCTTTCAACCACAGCCCACTGGATTTCAAACTCAACCCACTGGAGTTCAGCCTTTGACTTCTCAAAGAACTGGAAATGCTCTGCTGCAACCTCAGGCCACAGGTTTCCAACCACCATCTCTGATGCCACAGCCAACAGGTCTTGTGCCACAACCCACGGGGTTAGTTCCCATGCCAACGGGACGTCCGGGACAGTGGGGTTTTGTTTCCATGCCCACTGGTGGGCTTCCAGGTCTTGATATGATGCAGTCTCACTTCATGCCCAATGCTGCAACACAGAGTTCTCAGCTGCAATCGGTGATGGGTAGTGGTACATCCACCAATGTGCCATGGGCAATCTCCAAGAACGAGAAGGTAATTTATGACGGCATCTTCAAACAGTGGGACACAACCAGGAAGGGATATATCGACGGTCCATCTGCCATTTCTGTTTTCACCAAGTCTGGCCTTGCCAGGCAAGACCTTGAGCAGATCTGGAATCTGGCTGACCAGGCCAACAGAGGAAAGCTCAACAAAGATGAGTTTGCTGTCGCCATGCATCTGATATACCGACGTTTGAATGGGTTTGATATTCCTTCCCATCTCCCCCCGGAGCTCATTCCTCCTTCCTCCAAATTGTTGAAAGAGAGCATGAATGATTTGAAGGGTATGCTGAAGAGCGATCCTACTGGAGGTGCTGGGTTTGGTAATGGCAACAGGACCAGTAACAGAGAAAGAAGTTTCCGTGCTGATAATGCCAAGAGGGATGCTGCTCGTTTCAAGAACGATGATACTGAAATCGGATACGTCAGTAGCAGTAGACATAAGAGCTCAAAGGCGTCTGCTTCTAATGGTAGTGCGGTGGATGCTTCCAAAACCTCATCCAAAGATGTATCCATCGATGAGTTGAAGAAATTGATCAGAGAGAAACAAATTCTTTTAGATGCTATAGATGCCCGTGATGAAGACAACGCTCTTGGTAGTGGTGATTTTGCAACTCAGCGTACTTTGAACGAGATTGATACTCTCAAGACAAAGGTAAGGTCTACTCAGAGGTCTTTGAACGAGAAGGCTGCATCATCTGGGTCTGTCTCGTTTGAAGAGAAGGAACAACTTGCAAAGAAGCTCACTTCCCTCACTGATGCGGTTCCTCAGTTGGTGAGTCAAATCAGCAAGGTGGAGGCTCAGATCAGGGATGCTAAAATTGCTGTTTTCAAAGCGGAGATTGAACGTCAGAACCCATCTGGCATTGACATCCAGGGTACGGGGCCTAACGGAACAATAACAGAGATGGACAAGCGTATTGCCCGCAGCAGGGCCACGCTCCAGGCTCGGATGTCAACTCTCACTGGTAAGCCCGCACCAAATATGGATGCCTTTGAGCAGAACGAGGCAAAAATAAGCGAGGAAATCAAGCGTATATCTGTGGATTCAGAGAAGGAGCAGGGTTTGATCAAGGAAATCGAGCAGTCCATTAGCGATCTTGTGAAAAGCGCCACCTCTCAGTTGAACGTTACCAACTCTTCAGAGGTTGGTTTTGATAAATGGGAGAAGGGCCAGGGTGTAACCTCGAAGGAAGTATTGGAGCTCATTCAGATTCTTAACAGTTCCAAACCAACCCATGTCGCCCCTACCGTGCCTAATACGAATGGCTTCGGCAATGGTTATAGAGATACTGCAAACACTACCGCCTTGGGATCCCCATACACTGCCGTTCCAGCTGTTGGTAATGTTGCAATCCCAAATGTTGCATCGCATTCCCCCTCCGGCGTGTCTACTGCCTCTGGTAGTGCTGCTTCTACAGGCGACGATAGAGCACGCAGGATCAAGGAGCAAGCAGAGAAGAGAATGAACGAGAGGTTGGCACGGCTAGGCATCTCAAGAAAAACTACATCCTCTTCGCCTGCTGCACCTGGAGTATCGACACCGGTTGAGCCCGTTGCTCCAGCAGCACCAGCGTCACCTGTTGCAGTCGCTGTTGCTCCAGACATCACATCCCCAAGTAGAGCACCTCCTCCTCCAGTTCCTGCTGCACGTGCTAAGCGTCCCGAACCTGCTTCTTCGTCTGTAGCTGTTGCTCCCCCTGCTGCTGAACCAAGCTTTGAGGACTCTGATGATTCGGACGCTGAGATTGCCGCTTTGATCAAAGAAAAACAACTGTTGGAGGAACGTAAGAGAAAGAAGAAAGAGGAGAGAGAAAGGAAGCTGGCAGAACTGCGTAAAGAGATGGAGCAGATGAAGAATGAAGAGGACAGCGATTGGAGCGACGACGATGGCCGGAAGAAATCCCAGGCTGCAGTATCATCTGAAGCTCCAGCTGTGAAGGCAGAGCCTGTGGTTTCCAGTCCTCCAATTATTCATGACAACAATCCTTTTGCAAAGATGGCAAGGAATGAGGAAGCGCCAACAGCGCCAACAGCGCCAACAGCGCCAGCAGCTCCAACAACACCATCACAATCTGCACCTTCTGCTGGGTCAAACAACCCGTTCTTCAAGCCTCAAAATACACCATCTTTTGATGCAAAGGCAGCTGCATCCCAGAGAAATGCCCAGAGAGGTATTGAGGATGACGATGACTGGGGAACCTCTGACAAAGAGGAAGCAGATTCAAGTGATGATGAAGCTCCAACAAGAAACTCTGGTCCGGCTAAGCTCGCAAGTCTACTGTTTGGTGGTATGGCTCCTCCCATGAGGAGTCAATCCGGTCCACCTTCAGAAGCCGCAACATCACTGGTTAGCACACCAAAGAATGAAACTGTCCCTTCAGTACCAGCCGCCGAACCAATTCAGCCACCAGTTGCATCAGTTCCTGTTGAGGCCACCCCAGTTGAAGTCGGTTCTGCCAATGCAGCACCCGCTGCTGTCATTGACGCTGTCGATGCCGAGCCTGCAGTTGCAGTTCCGCCTGTTCCTTCTGCTATCCCACCTATTCCAGCAGGCATTTCTTCTACACCACTTGGTTCTGAAGATTCCTCTGATTCCCCTTATGAGTCTGCTGCCGAATCCCAGGAGGCTCCTCCCACCGCAGCAGCTCCACCTATTCCAGAAACTCCTCCTGTGCCATCCCAACCATCCACAGTTGATACAGACTTGAATGGCACAGCCACGGTCCCAGGAGTTCCACAAGCCCCACCACCACCTCCACCACCTCCAGTCCCAACACTCTCTGTTCCTCCTCCTCCTCCCCCTCCAGTTCCATCTATGAGCGCTCCGGCAGTCCCCCCTACTGATGTCAATGGTGCACCAGCTGCTCCTCCCCCACCACCTCCACCTCCAACTGGTGCACCAGCGGCTACTACGGCAGTACCAAACCTCGGAGCCCTTTTGGGGGAGATCACTCTTGGAAAGTCTTTGAAGAAGGTTGATGACAAAGACAAGCATGTTGCAGAGAACCAGTTTGTTGGAAAAGTGTTGTAGATTAAAACATATAATAGCTGACAGTGGCCTGTCAACACCGCTCCTTTATTCAGAATGTGCAATCGGTGTTGTATTGCGCAACTTTTAGGTAGTGTTTGTTTACTTTTTAGAAGAGTTATTTTTGGGCATGGAATCTCTTGAGTCTGTGTTATTGTGTATTTCATATATTGTTGCAAAAAATAGACTATCCAGTCTTTCGAAGGGTGCTAGAAGTGAGATGCCTTAAGTAAGATGAAGGCCATAGACATATCACATGCCTGTGATCATTTTTTTTCTATTTTTCACATTGTTTCTATTTCTGTTATTGTTGTTCTAATATACTTATGACAAAATCCAAGTTTAATATCAGCAGTAGGTAAACAAATACCGGGGATACCGGGGAATCTATTATATGAAGAAGCAAAAACTAATTACATTATCTGTTGTACCAGCCGGGTGTTATGATCCGGAGTAATGATGAACCTCAAAAAAGCTAGAAATGACCAAACTTTTGTGCTATAGAGAGAGAAGAGTCCTCACCGATCCACTTTGAGCTCGGTTTGCCATTCTCTAACTTTGCAGATATTCTCTTGTGGATATGTTTCAAATAGTCAGAGTGGGACCAGACTTTGTCTGAGGTTGCATCATCATAAAGCATTTCCACAAACTCCACTTCAGAGCCATCCTGGCGAAAGCGACAGATGTTGACTGGGACAAACTCCGAGGAGAGATAGTGTCTAGCCCAGAACGAGATCAAATTACGCAGTTGAGATGAGATCTGAGTATCCAAAACCGGTAACTCATCCATATTTGGATCTAAGTCGGCAAGAGAGTTGACATGCTCACCAAAGAGGTCATGAAGAAGTAAAGGACTCACATCAGCGTGAAGCCACAGAAGAGCTTTGAACCCATTAAACATCAGGTAAGCACCTCCAAATTCAAGAACTCCTTGTGACAAGGGCAATGATTTGGGAAGTTTAAGGAAAGACGATTCTGGGTCAGGAATACACTCGTCATCATTCAACACGCGGATATCGATAAGCAAAGGTTGCAAATACACTGAAATCCTAGGGGAATTCAAAGTGCTAAGGTCATATAGAGACTGCAGCCTCAAGTCTGGATTCTTTCCCCAGAGTGCACGAATGGCTCTAGTCTTCATCAATGATAGTATGAACTGAGGCATTGTGCGTAAACCGTTGGGAAATACGAGCTGTCCCGGAAGAGAAGAATGACGGGCCACTAACATCCTGTATTGAGAGTTGATTTCGACAAGCTGGAGATCAAGGAGATTACGCAATGAGATCAAGTTTATTCCAGGAATCTTGCTGATATTCGCACGTAGTAAAAGGTTCAAGACGGCATCTTGATCTGCAAAGGAGAACACATCGCCGATGCGTTCCGTGACAGCCACTATGGAATTGATCACACGAACCTTACGGACTCCATCGGGTGAGGTGTACAGCAGAGCAGCCTGGAAGTGTGCATCAGTCTTGGTGTTGAGCTTACCATCATAGGCGAACTCACACGCGATGCTACTGTCTGAGTTCACTATGGGAATTATAGGATCAGTTGCAGAACCAGTGGTGGAGAACCCACCGTAGTAACTTTGAACCTGCAGGCCAGTAGAGCATCTAATCTTGAACTGAGTTTGGTAGGCAGCGGTATGCAGCACAGAGTCTTTGAAAGCGTGGATGAGAGTACGCTCATCCCTCTCGATAACAAAGTTCTGAAATGATCTCACACTACCGCCAGTTTTGCGAGCTATCAGAGATGCATTGCTGAGATCAACAGGAGTTGGTGATACAACGAAAAGGTCTAGCCCAACGCTGTTGTTGACATAATCCTTTAACAAGGCCACATAGTGAGGGTTTTCAGCACCAAATATATCCTTTTCATACTCACTGCTTTGAGTGCTATGCTCAGTCTTCAGCTTCAGAGCTCCTGTTCCCCAAGAAGGCAGACATGACAAAATGGCGGTAACCTTTCCACCGCCAACTCCACAAAGTGCCTGTAACGCACAGGAGAGCGCTGCACCATAAGCTGGTTCTGGGACAGCGTACTGGCCCCAATTTTCGATGGTGTTCAAAGTAGCATCAATAATCGCATCGGACTCCCCTGGATCAGCAAAAAGACCATCGTACAAAGGCAGGAATGGATCTTGGAGATCACTCATGGTGGAGATATTAGATTGGGTGAGGTTGGGCGAGAGGTTGAAGAAGTGTATTCTACGATCAAAAGCAATAATGCAAACCTTGGAACCCTCAGGCAGACTTCCTCCAAAAAGAAGCATCTGAATGGCACTGACAGCTACCTTGTGAAGTTCAGCTCTAATCGCAGAATCACTCACATCAATAAGAAAGACATGGTGTAATGGAACTGGGGGGAACTCTTCACTAGCATTCAGCTCTGGTGGAGCCAGAAAGTCAACCACTCCACTATGAAGCTCTGGCCTCTGTGCAAAGTCACTACGGACACCCCTTGCGTCCAGTGGAGATGCATATTCACCAGGAACTGGACTCTTGAAGTGACAAAGGTTACACACCATGGTATAATCACTGGTGTGTTGCATAGCCGGGTTGACATATGCCCTGCATCGCCTACAACGTGGGGGGCCACCAATATCGCGCAGATCCACAACCGGTACAGGTGTATCACCAGCCTCTACAGGCGCAAATGGTCTCACGAGCAAACCAAGCGGGAGCTTGGAGGCCTGCTTGAGTTGGTCGTTGCTTGGAAGGTTGTACATACTCATACGGATGAACTTGGGAGAAGCGTTGCCCTGATCAACAACGCTGTACTGTGTACCGGCGGGAGGGGGACAAGCATTCTGGAATGTGAGGAATTTGTTTGTACGGTAGAACTCATCGGCCTCGTATCTTTGTGCATTAACAGTCAAACTACCACCAACTGTCGATGCCGGAGTTGTATCTTCGAGAACAGATGTCGCACCTGACTGTACAGGTTGACCAGAATAGCTAGGGTTACCCAAAATAGGGGGCACAGCTTCAGGATGCGCGCCATTTGGCTGTGGTGGATATCCAAAGTTTCCATTGGTGATGCCACCAGCTGGTTGAGCTGGCTGGAATCCAGTGGGGGGAACGCCTGAGGAAGGAAATCCTGTGGGAACAGGTTCTGTCGACTCGATAGCGGGTCCAGCCAGTGTATGGAAGGCATGGGCTGTTCTTTTTTTCTTTCCAGTCGCACGAGGCTGATCTTTGATATTGATATTGTGCAAGCCAGAGGTTACATTTTGAAGGTCTTGTTGTTGAACTCCTTGATTGTATGACATTTCGAAAGGTGATATTATTATGGCCTTCAGTTGTGTAATGATAACTATGCAGTCTGGTTATGAGAGACCATTAGATGATGCGTCATACGCAAGGAACAACAGATAAAATGTTATTGCAGTGACGTTGGAGTGAAAAAGTGGCAGGCCTCTTCCTCCCTTCGATCTGGATTGATGAGATCTAAGAATTCAACTGAGATGAGTGTAGTCCAAAAAAAAACAAAAAAACAAAGAAAGCAAATGATTAATAAAGTGATATATTTTATTGAACGTTCATGATCATACTCTAGCTGTTAGTTGAGATATTTCCATGATATGTATCCCAGAGGGCATCATCACCAAGCTCACATCGTCCTCGTGTACGGTTGGAGAGCTGAGGGCCGGTCAAAGGAAGAAGATCGATCGTAACGTACAGCTCGGCGAGCTTCCATGCCTTGTAGTATGTACCTGCCTCAGAGGATGAGCCTGCTTCTGCCATTCCTTGCCATTCTAGCTGTTCTGGTTCCTCTTCGTCGATGGCCCCTCTGCGATGTTTGCCGGTAAGGGCCGAGCCCATTCTCCCCTTTGCACCCTTCTCAGGCATACCCTCTTGTACAGCCTGGTACGCACCTTTTTCTCCTGGCACGAGCCCTCCTACATATTCTCCCCATCCCGAGTATCATCGTATTAGGGCAACACACTCTGTATACAGTGGGGCTCACTCTCGCCGATCCCTCCACCATATGTAAGGCAAACTCCGTTGGAGACACGAAAGTCGCGTTCGCGTCAGGTTGAATGGTAAACAAAGTCATAGGGCGCACGCAAGCGCTAGAGACGCATCTGTACAGGAAGCATGAAGTAACTACTCAGTAAGTACAATTGTGAAAACCTACCCTGTTAGCCTACCAAAAAAGGTGCAGGTAGTGTGGAATGGTGTCCTATCCTTTGGACACAGAGGAGACTGAGGAGATAATGAGCATGACATTGAATCCCACTATTGAATCATTACCCTTTTCTTTCATATCTGCTACATGCTCTAACTAGTTGAAAACTTTCCATACAAGCTTTACAATGGGAGTCACTGGTTTGCTGCCCATATTGAAGCCTGCCCAAGAACCGACAACTTTGCGCAAATACTCGGGGAAGACTCTGGCTGTCGATACCTATGCTTGGCTTCATAAAGCTGTGTTTTCATGTTCCATGCAAATTGGGCAAGATCTACCCACTAACAACTACATCAACTATGTCCTAAAAAAGATTGCAATGCTGCGCCATTTCAATGTAGAGCCCTACATGGTGTTTGATGGAGACTACCTGCCGTCTAAATCTGCTACTGAGAAAGAGAGAGAGAAGAAGAGGCAAGAGTACAAGGAAATGGCACATGCCTACCTCAAGAAGGGTGACCAAAAAAATGCATACTCTTATTTCCAAAAAGCATGTGACATCACTCCATCTATGGCCAAGGCTCTGATAGATGTGCTGAAACAGCACAAGATCAAGTACGTCGTTGCTCCATATGAAGCAGATGCACAAATGGTGTATTTGGAGAAAACGGGTAAAGTTCAAGGTATCATCAGCGAGGATTCCGATCTGCTCGTCTTCGGTTGCAATTGCCTTGTGACGAAATTAAATGACAATGGACAATGCATAGAGGTCTCAAGAGCGAATTTCATCAACTGTAAGCAAATCGCAATAAACACATTCTCTCCACACCAGCTTCGAATGGTGGCTATCATTAGCGGATGTGATTACTCCAAGGGTATCAACGGGATCGGTGTCACCAAAGCTTTCAATCTGGTAAAGAAGTATAACAACATGGATCGCTTATTGGCGGCAATGCGGATGGAGGGGAAGTTCACCATCCCTCCCCAGTTTGAAGATGAGTACAGACGTGCAGACTTGGCATTCCAGTTCCAGTTGGTGTACGATATCGATTGCAAGGATGCAATTCATCTTAATCCGTTGACCGGAGACAACAAAGACTTGGCGGGAAGCGAGTATCTCGTGACCTGCACTGGAACCAGACGATCGGCTGAAATTCATAGGAAAATTGCCGAGGGAGCCCTTGACCCTATTAGTAAAGAGATTCTGATATCTAGAGAGCTTCTGGTATCACAGAGGAGCAACTCAAGTAGCTTCAAGAGTTTCTCTGCCAATAGCGTAAATAATGTAAAAACATTTGAATTTGGGGGAACACCTAGTAAACAATGTTCGGCTGCGGCATCAAGATCATACTCTGTGCCAGCAAACAAGTCCTCCATAGACCGCTTCTTTTCTCGTGCTCTAAACTCGACTCCAACTGATGCACCTAAGATAGAAAACTCGCAGAGCACCACTGAGCGCAGGAGAAAATTGAGCCCGAAGAAGATTATGCATAATCTCTCGCCTGTCTCCAAACGTGCAAAGCTTCTCTTTGGAGAAACCAACGAACAAGAGTTGAAAGGCACTGCTGCGAGCTCTAGCAAATTCTTCACAAAAAAATCTGTGAATGAACAGTTACTAGAAGTTGCAGTTACACCTAATATAAGTTTGAGTAAAGGGGCCGTAATCGTGGATCCCAATTCTAGCGACTTTATATTGACAGACCCCGATGACAATGAGGATGAGGATGATGATGATAATGATAAGGGGAGAGAGCAGAGGGTGAATCAGCGAAATTCTGCAACACCCAGCAGTGACTGGTCGATGCAAGTTGACGCCGATTATGATAAGGAGAACATCACTTCCAATGCTCAGCTAGAGATGAATGCGTTGGAGCTGGAGGATAAAGACACACACAGCATCTGTGATGTTTCAGATCCAATTACAGATACTACTGAGGAAGATATCGATGCGGGCCTACAAACGCCTGCAGATACAAATAAAGTGTACCCTCATATTCACATAAGCTCAACCATCAGCAGCTGGAGGAAGCAATTTGAATATACTGAGAGTTCCTCTAAGCTTATGGTTTCTCCCGAGAATTACGTGTCGACGCCTTCCAAAAGCTTTTTCCGTAAGCCTCTCAGCATTAGCAACAGTGTTTTGAGCCAAAGCAGCGTGAAATCCAAGGGTGGATACTATACGCACAGGCAAGACGTGAAGATAACGGTGGCTGGTCATGAAGGGCAAGAGAGAAATAAAGTGAAGGACACACATAGCACTTCTGTCGTTGGGAAAAGATCATTTAATTCAAGAACGACTCTTCCAGTGACATCAAAACCAAGACCTACATTAGAGAGTTTCATCTATAGAGGGTAACACTCACTTAGTCAGTTGTTTCGGTAGTACCATAGCATAGCAATTAATCATATCCGCCATTGAAATTCATCACTTCCCGAGGGTAATAAATTGCAGTGCAACAAGCTTTATATGTAATCGAATAAACGATAAAAACTGCTCAGCCCACTACGCTACATCTGTTTAACAAAGGATGGGGTGGCAATCGTGGATCTCGCTGTCAACGCGTGAGGACGCGACGCCTGCACACCAATGCGTGCCAAAAGGAAGCAGCTCATCTCATCTCCCAATGGCGCGCATGATTACATTACATAGAGAAAGATGAAAGGTAAATATTGGGCAAGGTAACATGTGGACTCTTTGTATTTCAGAAGGGCTATGCGAAGAAGACTGCAAGCTCATAAGTGATTAGGTCTGTTATGGAAGATGGATACTGAGAACAAACTTTCATCATTGCGGCTGAGATTCCCCACAGTGGATGAGTCCACTTTGCTAGAGATACTAGTCTCATGCAATGGCTCATTAAAACAGACCCTGGAGCTATTGAAGGAGCAGTTGCCAGCAGGAGAAGAAGTATCTACTGAGATTGCACAGTCAGATGTATTGGATGAGAAGGTGTATATCAAACATACCAAGTATCAAAGTTCTTTAAGGCATTTTGTCAGGCCCGTCAAGTCACAGAATAAGGATACAAGAAAAGAACGCCACATACGCCACATACCTTCACCGCTGGCTACCAAATCCAGAGTGATTCATCTATACACCAAAGAAGAAATAGAAAGCTCCATGCCCTACATTTCGTTTCATAGGAATTTTTTGCCGCCAGAATTGGCCGATGCTACACTGAAATGGCTGATTAGCAGGAAAGACAACTTCACCCCTAATCAGTTTTACCTTGCCGGAAATCAGTGCATTGCCAATCATAAAACAGTATTAATGTCATCAAACCCTGACTTCCGCAAAGAAGGATACGATAACACATATTCGGCGGGGGAAGACCGCATGTTTGGGGATGAACTCAAGATAGTACAGCTGTTGGTTGAAGATCATGTGGAATCTCTACGAGCACAGCGAGAGAAGCTTCCTTTTGAAACAAACAGCCGATGGCAGGGCGACTTAGTAGTTGGTAACTTGTATGAAAATCGGAAGAGCAATTTGGATTGGCACTCAGATAAGTTAACGTTCATGGGACCACAACCCACAATTGCATCTCTCTCTTTTGGTGCAACAAGAGAGTTCAAGTTGAGAAAAACATACCCAGCAACTAAGAATACGAATCCCATTTTGAGCATATCCCTACCGCACAATACCCTTATTGTAATGCATGCTGGTTGCCAGGAAGAGTATAAGCATTGTGTGATGGCTTCCCAGACCCCTATTGACCCTCACCCTGTATCTGGGGAAACCCGGTTCAATCTTACATACAGATACTATAACCCAGATTACTACGCAAAGATTCCAAAGTGCCCCAAGTGCAGTACTCGTATGATTCTTCGAAGAATGTTCAGAGATGTGAAATCTAGGGGAAAATATTTCTGGATTTGCAGTGCTTCCTACAAAAATAAGGATTGTCCTGGATTTTATTGGGCAAAATTCGACTCACCAACTTTGTTCACTCAAAAGGAGGAGGAATGCTCTCAATGGATAGCGGATGACGATCACGAGAAGTGGAAGTATGAAATGACACATTGTGGCAATAGTGATTCAGATTAAACATTTTACGATTTTGAGGTACCCTCTATTTGGTACATGATGACTTAATGCATAACGATTTCTTTATGACACACTTTGTTTGCTGAATCCGGCACAGCACGCTAACCTGTAAGCGATTGAGATATGCGTCTGCACATGCATATGCATATAGTGACGTTGTTGAAACCGATACTGTACATATCACATAGCAATGTAGCTTCTCAGTTGAAGTATACATAATAATTTTCGGCTCTCGAGAGCATTTCTGTCTTACTTTTTGCTTTATAGTTTTCAGACAATAGTGGCTTTAGCTATACGAATAACTAAGAGGTTGTTGGGAATCTCGCGTGCATGAAACGCAAGGTTATACACTGGGTATGGTTCTGTTTTACCGATGATCAAAATGGATATGGGAGTCATAGATCGTGTTATACGGATTACGAATAACCATTTGCCGTTCAATTATAAACTTGAGGATTTCAGCTCTGTGCTACGAGTGGATGATGAGCCAGTCACTCTACAAGATGCTAGGGCTGTCAACATTGCAGAATATATTCAGCAGGGGGAAGGTGATTATGACAGGTCAGAAATCGAAGAGTCAATTCAAGATGATGATTACGATGAGAACCTGAATAGTGTTATTCCTGAGTCAGATGACACTACAATTGAAATCACTCTTCCGGCACGACCTCTTTCCATCTCAACAGACAGTTTAGGTGTTTCTCTGCCTTCTACTAGAGACTCGAGGCTGTTATTGCTCAACCACAAACAAACATCCACTGGGCTCAAATTGCTGAGTCAGGCTTTCAATGGCCGGCAAATCTTCAATGAGCCAGTGCTGTTTAATAGGTTCTACGGCCATGCTTTAGCGAGTCTCCTCAACGGAGCTGTTGCTAATGGTGGGGAAGTCAACGCTTATCACGCAGACATGGGTGATATCTCGCCCCAAGGCCTAGTAAAGCTGATATTTGATAACTTGGATCAACAGGTAAAATATCAGGTGCTAAAATTGTACCTAGATGATCATGAGTTGATAGCAGGATTCAAGAGATTGCTCAAACATACAGACAATAATTCCCCTTATTCAGAGCTTGAGGGCGATATCCGCGATGGGCCTCAATTGGATGATGCGCCGCTAGGAACCAGTTCTCCGTTGAATCCACTTTCTGTTAACGGGAGACAAGCTATATCAGCAAATGCACTCTCTGCACCGGCAGGAATAGAGCAACTACTAGTAGCTATAATAGATTTGACCATCTCATTATTTTTCAGTGTAAGTATCAGGTTGCTTAACCTGTTAAAGCCTTTACTTTTGTTTTTTTGGAATGAGATCACATCTATCAACCGTAACTACCATTTGTTTGAAAAAATTATACAATTCTGGCTGACAGTGATTGCGTTAGTCTTAACCAAACTGGTCCAACTAAGCAGCGAAGATTCCATTCAGGACAACATTGGATTACACCTGGAAGGAACAACGACTGCGGCACCCACCACGGATGCAGTTATGAGGGATGAAGACAGCAAACCAGGCAGCAGATCAGCCAGTTTCAGATGGGGAGCAGAACTATTACAGGAGCCAAAAGAGAGCAGAGATAACAGAGAACTACCCGCGGTGGCCGGTCATGGTAACATCACGGATGCTGATATCACATATGCATTGTTTAAGAAAGCCCTCGGTAGCCTGGTCAATAAGGAGAGCTCCAAGAGATTTGGAATTTGAGAGGAGGTAACCTCACTTACTATATAAACGAGGCCAAATGACGATTTATTATTCTATGTTTAGTTTCCTGATATTTATTTGTGATATTGAAATGCCTATGAATGAGTAATGTGAGAGATTGCATTTATAGGATCCGTTGCCACGTCACCCAACCCCTCTCACTATGCAGAAAGATTCCAGTTGCCCGTCTTATTTTATCTTTGCCCACGCTCGCTCTTTCACCCATGGGATCCTGTCCCGCGATCTAAGGGAGCGCGATGGGTGCCCATAGGAACCCGCTGTGCGGTTGCTATGATTGCAGAGATCGAGCCATACGCAGAGCTTGCCTCCTTCTCCCCACCGGGGTACGGAGATTATTGTCCCATCTCCGCCTATGCGCTCGTAGATCTTATGCGTGTAACCTAATTTAGCTCCATCTTCAAAGCACCACTTTCAAAGCACCAACTCGTGGCCATCGCACAGCTTCATCGACATATTTCACCTCGAACCCCCCTCATTAGATACTATGCTAGCAGGCGCATGGGGCAGTATCCCCACGCGCCTGCTGCAGCAACCCGTACCGATGAGACCGCGATAACCCCACGTAGTGTGTGTAAACAACGCGTTCTCTCTAGGCACTCCTTTTGTTGATGGTTCACCCGCTAACACGGTTGCACGCACGTCCCTGTCGCGAGGATGCATAGCGATTAGTAGGGTGAAACATAGAGGGATGGGTCAAGTGTGAAAGAGAGTGCGGGCCGGCCAGAACTAAGATATGAACCAAACTGAAGGAACTGAGAATAGGCTGCTCAGTTAAAAATTGGATTAAAATAATTGTCGGAGCGTGGTGTTCTATATTCCATAATAATAGCCCAACTTTTCTTTGGAGAAGTGCTGAAACGGAGATCAACCACGCACGTCAAGTTTCCTGTTGAGATTGCTTTGCGCATATTAGCTCACTGATTTGTGAAAGTTGCTACTCTATTTTACATTCAGCCACTCATTTACATCTGTTGTTCGTCGATACGTTCATGGTCTGCTATACCACCAAGGGAACAAAATCCAGAAATGAATCCTTTCGGAACGCCGGTCACACCCATAGGCAAAGGAGCTCCTCATATTTTATTTGACACAGTGCCGAAGTCCCAACAACGCAACTCCAATATCCATAAAGGCAGCTCACCACTTGTGGAGACTTACACTCCTCCAGATTCATCCAACAGGCGGGATACACCTACTATGGACTACGATATACATCAAATGCATGATTTGCATCAGATGAATGATATCAGCAATAAGGAGAACGTTTCTCCCACCCAGGAGTACACTCCGCAGATCAAGGTGTCACATCGTACAGATGACGATGTTGAGGTACTTCTGACTTCAGATACAGTCCCTGATACTTCTGATGCCTTCATCAGTCAGTTTTTGAGTGAACAAAACACAGGTATTGCTAGCGTTGATCCAATGTCACAATTCGACAATAACAATGCCATCGACACACATACTACAATTTACCATGATCCGATACATGTCATCAGGGATAATACCAACGTAATGCCCTCAGTAGATATCCATGAGCCATCAGCTCACGGTACATCATCATTGTCATCATCTGCATCATCATCAGCCATTGCTATCTTATCAAAGAGCACAACTCAAACCCAGCAACCTACTCCAAACTCGTCATTCTTGTCCAAAAGTATAGGCTCCAGCTGTGCTGGAGTGATTTCTCCTGTTGACTTTAAGCTGCCAACTAAGATGCCCCTGAGGAGAAGCAACTCTACTAAATCAAACCCTGCTAACACAAACGAGGCTATTGCACATAATTCCGGTATTGATAAAATACTAATGGAAGGACTTGTTGCATATATCGCCCAAGTTTCTTATGCCATATCTAATCACAGAACAGGAAGTACCACTATTGCGTCGAAGATCACCAAAGTAAGACCAAGAAACAGATTTTTGCTGGATTTCGTGCGGGCTAGAGGATTTTTTTCATGTGATGCCAAGTTCATCAAGAGTCATTTGGCTGCTGTAGAAAGGGCAAAGAATGTGATGTCTTTTCAAGAATTTCATCTCCTGATCAAACAGGCCCATGACCTGAGACGAGTGTATAATCGTCTGATAAACACTCAACCACGTAATTTTACAACGCCAAAAGGTGTTCAGAACTCCACCGATGATGAGACACTATCTCCTGATACTGATCCATGCACTGTTTCTCCAACGAATGATGAAGAGTACTCCTTCAAGGCACATATGTTCGACGATGAGATCGATAACCTTATCCGTGATAGTTCAGATGGTGTATCTAACTTTGATGCATATATGGCTTCTGGTATGCCGACCCCTGTCACTATGGACACTAACGCAACCGCATTGGCAAGGGAAAGAAGAGTGCAGGGCATTGCCTCTGGACATCCTCCAGCCCCCACTATCGCGCATAGGCTATCATCTTCTGATTCCGGTGTTGCGTTTTCTTTTGAGGACCCCCAAACTCTAAGCAGGAAGCTCTCTTTAGGGAAGCTGAAAATGGCCTTCAATTCCTTCGACAACGATGAAGCGAATAGCTTCCAGGTTGTTAGTTTTGATAGATCTGAGGGAGACATCCCAACACCCGTCCGTAGCATGTATCTACTACGTTCTCTTAAGAAGACTCGCACTTATCTCAGAAAGCCTATTGATGATATTGTCAGTGGGTTAAACCAGCACACGCTTTTGATGCATGCCAAAGTTGGGCTTAACCTGTTCAGTGACAATCATATAGAACTGGATAGGGGCAAGTTTGTGAGCTTTTCCGAAGTCACTGTTGATCTGTCTCGCTTTGTGAGCGCTCCCTTGACAGAAACATTAAGCAGTCGGCACTCGCCATCTCACAGTTTCTCTAAGATGATCACATTCAAGTCAGTGAGTACCATATATGATGGGAACGTGATGCTTTCAAAGAAGACAGAACCTATCTCGGGATACATTGTGGGGACTGGGTACGATAGTACTGCAGAAGAAGATGACCCCGCGTCACACTTGGATCGCTCGGAAAAGGTCAAAATTACGTTACCATTAAGTGCCAAGTACTGGTCGGGACTCTTTAACGGATACCAAAACGGGTATGTGGATAACTCTAAAATTCAGAACACAGTGGTTACTCATAACATATATCTGGATGATGATTTGGTAAATGTAGTTACCAAGGGCAAGGATACACCAGTTGCTACGATACTTTGGGAATTCTTTGTCAATCATACAGGTGATGGAACTCCTCCCGTGGGTGTTCAAATCATTCGCGCTGAGGATAGCCTTGCTCTATCAACCATGGAATCGATGGATTCAGTTTTCTCTGGTATCTCAAAATGTTCTCCTCCCGTGTTCTCCCAGTTTGGCAAGGATAGACTACCTGTACAGTCAGATATTCATGTTCTTTCTGGAATAGCTGAGAGCGCAAATGAGACAACTCATATGGCTGGTCCATATGATGGTCTGACTCTGCAGGACGAATATGGCGCTTCCAGCTCCAATTTTTCTCAACAGATTACAGGATTGGGCGTCGGCTTCGACAAGCCAGTCGATCAGCATGAACTCACTCAAAGCAGCTCCAGAATAGGTCAATATCAGGTGAGTGCAGCCCAGTCTCTTGCTGATGCCACGTTATTGCGCATGGCCAGCATGGCCAGTATCGCAACTTTGGAGGGTTCTCCGAGCGCCTCGGCGACTGTGAGCGAAGCTGGTCCTTATCGCTCCCACAAACGTCACAGGTCTAAATCGTTCAACTCTTTGTATGACATGCCAGGGGTAAGGCAAATCGCAAGACCATCCCTTACCACTCATATGTCTAGTTCCCAGCAGCAGTTTAAACGACTAGGTTCCCAGAATCTTTCTGGGAGATCACTGACCAATATGCGTGTCGCCGAGTTCAGTGCTATGGGATCCTCTCCACACCGGGGAAGTATGGAGAGCACTTTTCACTCACAAGCATCAGACGGATCACTGGTAGGCTTCAGCCCTCCAGCATATCAGCAAGGTCCTCAAGGCGTATCCCCTTCACAATCATTTGCTGCATCGCATAGCATCAACACCGTTTCTATGGAGCAGCTCAAAGTGAAGCCTCGCTTGTCCATTGATGTGAAGGTTTCAGAACAGCAATCTGTTCCATGTTACCCTCATTCGGCTCCGCCCAATGCAAGCAGTGATGCTCAAGAGCTGCAGTTTAATACCGAGATCTTCAACCAGTATGTGCAGCAGCAGCTTCAAGACCAAGCGTACCAGGCCGGGCAACATGTTCAACACCAATTGGTCAGACTTCCAGGTGGGAACAATATCGCTCATGGACAACCTCAGCCTTCGCAAATGCAATATATTTTGCCTAATGGAGGAGCATTTCACTCGATTCCAGTGGATGGACATTTGAGCATCGATAGAGATATTCCTGTGAATCCTCCATCTTATGAGCCCTCTTTCGATATCCAACAGGGAGTTGCAACAAATAATATCGCTTTTCCTACTATCCAGACTCCTTCCGCCGGGTCTGTTGGCAACTTACCACCCCATTTAACGGTAGCACAGAGAATTAACATGCCACAGTCGTCCACACCTGCAGACTGCGATCAGCAAGGCAAACAGCCTAAAGCCTCTTTTTCTAGGACTCCTCCTGCTACAAGTTTCATAACTTCTACAGCTGTTTTCCCTCATAGTTTCCATGGTTCAAATGGCCCTCGCTCCGCCGTCGAAACAGCATCGGTTACGGCTGGAGCCAGAGTTGCTAGAAACTACCCCAATTTGAATCATGAATTGAGTGCTCAGAACCTTTGTCAGATCCGCTCTTTAGGCCGGAGTGGAAGTTTAAACGGCTCTGGAGCGGGAAATTCAGGCTCCATTTCTGCACCTAACAGTAGTGTGCTAGGCTCCTGTACTTCAGGGGTCTTTCCCGTTCAAGTGAACAACATGAGGTCCGGAAGTAGTGTCTTCAGCGGTAGTCCCGACGGTGGCAGGAACTCAAGCAGCCTCAAGATCGAATTCTACAAACCCAAAGGAAAGCCAGGGTTGTGAGAGTCCCATCTAGCATCATCAAGCTCTTCTTTGTTTGCACAAGACAGTTTTCATATTTATCATTTTGCTCGTTATTTATTTGATTTCATGATTTTATCTACTTTATTTACTTTGCACGCTATGGTTACTGCTACTTTTTTGTGGGGTTAGTCGAGAACTAACCCAATGTATACTGTTATCTCTCACCAGGCTGGTCAGGCTGGTGATCATCAATGAAATGAAAGGATTGCACATAATAACGGCTATATATCTCTTTTCCTATCCAAAAATATCTTTGAACTGAAGAATCCCTGATGTTCAGACATGGGTAAACATCGGTATAAGTCTATCGGACAAGAGATTCCTGTAACGATAATCTCCCTGTCGTGTAGAGGCACAACCGGCTCCTTTCAGACACAAAGGGCTCCTTTTTCGGTTTCTGCAATGCCACGTACGAAGGATGCAGACAGTCAACACGATAGCTGGAATCCCCCGCACGACCAATTGTTTTAGTACAGGCCTGCGAGCGATTGCGTGTGAAAGCAGTACATGCACACTGCGGCCATCTGATGGAGAGAGAAAGAGGCTAAGCCAGGGGTAATTTGAATACCGCAGACTTTAGAGTGCCACTGGCCGTCAGAAGCGAGGCATAAATGGTATAGCGGCCACCTCGAAGGGGGTGCTAAGCATTATGTTTTGCGCTAATGCGCACACCTCGGAGTCGATCATCAGAAACCTTTCTATCTCTAGTTCTTTTGCATCATCACCGATCACCTTACCTGAAAAAGGTTTTGTTCAAACAGCAACATAAATGTGGTAATAATCTTCCCCATGTTGTATGAACAGACTCTGGCTGCATAAATTGAGAGCTCTCAAGAACACACTCCCTTCTCTCCAGCACAGGGCCTGCATCGGGTTACATATTCCGCAAGCACATCGTTCTCCTCTGGATAACCCTCGACCCATCCCATGGTGCTGGCCGTTTTCTACCGTATTGCCGTTCATGATGCACCCTCGCATAACGCTGCATAGAGCTGCACCAGTAAAATAAGCCGAGTGCCCTGGATAGTTAGGGGGTCCCTCCTTATCAGAACCAAACTCTCTCCTGGAACGTGTGTTTACTTCCAGGGAGTGTATTGTAAACGGTGTTGCAAAACCGCAGGGCTCTCCCTCATTGCCCTTGGTATCATAGACTGGCCACGAATGGGTAGAGGAGATATGCAGTTCGTTAGAAAGGGCCCTCCTTGCTCGATGCCACAAGACATAATGCGGAGACAGCGCAGCATGAGAGCAGAGGGCATTCTTGTTGGCCTGCTGAATGCATTAGCACCCTTTGAGGCATTCTCACAAAAGCAAGCTTCTTCGGGCTTAATGGCTTGGCCCTACATCACGTCTTAATATCTCTTCTAACTATAGCTATGTGCCTGTCGTCATGTGGCATTATCTATTTGCGGTTACTCTCCAATATCGTACCCGCCGGATGTATTGCCATTGTATGCTTCGTACGTCCTGTGGTAATCTCTCCCCCTGGCCTGTATTAAGCAGCAACCTTGACTGTTTGACTTTCTTCGCTTCACCTGTTCATCATTTATCAATGATGCATGGGCAATTTCCATGGATAGAATCGTCTTAGAATCTTTACCAAAGTTATCATCATCTCCGTCCCCGATGAGCGGTACTCTCCGAACATAGAACATATTTACTTCAAGCGGCTCACTCGTTGATAAAGCTGATCTTTCTATATCTTTGAATTTCTGGATGACTCCATTAATATGAATACAGCTCATATCACAGGGCCCTCACGAAGAGGGTCATATTTGTCAAAATCAAACAGAACGAATAGTTTGCCACGCCTTGATTTTAATATAGGATCACAACCACATGGCGATGGCAATAACACTTATGTTGTCGTACCAGCAGGCAGCAATGTTGCTGTCTACCAGGAACTCTACAAGCGGATGTCATTTTGGCTATCGCTGAGGAGTCCATTAACGAAATTTCAGTTGAATCATAGGACGCCAGATCCATGTACATTGGATGGCGAAGTAGTCGTTGAAGATCGAGATGTTGAATGCAATTCCAAGGTAGCTCTCGATAACATCGAGGCGATATATAGCCAATACATTGCAGATGACACAGCGACTGAAATCTCAATTCACTCAGACAGCGACCAAGATCCCTCAGGCGGGCAGAACAAGTCTAGCCCGAGTGATCATAGTGACACAGCAAATGGCTTGCTAGCCGCATGCGATACGACAGCTACTCAGACAGTTTCTACATTGTCTCTAAACATGGCCTATCCTGATGGTTCATCAGCTACGTTGCCTCTGAGGCGCGACACACGAACTGATTTTTCGATCATAGACATCCCCGCTGATATTCACAGAGAAGAGAGAAACGATTCAAATCTCGATTTGTTTCCCCCTATAGTTATGTCTCAGTTCGATCCCAAGAGCGATAACTATGTTTCCAACATTGGGCGCATAATAGAAAATCTACCGCCCATCCAACATAACTAATTTTATTTCCAATTGAGATGCACAGTTCAAATTGAGCTTTATAATGACCATATTCATTCACACTCAGGAGATCCAACAATATCTCCTTGAGTTCACTCACAGCTATGCGATTGATCAAAAGTTGGCGCTGGTTTAAATTGTATTATGGAAAACTCGCCAAACTACCAGCACGAAATGATTTACGACAACTTGCACATCAAATACCTTTTCTTTTTCTTTTCTCCTTTTTTATTACGGTTCTACGGTTACTGGGTTAAGGGTATATAGAGTATCTAAACATAAACATACAAGTTTCTAGTATAGATCGTATTCAGTATAATCCTTCTTAGAATGTCATGCATATCGGCAATCCGCAGGTGCCGCTTATATGGTAGTGTCTCATCCACGTTTCTTAGCGCTTTGTGCCTCTATGTAGTACCAGCCAGACATCAATTGCTCTGTACGTCTGAAGTTCAGTAGTGCGAACACCAGTTAAGCACTGGAAAACAGTGGGTGAAAAATCACACATACGGAGAGGAGAGCTTGTGGTAAGAGAGGCTTTGTTGAAGTGAACAGTTATATTATTTGTTCAATACCAGAGTGAGAGAGAGCTGAAACTATTGGCATCAGAATATTTCGAAATGTCTTCTTTGGTTAGCAAGGGTATTTGGTCGAATTTCAGCAAGAGGGCTCCCTCTTTGGCAGTCCAGAGCAAGGCGATCCAGAAGGCTCTCTTGAGCCCTACGCTACCGGAGGGCCCAGCAACTCTGAAGAAGAGATCCAGCAGAATCAAGTATGATTCTCCAATTGGTCTGGACAAGGTTTACCCCCTTGCCTATGAAGTTCTCGAGTCACAAGCTTCAAATTTCTACAGCCAAGTTGAGTCTCTCGAGAAACAAATCTCTGAGTTGTCATCCGCAACAGACTCCGCTCTAATCCAAGAGTTACAAGCAGAAAAGGATAAGTTGCTTGTAGATGCGGAGAAGTATAACCCTGAGGTTCTTTTTAATTCCAACTACCAAACGAACTCCCTCGATCTGTCACAACCTGTCTATAGACATTACCTGAAGGAGAAATGGGCTGGCTACGACAAGATGCTCTTGATGCAGAGACTGGAGACGTTACATCTAATACCTGACACTCTACCGACTTTAGAACCCCAAGTTGGTGTTAAGATGAAGTTTCCACACACAAATATAGACACATATATTGAGCCAGGATCAATCCTATCGTCGAATGTAACAGCCAAACCACCAGTTCTAGAGGTTGTCGAATTCCAGCAAGTTGAAAGAGAACTCTACACCGTTCTCATTGTGAACCCGGATACACCATACGTTGAGAAGGACACATTCTCTACGACTCTACATTGGGGCCTGAAAGATGTTCCTCTCTCTAACTTGGACAGAGTCATTGACCCCAAGAAATTGCTGGCAGATGAGACCCTGGAGTTTTGTGAGTACCTCGCACCAACTCCAGAGAAGAATGCACCAACTAACAGATTGGCTGTTTGGGTTTTCCGTCAAAATGGCAAGCCACTGAAGAATGCCAACAAGGGTGAAGTTGAGAGAGAGTTCTTCAACATTAGAAAGTTTGTCGAAGAAAATGAAATCGAGGCTGTAGGTGCCCACCTATGGAGATCTACTTGGGACAGAAATGTCAATAGGGTGCGTGAAATGTATGGATTACCGAAGGGTAGAATCTTTCACCGTGTAAGGAGGTGATTACACCAAGTTGGGAATGAGAAATGGAGAAATATCCTGAGTGAACTGGATGATGAATGACAGCCGGCTTACAAGAATCAGGCATGTGTTCCCTGTGTATATGTATTCTTGAAGAGATATCCCATCTCATTGTGTAAATAAACGAAACTAGACAAGTATAATGAATATCAGTCCACAGATAACACCACCTTCTCCAGAGTCTCTATCCGAAGAAAAATTCTTAATCCTCCTTCCGCATCTAGTGTTTAAGATCACTCTTGTGCCCCATCGCGATGGTTGGCTATGGCATGGCATCCTCATAAAAACTCCATGCATATCCTATGCGCGACCGATGGCATTTGATACACCTACTTGGGAACACCAGCCTCAACGTAAGTATAAACTAAGACTGTGACTTTATTACTTGACCTAACAACTACTCGTTTGTCGTGCTGAAATTACGTCAGGCTATACCATTGGTCCAGCTCCCATGTCAGAAGTAAGTATCGCCAGCGCGGGTGCTCAGTGAAGGACAGGCTCTTCAAATGATGCACTGAAAAAGATGCAATGAAAAAGATGCCTGTTTCGGTATAGCATATGCTAACAGCAGTGTTTGTAGGACTTTGA
The DNA here is from genome assembly GCA_003706285.3 of Kuraishia ogatae. NCBI lineage: Eukaryota > Fungi > Ascomycota > Pichiomycetes > Pichiales > Pichiaceae > Kuraishia > Kuraishia ogatae. The sequence goes on along the minus strand of PPKV03000002.1, from coordinate 902,866 downwards.
CAAAAGGCGAAAAGAGCTTTCTGAGCTGAATTCAGCATCCTGGGATGGCTTATCCAGTCCCCAACTAAAGAAATTAGACTCCAGTCTGAAGAAAAATCTTGCATTCATACGGAAGCTAAAGGGATCGATAGATAAAGAGCATCAAAAGAATATAATAGACGATGTGTTGTCAGTCTCCATAGACAAGTACTTGTCGGAGGTCATAGCGGCCTCGATGGAAGGATTGTCAAAATGCTCAAAAACAGATGATATTACTGCGGCCGATGAAATCTTCAGTGCTCTGCACCAGAGATTCACTACCGAGTTCACGCCGTTGTTGATGTGTGAATTTCTTCACTGCTTGCAACATCCAAGGAGCTCAGCATCTTTGGGAGATGAAAAGGAGGAAGCATTAAAGAGATCCAGGCAGCGAATTCTCCTCAGACTATTCACAGAGTTTTACCTCTGTGGTATTTTCAGAAGTGTTGATGATGCCCCCAGAGATGCACTGCCAAGATTTTCAAGGAGGAAGGCAGGAGATGTTGACAAGAGAAACCTCCTATGTATAGTCCTCAAAGAGATTTTTCCACCAATGGCTGTTGCGGATAAAGAGCAATCCACGGATTTCCGCCGTGGAAACAGCCTTATGATAGCTACGTCATTTCTCAAGCGGTTTTACAGGTACTTTTCTGAGGGTGACGATGAGACATTCTTTTTTCATGATATCAAACAAGATATTCACGATTTATTTATCAATTATGCACAGGATGTAATTTCGAGAACAGAGCAATTGCATCTGGCGATCCAAAAAATAAAGTCTCGCCACTCGGAGATAGCCATCAAGACAGGGAGAGAGGTTGAATTGAGAGAAGAAGAAATCGAAGCGGAAAGGACGCTTGAGAAATTCAAATCAGCAGCACAATATCTGTGTGAGCTTTTTGGACTTGACTTACCAGTCCTAAATGAGCAAGGTGGTAATGGGGGAGGTGGAGATTCCGGACTGATAACGGCTGTTCTCACTGGTAGGAGTGAGCCCGAAGAAGATGCTGTATGGGGCACAGAAGAAAACCGCAAATTCTATACCGAAATACCTGATGTATCGGAGCTGTTAGCCAACGAAGATCCAGAATTACTGAAGGGCCTTTCCACGGTCTCACGGTCTCCCCCCTCAACGACCAGCAATCCCTTGCAAGATGCACTTGTTGAAAGTGGGGCAGATGACCAAGGTGATAGTGAGTTTGATCTGACGCTTGCAGAGGAACCAGGTATGTCTCTGGGGGCCAATCAAGATTCTTCAGATCCTCTTTCCCAAGGCAGCAAGATTTCTGAGGTTTTTGTAAGGCTTGAAGCAGCAACCACAGCCAAGGAGGTTGATGATGTGAGTATATTTTTCATCAAGAACAATTTGAACAACAATGCTTCCAGAGCGAGATTCATGAGGTATTTCGACTCAACTCAGAAGGTTGACAAATTCAATAACTTTGCAAGGTTTATTGCAATCAACAAGGATTATCTTTCCACGATGCCAGCGGACCTGGTGGATTACCTTGATAGACGGCTCAGATCACAGATCAACAACCGCAGAGTACATGTAAAGCATATCCAGCTGTTTGGCGAACTAGCGAAATTCAAGCTCGTACCAATCCATATATTGTTTCACAAGATACGGCTTTTGGTCATGAATGCCGCTTATGCTACCAGCTTAGATACGCTTGTGATTTTCTTCGAAGTCTGTGGTTCATTACTACTACATGACCTGGAATATAAGCCTCATACAGATGAATTGATACGCCACTTGAAGCAAAAGCGTAACTCATCTGCGTTACAGCCGGCTGCAAGATCGTCGATAGATTCTTTTCTTAATTCTTTGGAACCTCAATCTCTTAAGGAAGTCAACAACTACCACAGGATATTCACACCGGAGGAAATCGCTCTACGTTATCTTATTCGCAAAGAGCTGAATCCACACAACTGGGAAGCCATAGCTACGAGTTTATATACACACAATGATATAAATGATAGGGCAGGTTGGTTAGTGAAGTGTCTTTGTACACTACTCACAAAGCCACATAAAGTGAATTACCAGAATATCGTATACCTCGCAAGTATCCTGAAACACCTAGCACCGAAGTGCCGGTTTCTGCAGACTTATGTAGTTGACTGTCTGGTTGAGAAAGTACAACAGGGATTGGAGGTTAACGACTATAAGTTCAACACAATACGCATGTCTGAAGTGAAATACATTGCTGAGTTGTCGAATCTGTCGTTATTCCCTGTTTCTTCCATTCTGGCTCTATTGTACAGGATTGCGTGCTATGGTCACCCCAGAACTAATCCATCCAGAGGAGCTTATTCACCACTAGATCCTCCTGATCAATATTTTCGCATACAGATGATTGTTTCACTTTTGACATCGTTGAAGATCATTCATCCTGGCTCCTCTATGGTCCTTTCCAAGAAGAGTAAGGATCAATTTGAGGTGTACTTCTATTTTCTCGATTACTATATCCATACCAAAGAACAGCCTCTACCAACTGATATTTCATTCAAGTTATCAAAGATGTATGCGCTGATGCCGGATATGCCAAGATCTGAGAATTGGGAAGAGGCAGTTACCAGGCTTCAGAGCATTATAGCGGCTAAGGGTGTTAATACAAAGACTCAAGAGAAGAGTGCCAAAGATATGGAGAGCGACGAAGAGGAGCAAGATGAAGATGATGATGATGACGAGGATGACGAGGATAATCTTGAGGCAAGCAGTGTGCCAAAATCTTCAACCGTTGATTGTGAGGAAGATGGTATTGGGAAAACTATCAAAAGCTCGACTGTTGATTACGAAGAGTATGATCGCCAACTAAGCGAAGAGAGAGAGCAGCAACAAGAGAAGAGATTCCAACTTGAGCTGGAGAAGCAATATAACAGCATTGTGAGTGAAGGACTCGAGATGACTAAAGCACAGACCTCAGCCAATTTCAGCGCTCCAGCCCCACTGAGACTTCTTGCAGAAATTGCTGAGGATAGCAAGGAGAGTGGTGTGCCAAACGAGACCCAACCTTTGGCGAAGCCAGGTGTTATGTTTACTTTGGTGAGTAGGAGTGGGAAAAAGAAGATGGCTACGAAGCTCTCCTTACCTACTGATACGCAGCTGGCTTCTAAAGTCATTAGGGAGAACGAGAGACACAGGCTGGAGAACGAAAAAATTCGGAGTTATGTGTTGAACAGCGTGATGAATTCCGTCAACAATGAGTACAAGTATCCGGAAAAATGATTTAGGTTGCTTTAATAATATTAATGAAACTATATAACAAGAAAGTTTACTATGCCTCTGGGAGTAATCCAAGTGTACACTTCAATAGCACCTTGTTGGGAGTCTCTCCCCCTCAACTAGCATCGATATAAACCATTACAGTAGTAATATCATCCGGCTTACCTCCAACATACTGCTGTTTGGTGATCTGAGAAAGTCTCTGCGCAAACACACTAGGAAACCCAACATCTTTTGAAAGGGTTTCCACAGAAACGACGAATTTCGAGTTCAATTCCTGGAGCGTCTCTGGGCTAAACATAGCCTGTGACTTGCCACGAAGAGCCATGTCGAAGACTGCAGAAAATTCGTCTGTAAGAAATGTCTCTATATCTCCTACTGATACATTGTCAATCACGCCGTCAGTGGCGAAAACCACAACATCTCCTTTCTGCAGCTGATACTCAAATGTCTCCGCATCCTTGGGCTCATTTCTAAGGAAATTGGCGTTTCTTTCCTTTCCCGCATTCAGAATAGAATCTGGGATTATTGACAACTGATATGGAGCATTGAAGTAGTACACCTGCTCCTCAGACTGATATCGACAGACAAATTTAGAGCCTGCAACTCCTGCCTCTTGCTGTCTGAAAACACCAAACCAAGAATCACCTAAATTGAGAGCTTTGAGCTTTCCCTGTTTATCAATTGTTCCAAAGCACACAGTTGTAGATCCCACTTCCACCTTTCCTTCCTCTTTAACCTTGATGAAAGCCGAGTTAAGCAATTCCACCAAATCGTCTACCCTTTGTTTTTCCCAAATCCGGCTGATATATTCATCTTCGATACTCTTACAGAGCTCTCTACTAATGGCAGAGCTATCATATCCATGATCGCTCCAACCACCTACTCCGTCGGCAACGCCAACTACAATTGTGTCATCGAATGCGGCCCCAAAAACATAGTTATCTTCACCAGTAGGGGACTTTGATACATTTGCAAGCAAGTTCTTCTTTCTCTGCCTCAGCAATTCACCATCTTGCTCTCCTTCTTCACTCTCTGGAGTTCTCTCCTTTGGCTGGTATGCAACTGACATAGTGTACGTGAACAGGCTGTCCTCGCCAGTTGCAGACATACACCGACCTCCTGGTGGAGAGTTGCCACCTGATGTGAATGATCTCCTCTGTGTTATCGTCGTGAATGGGGACCCATTTATTTGAGAGTCACATGACGATCGATGCGAAAAGAGGCCTCTGCTAGCAGAAGAGTGATGATGGCTGCGAGAGAATATATTATAGTGTGTGGGGATGAAACGAGTATATGTGGTTGTTGAGTGGATAGCTAATGATGTGCTTGTTGTTTTTGTCGTATACATGAAACGTTGGCTGGGTGCTCTATACCCGGATGGTACCACAGACTGAAGTGGCGCAGTTGGGAGACCAACGGGCCCATAATTGGCTATATGTGGTTAGTCTTTATTGCCAACAACGCCGTGTCGAACGCCATGTCGTTATATCCATAGAGGTAAATTTCATCTATTATTCAACGACCTCTCACAAATACATACCCTTCACCACGAATTTAGGCCTGAGCATTGTTACTTTGCTCCAACCCATCAGCTTTGTGGTTCAATTAATCCAGCCGAAATGAGACCAGAATGCCCCGTCTCTATTATTCAACGGCTTTTACCCTGGTTATATATACCTTGGTTAAAAGCACGATGCAGTTGAGTGGCACAGTGAAGTGACACAGTGAAATGACACAACCATTAAGTGTTGAGGGGGATACCCTCTACTTTGCTCAGCTCTCTCACACTCCCACACTATGGAGAATGTGGGGAAGGGCTCCATGCATTGGAGAAAGTTCCGGTGGCAGTACTTGATTTCTGCGACTTTTTCGCAGGCAGCGCAGACTGAGACAGCTACGACTGAGGGGACAGGACTCATATCTGCCGGGGTTGGCAAGTCGAGAGCACTGAGTGAAGCGGCTGAACAGGACAAGGCGGCTGAGACCACAATAACCTACTGGCAAGTCTAAGTTGGTTTACGCTATCTAACGATTGAGCTGACCGATTCTGCTGAAAGTTTTCTCATTCAGATATTGTGCCCTATATGGAAGTTGTCAGCTTTGTCGTAGATTTATATGTTCAATCAGATTTCTTATGTTTGTTTGTTGTATTGCACCATTTCTGCCGTTTATCCGCTTTTTAGCCTCATTCTTGTTTATGATCCGTTCCCCTCATTTTCGTTGCTGAATAGTCCCTTAACGAGCAGAGTTAGTTTGCAATGGTTAAGGCCGATAGAACTGGACAAACAAGGTGACTTTTTGTGAGTCAGTCTAGATAGTGAATAAAATATAACACTTGCAGATTGTTGACTGCGAAATAATAAAATGCCCGACACAGATCCTCTATTCCGAAAGAAGTTCCATATTTTTGACTTAATAATAGGCACATTCCAAATTCCACTATCATATATTTCAGATATACAAACTTTACACCTCTTCCTGATATCCATAATTCCTCTTAATGAGAAGATGATTAGAATATCTCTCTTAACCTATAAGCACGTGGACCCCCTTTGCTCCTTAGCCTTTAAAGCGCTCCCCCAATGTATCAAAGTCTATCTCTTTCATTCATGAATCACCCGATTTTATTTTTTGACCAAGTACATCTAGTTCTTCAATCCCTCAACGGCACTCAAGATCACCTTGGCAAAATCCACATTAGGGTCGTCAAGGTTAATCTCTGTGGAAGAAGCACCCGCAGATTCCACCTTTGGTGGGTTAAGCTTGGCGTACTCGGCCTTGGCCTCCTTGATAAGCTTCTGCTTGTGCTCAAACTCAGCCTGCTCAGTTTTAACCTTGCCGGCAGATCTGAGGGTCTCGGTGTGATAGGCACCGTACACGAGACCGGCAGCGAGGGCACTCCATCTGAATACCTGTAATTGATTGCGTTAGTAAAAGAGTCATCACGGGGTCGTAGGTTGTGCATCACGGAGGGTACCAAATGGGTGAGATCCGTTGTGGCTCTACCAGCTCGTGAGTCTGCACTCAACTTCTCTCTGCGAGAAACATCTTTCAATTAGATCGTTACTGCAGCCCCAGTTCAGAAGCCTCCTCATGCTGTAAGCCATGTGGGTTCGTTCACATATACAAGAGTAAACACATCTGTGACTAATCACCTCTAAGGTCGCCATGGTTCCATTAACCGAGAATAGTGCTGGAATTATAAACACAACTTGAATACAATAACTGCTTCTTGTTGTATATTCCTTTTGCTCATATCGACGAGATCCTCGTCACCGTGATTCAGTTTGACATCACCCCATATATAAATCTCATCCTCCTGACTTTAAACCACTTGCGATTAAAAATTCACTCACGTTGAAAGTGGACATCTTTGAAATATTTCTATATTTTTATATTACATACAACAACTGAACCAAAAAAAAATTATAAGCTGCAATATATTTATTTTCACTTGTTCCGTCTCTCTCTCTCACTCCGATACTCTAGTCCTTCTCATCCTCCCATCCTCTCTCTCACTCTGTATATCTCATTGTGTGAATCTCCTAGTGAATTTTCTGGCAAACATTATTGGTCAAAAGACACGACGACGTGCTTTCCATAGTATAGGCAGGCATCTCCATCAGTGTGCAAAGTGTGTGCGGAGATTGAAAATAGGCGTTGATATCTCAGCCTACGATAGATAGATCGTGTGCGGACAACTAGAGCATTAAATAAAATGAAGAGAGGGGAACACCACTATAAGTATATATATATATCATATATATCGAGATATATCCAGAATCAATCGAATGAAAACTCCTCGCCTAATATCATGTTGATCCCATCAATCTCGGCATCCAGATCCCGTGCACTACTCTCTAGAATGGCCAAATCATCAAAGCGTCTCTTCTTTTTAGCTGCTTCGACCATGTCTCCAACGAGGAATCTCTGCTCTTTAAGCACCATAAGCTTTTCTCTTGCCTCTCTGATCTCCTTTTTGGTGAGCTTGGGAGCTGCATCATCCACTGAGCCCATAGTGGATAGTTGGTGTGCAGATGGTGGGTTTGTCCGATTGTCCAAAGAGTACTGGTCACGGCTTACAGGAACACTTCCATTATGGCGCCCATTACTCGCTCCAACTTGATGTCTTTTACCCAAGATCTTTGGAACATTTTGCAAGGAGAGCATATTTGCCTGCAAGAATATTATTGCATCTTGGTATATCGCTCGATGTAGTTTTAGTTCATCGTCTGAAACGGTAATGGCAACTCCTTGGGCTCGCTGCTCATCAATATGTTTGATGTGAGCTGCCAATCTCTTGGCCAATTGGTCAAACCTTGTGAAAAGCTCCATCAATTTCAACCGCTGCCTTGATGCAGACTGTATGATCTCATGGTTTGCACTCAAAGCACTCATAGCCTTCGCATGCCCAGCAAGAGTGGAGCTTTTACCTTGGGTTAGGGACGCTGATGTTTCATCTAATTGTTGTAGATGCTGTAGAGTCTCCTTAAAGAGAGGCAGGAGTTTAGCAATCTTAAACTTGAAAATCAGCATGTTATCATAAACCTGAAGAATCTCCGGCTTGGGCTTGCTGGAGTCCCTTTCAAATAGCCTCTTGCTGAGTAGCTGATTCTTGCATATCCGGCACATCCTAATCGACTTATCTGCATTCTTGACTAAAAGGGGAGATGAAGTTGTGAATGAAGAGTTTCCAATTGTACTCATTGTGGGTTGATCAGGTATTGAATTAGCCATGACAGATCGAGAACTTGCACCTCGAGTACTGGGGTCCACAGCCATAAGCTCAACTAATAGGTTGATCCCAACCTCCATGGTGCACCCTGTACTTAAGTCTCCACATCGCACCAGTCCACATATCCTACAATGATGCTTTCTAAGAAAGATTGCCGAAAATTTTCTACTGCAGAGAGGGCAGTTATCGATTTTCTGATCAGGTTCCCATGCCACAACTTGCTGTTCAAACGTCCTTATGGAAGGGGTAGCATCCTTACCGGTGATATCACTGAATCGGTAGTAATCGTAAAACTTGAATAATCTCTTTTCCAATTTTATAGACTCCAACTGCTGTGTTTGGCTTTTCTTGCTCCTAACCTTGCGGAAAGAATTCGTCAAATCAATTGAGAAGCCATCCGAATCTCCATATCCTGGCTTTCCTGTGAAACATGTCTCACAGCATCTACACCACACACCGGCTATCGAGTCATACTCTAGTCGAGCATTGAGCTTGATTCTGTAGAACGTATGTTTATTACAAAACAGTTCACCACACTTCCTACAATTCACAACACCATTCTTGATGTTGAGATGTTTGGAACAACCTACCAGATGACAAATATCACCGCCGCTTGGCTTCTTCCAGTGCGTACGGGGTATGTGGATCTGGGGAACCTTTTGCTTGCCCTCTCCTGTAGCATTCCCATTTGCTGAATATCCATTTCCTGAATCAGATTCTGTGAGGTTGACAGAGGAAGAGCTTTCAGTGAAGGTGAAATTGCCGCTTGTATCGAACAGATCAAGTTTCACCAACTTTTTGTGTGCTCCACCTACACTGCTCATGTTATTGTTCAGTACTTCGTTTGCCTTGACAAACTTCTTCTTGAACCACGTTTTGAGATCCTCATCATTGGTAGGCTCCACTGTTCTGTGCTCATCATCCAAATGGCGGTTTAGCTGTGCTAAGGTGACCATCTTCTCGTTGCAGATCGGACATGTCATTTCGAATGTGGCATCGCCAGCAACGCCAAACGATTCGGAGGTATCATTGAGCGATGATAGAGACGACGACGAGTTGGCACTTTCAGAGATCGAAAGCTCGTTTATTGAGTCGGTGATCCCATTTGGTAGTGGTAAAAGGTCTGTCGGTATCGCTGCTGGGGTCGGCGATGCCAGTGAGTGGTTGAGGGGTGCCTGTTCAGAGACTGGTGAGATGCCACTCCCCAACACTCTGCGAGGTCGTTGAGTGCTCATTGTTGGCACATTATTTTTGTGTTTGAATATGAAATGCTACTTATGGGTAGGTTTATCTAAATTCCTGTCAAAACGGCCATTATCTGATGTAGCTGGAGTGGCTATCTCACTTTGGTGTAGGTATGTGTATATATCCTAGTCAATTAGCAGTACAGGGGTATTATAGTCACGTTAGAGATTACTCTTGAAGAAACGACAATGCAATGAAGACAAAAAACGCAAATGAACAAGAAAAAAATATTTACTCTATGCAATAGGCATATAAACAACCGCCTCTTGCACAAGTTACAGCCAACTATGTAGTCATTGAAAGATGTGCATTGGATTCATTTTCCCCATATCTCAGCCTTCTACGCACCATGTACGTTGGGTAAGGAGACTGACCCGTTTAGAGCCTCTTGGTATCTGTGCCTTAGTACGTACGTCTGAGCATGCAGGTGTTGCATACTATGCTGTTGCGACCCCTGCTATCTCTACATATGAAGAACAATGATGGGAATAGTTATATTTACCAAATTGAATTCCGACGAAAGTGGAATGCATACACTAGATACATGAACCATAAATAATTATCACCAGCTTTGGAGTCCCACTTCTCAAACAGCTTCAGCACCAGTAGCCTTGTGGGGAGCGTCCCATAATCTGTAGTAGTCCACCATCTTCCTGTTGAGATTTCCCTCTCCCTCAATAGGCAGCTTTGCCAGGTTTCTAATGCTGTAGTTTTCGCCATCTCTTTTCAAAAACCAGAAATCCAAGCAGTTCGTCACAACGCCAAAATCAAACACTGTGTGTCTCTTCTTGCGAGAGATGATATCACGCGATGTGGCCACAAACTGATCAAGTCCAATCAATGCAGCCCAACGCGAAGAGCAGAGGATCCTGGGGATCATCAAGCATCTGATGAAAAATGGCACGCTTCCATGACGATGGCGGTGGTCAGTCTGTTGTTGGCCCTGGACTGAAGCGCCGCCCCCGTTTTGGTTGCTCCCTTCTCCATCTCCTAGCATAGCAACATCCTCTGTCTCATCTGGGACAGAGGAGAAAAAGGGGTTTGAATTATTATCTCCCATCCCCTCACCTCTATGTATCTTGGTAGCTTCATAGGTGGTCATACCTTTACATATCTGGAAGATCTGGACTACATTAAGACACACCACCCACAAGAGTTGGAAGCAAGACCAGCATAAAATGTTGAACGAGAAGGGAGCCAGATTGTAGCCATCGCACAGATCTTCAGAGAGGATACTACATTTAAAAATGACATTATCGTGATGGTTCTTGTAGCGGTCTTCTAGTTCGTCAAAATACTCGCATGCTAAATAGACAAAGATCATGATCGCAGCTTGCAATGAAAGTGTGAAGGTAATAAAGAGTTTGTGATTTCTCCATCCGATATCTGTGTTGACCCATGGACAATAGTGGTCGAATTTGACGAGGATTGCTTTTTTGGCCCTTGAATACTTCGATCTAAGCGGAATCCTTACGTTTGTATATATGCAATAGTTGGAAGAATCCAGCTTCCGCAGGGCCAATAGAGTTCTTATTGTGCCCTGAATCTCTTCCACACAGCTAGGTTCAGGAATATAACCCGGGTTGATCATCATCGTCTTGAGAAAGGAAAATATAACCGCCGATGCACTGAGCAAAAACAAAAAATTAATAAAGCTGTTGTCCTTGAAAGTGTATGGCAACACATAAAAGAACCAAGTTACGATCACCCATACGGCAGTTGCAGAGAATAAACCTGCCAGAAATGGAGTTTTCATCAGAGGATTCGGCTCTCTCATATAACAGGGGATTACATACCTTATAAGGAACTGATGCTGACCAGCCCATAGTATGATGCCTATTAGGATATACAAGATGGAATATGTCCTCGAAAACTCAAAACACCACAAGATAATTGGAACAGTTATGTACGGCAAACCAAATGTCAAGAGCTTCGCTTGGCGCTCGCTAAGCAAATATTGTATGTGATCACCTGTTTCTGTGCGACCTGCCTCTTGCAATGCTTGTTTTAATTTTTCTGTACAATTCATATCTTTGGCCACATCAGCACACGTTTTGCCATCATTGGTCTTCGCTGAAGGGTTGCTTCCTTCTTGGATGAGTCTGAGGATAATACTTTTGACACCTCTGATAAGGGACCAGTGCAATGGCGTGAACCCGGTTTCGTCAATGGCATGCACATTTGCCTTGGCCTTCAATAGCACCTCAACTGAAAGGGAGTCGCCCTGGTAGGCAGCCCAGTGAAGAGACGTTCTCCCCTTTGGATCTGGTGTATCAACAGGAATTTCGGAAAAGTACAGCAGGTATATGAGCATCATTACATTGGATGAATGAACCGCAAGATGCAGACTATTGAATCCCTGAGAATCCGATAAGAAAGGATCAGCCTTACATTCAGTCATCAAATAATCTGCAATGTACACAAGCCCATATCTGCAAGCCCATTGCAGGGGTGTTGCGTTCAGATCACCTCCTTGGTAGTCTACTATGGCACCTTTTGACACGAGATACTTAACCACTGAGAGCCTATTATTTATTGACGCCCAATGTAAGGCAGTGACATTGTCGTCAAGATGGTCGTTGACATTCACTACACCAGACTCCAGCATTTCTGTGATGAGCTTTAAATCTCCCTGTTGGGCTGCCTGAATGTACTTTAAGATTGTGGGGTCTATCGGCGTTAGCAGAAGCAGTGAATACGACTTTTCTCTAATCGAACAGTATGGAACGGAACTTACCATGTTGTGGCTCCAAGGGAGCCTTGTCTCCATCAGAATCATTAGGAATGTCTCTTCCTGCACCTTGCGGTGAATCTAAATCAATCTCCTTCACAGCAGTCACGCTATTGAGAGATGATTCATCTATATCTACAGATGCCAAGTCATTGCCAAAACTCTTGCTGGGCAGCATCTGGAGCTCAGCTCCATCTTCAGAATGCAAAGACATCTAAGCGAAAAATTTAAATATTAAATATTGGGGTGTGTGTTTTGAGTGAGTAACCTTCCTTTTTTGAAACAGCAATTGCACGAGCGGTAAATGATAGGAAAACGAAAATCTGAATGAATTTGACATACAATTGACAATATAATTGAGCTCACAAGAACAACCACAGATGTATACAACTTATTATACATAACCCACAGGTCACGGCTATGATTTGTGCAAATACATACATAGAGATATATGCCAACACTTGATCTAATCGCTCTCACAGATTGAGAGCATTTACCATGCGTTGTGTCCTTCTCTATGGGCCCCGTCGTCATCGCGCATAACTAACGCACCGTACATATTAAAGAATTCATAGACACCGCCTTTACTTAACTGTGTGGCCCGTGATCCGCCCTTTGCGGCTTCCTACAGCGGAATGGAGGATCCGGCGGGCGGCTCAGCATCGCTGCACTGCCTACAGAACGATATCGAGGCTGGGTTGCGAGGTTGTGCGGGGTAGGAGGGGTGAGCGAGGGAGAAGTATAATTATAAAAACAAAAACAAAACGCTAGGGTTCTCATGAATGATTGTATGTATAGAATTCCCAACAGATAAACTAATAGTTGATTTTTATGCAGTGTATCTTTTTTTGCTGTAGTGGTATCCTGCTATAGTCTTTCTGCGTTTGTCGATGTGTCAGATCGATGTGTCAGATCGATGTGTCAGATCGAAGTTTAGTTGTCTCTCTACGAGAAGTCAGTCAGCCTGTACATAGGCATAACTGTTGTTAGAACTGATGGAGTTGATGATGGTTTTTATATTGCTGTTCAAAGGATGGTAATTTTTTTTGTACCTCTGTTTTGTTTGGAAATATTTGCATTTTCTAACTTGAAATAATAAATGTTTGAAAATTGTCCAAAATCACCCAAAAGATATTGGTTTATGAGTAATTTCAATTTTTTGTTTGCTTGTGATGTAAAAGATTCAGATATAATTCCGAATTACGATAAAGAGTTGTTATAAGTTGTCCCAATAAATTCATCGGTTCTAGTTCATATATCTAAAGCTTAACAATTCTGCAGATCTCCAAGGCCATGCTGATAACTTCTTTATCCTTAACGCCTCTGATCACTTTGACAATCCCTTCTTTCAGAAGACTTTTCGATTTGAGTTTGGCCAGCTCGACTGCATCGGCAGACTGACAACAGTTGGTCAGTATATACATTGCTCGCAACAGTAGCTCAGCATCATTGCTCTGATCATTGATGAGGTTACAGATGCTGCTGACAAACTCCTCATTAGACACTAGCATTTTGGATATCAACTCGTAATCACTGGCATTGGCAAATATATTCAACACTGCAATCTGAGAGGGCCTGTCTTCGAGGTCGACCATCTTGACCAAGAGTTGGAAGCACTTATAGGTGGGGTTTTCTGAAGAAGGAGTCTCCCAGTTAAAAATACGAGAGCTGCAAAGTGGACATCCAATGAGATTGGATATCAGTTCAAGCGCACAGCGACGAAGCCTATCATCACTGTCCAAAAGCAAATCTTCAATGTATCTCCATGAGAATCTAACTATAGCCTCCTGCAACTCCATTTTAGGAACAGATGCCAGATTAGTGATCGCGACCATAACTTCAAATACGTCCAACCTTGTCACTTCTACGTCACCAAGGGGGACACTATTGGTATCATTGCCACTGCTGTTATCCGCGCTATACTTTTGCAGTATTTCACAAAGTAAAGGAACAGGTGTGATTATATCAAACTTGCTGAAGATCAGGTTCGGATCGTTGTTAATGAGCATTTTGGCAACACTCCTGATAGCCAATAGCCTGGTCTCTGGATCCTTGACCGGCGTCACAATAGTTGGCACACCATCTTTATATGCTATAGTCTCTGATGTAGTAACCAAGTAGTGTAATGTATAGTTAAGCCCACCCTGTTTGATGATCTCTGCTCTAAATTTAGGAGCAAACGAGAGATTATGGATAAGCATCACGGACTGACGCTGGATTCGGGCCGAAGCAGACGCTCTAGTATCCCTAAAGAGCGCGCAAACATCTTCCACTATCTTGAAGGAAGAGAGATATTTCTCGATAAAAGCAGATACATCTTCATCATTGTCCTGATCTCTGTCCTGTGCAGATTTATTGTACTCTTTCAATGAATGTAGCTTCTGTCTTTCAGTAGTGATCATGTTTTTATACACAGTTATATTCGAGAGAATCACCAATATTCCATACTGCTCTGAGGTGTCAGCTGATCTGTAGCCATGGAGAACTTGTAACAGATGCTTGACTAGCATCCCGTCACTCCGGATTAGTTTTTTCGCAACAGGTTTAAGAGACAGAAACGCCAGTCCCTCAATGGAATCCCTATGACATCTGTCTGCGAGATCTTTGTCAGCACCCGTTTCACCCTGTGTTTGCTTTATTGCATTAATGAGGAGACTGGTGAATGTACTAAGGGAGAGGAGATCAGAGTTCTCCTCTACTCTCTGCTTGGGAATGTTGTTCCACACCTTGACTAGAGTCACAACAGCTAATACACGCACCAAGGCAAAAGTAGACGTGTCCTTGGGATTACTCACAGTGATCCCCATCAACAGCGTTTGGAGATAATTCTCTGCAATGGTGGCGCGGCATCTCTCATCCAACGTGGCAGACGAGAACAATTCCAGCAAGAGAAGGGCAGGTTCACCAACCACATCTGTGTGAGAGTTGATGAGTGAAGTGATTTGATTCGCCAGGATTCCCGTGAAATCTGAGTTGGCCGAGAAGGTTGCACTCATCACATGTGGAAATAGAGGGAAAAGCTTAGACATCGAGACAAACAACAAATGGCGTGATTGGTAAGTGTTTAGGCTAATCAGCGTATCTATAAAGTCTTGCGCAATCTCGTTGGATCTCTGTGTGTCCAATTGCGAAATAGTGACAATCACCATCAGAGCGAGAGATGAAACAGAATTGTACCGCACAAGATATAATATAACACTCAGGTTTGAGAGCAAAGCCTCCAGGGTAACTTGGTTCTCTTGAGTCTGGCCAGGGACACTCACTAGATCGGCAACGTTCAGGATGAACTTTAGGTGGGAGTTGATCACCTCTGAAGGCTCGTATGTTGTGCTTTCTGATACACCTTCTGATTTTATCTGTCGCCTTATTACATTCAGCATGACGACTATCGAGCGGAGATCTTTCTTATAGATAGAGCCTATAACTGTATGCAGGGTATTGTCCGATAGCGTGGAAAGAATTCTCAAAATCAACTGCACTTTGTCAGGAGAAGACTGGATGGATTCCACCAGTATGTTGACAAGATGGGAATCGGGCCCCTTTACTCCTGTATCAAAGAGTTGTTGTACTTGATCATGTGCTGCAGTTACTGCTGTTGGATCACCAGAGAGCAATTGTTGCAATCTCTGCGTTTCTTCTTCGGGTGAAGCTGAAGGTACAACGGTACCTAAAAGTGAGGTGTGTACCATGCTGAAATATATGAGTAATACAGTTAAAATATACAAAATTCAAAAGCCGCAGAAAAAATAACAATCTTATATATGCCTTGATGGGTGATCTGGTATGTTCTCACTGCATGAATCAAGTGGGTAGTGGACTGTTGCAAGTGCTGTTGGGAGTATTGATGTCGAACATTCAGCTACCTACACAAACAAAACAAAAGGGTTGTTAAACATTTAATCGACAAGACTCAGTATACCTCCAGATTAGGACTCAATCTCACATCTAAAGAGACTCACCCATCTTGCTCTTGCTTTAGGCATCTGCCAAAGCGACAAGCACGCGCCTCGGGCTCATCGCTTGCCCTAGCTGGAAGAGGAGATGGAGATCAACTGGAAAGGGCGTTCAAGGGGAGATGGGAGTGTTTGCTAAATGTGCTGAATATGCACTAAGAACGCAGTAAAGCTGATTATCGTTACTCATTAAATATAATAGTATACACAAAAGTCAATCACCGCCTCCTCTTGACACCCTTCTTATTCTGTTCCACCATTATCACACAATCAGGACAGTACCAAATTCCCTGTGGGGGTTCCTTCAGCCCCACACACCCATAGTGGAACCATTCGTATTTGCAGCTAGGATTATCACAAGCAATCATGTTACCATAGGAAACCTGCTGGCAGAAACAATAGAGATCATCCTCCTCATTTCCGTTTCCGTTTATTCCCTCCATCTGAGGAATAGTCACCGTTGCATGTATACCGAGACTCTCACCGGCTTTAGTAGCGAACCCCCCTGCACCTCCTGGAATAGCAACACGTTTACGATCGCCTTCTTCGCCCTCTTCCAGCTTCATCTTTTTATTTGCTCTACCAGGGCCCCCAAATGGCACTCCGGAGGCAGGAGTGCTGCCACGGCTGGTGTTACCTCTACCTCTGGAGCTGGCACCACCTCTGCGAATAGCGTCGCCATCCGCTCTCTTGAACCCACGAGCACCCTCAGAAGATGAGCTCATACCACTCAACGAAGAAAGAGCCATTGATAAACTGGTCTCCTGCTCAATCAGCTCCGCTGGTGCTATCAACCCCTCCTTCTCCAGCCTCTCAATGTCTTTATCTAATCTTGTAAGGTGCTTGCTTATGAGAAATAACGCCGTGTTTGCAAGTAGACATTTCTCCTCTTGTATTTTCATTGCCTTTTCAAAATCTTCATTTATCTTAGAATACACCTGCTGTTCTTTGGGATTCTTAGTGAGAGACCCATGCTGCCTTATGAACTTGTGAATCTGTGCATCTCGTTGCTGTATGCGTTTGCGCATATCATAGTATTTAAGGTCCTTTTCCCTCAACTCCTCTAGTAAATGAGCAAGCTCGGCAGGCAAGTTGGATAGATCCTGTGTATACTGCTCTAATACCGTTGCAGCGTCCATTTTTTTTGTTCAATATATAGATAGGGATATGGATACTGTAAAGCAAGGCTGTAGTGGGTAATAAAATAACAAATATCTAAAATGTATAACCGATTCACTGATATCAGCGTCTCCTCTCCGCCGAAAGAGAAACTGCGTATTCCTTCAATTACTTCAATAAAGCGTTATAAGCAACCTCATGTTTATTAATAATGCCTTTGCCATCTTATCTTACACCATCTAAGCCGTGTTGATCGAGTGTTGTGAGGCACAATTTCTTCCTCCTGCTTCTGAACCGCAGAGGGTGTGGGCAATAGGGCCATCTCTAAGATGGTGGGGTAATATATAGACCGAATATATACAAGGGTAAAAAGATATGCTTTATTTCATATACTCGTTTGAAAACTTCATCTGTGTCGCCTTGGAATAAATGGAAAACGATAGAAGCATAACCAGCCGTATCTTGGGACAATCATGGATGCTCATTTCCCATCTCTTCCTTGAAATGTAGTAGCCCCTCTATTATGCTCTTGATGAGCTCCCAAGTCATGCATATAGATTGCTTCCTGAAGATCATGCTCCACAACAGCGGGTTTTCTTGCCCTATGTTTCCCGGATTTTTTCCCTTTTGTATTTCTGCCACTGCTGCTGGCTCCTTCTGAAATATCACCATCACCAGATTTCGTCTTGGAGGGCGACATTGCTCCCTTTCCTTGCTTCCAAGGGGCAGAGTACTTGAATATACCTTCTGATCTGATCGATGACCGGGGCGTATCAGGAGGAGTGATCAATGCTTCTTCATTCTGAGTTGATGCAGACTCTGATTTCCCTTTTCCACCTAGCTCGACCAGGTATCGCTCCAGCAACAACGAGTTTCTACTATTTGCCTTATACCCTATCTCGATGATATCGCCGACAATCGGGATCAAGCCAATGATAAAGTCAATTAGAATATTTCCTAAAAGCAAAATGTGCACTTTTAGTGGTGGGTTGTGGTCTAATGAAAATACTAACCGATACATCATCAGAGAGTTGTATATACACCACACTGTTCCAACAAAAGGCAAAGCACCAACGATCCCATTCCATCCTACTCTCATTCCACAGAACGAGAACCAACAGTCCAAATAATGAGCTTTCTGCCTTATCTTACCGAACACCAGCTGGTCATTTGTCGAAATTCCAACTGGAAGTGGCCTTTTCCTTCCGGTGGTGACCCTTCTGTGGAGCGTGGTACCCTTGGGGCCGGGCGTGATTATATCCTCGGTCGCATAATAAGGATCTTCCACACCAAGGCGTGCGAGATGTGTGTTTCCGAGGACCTGAAACGGTGATGTTAGTCAGAACCCATTAGCTATCAAGTTATAATGTCCACATGCTTACTCTTTTCAGAATAAATTTTACAATCCAGCTCCACATTTAGTTGCTATCAGTTCTCACGATGGCATAGACACTGTACGAAGCAATTTTTGGCAATCCAAAGTGTAACACTACACCAATGTTCTGGGTTTATCAAACACGATTTACATTATATTCAAAAAGATACTTTTGTCGTTTACTAATTACACTGAAACTTGTGTTGTAGTTACTATGTTGTGGGAAAATAGTAGCAATCAAAGAAACCTTTGCTTGCTATAACCTGAAAGCATAGCAGCCGCTCTCCATGCGGCTTGCTCAATTATGCTTGCAGGTTGGGCAGCGCACATGATAGCTGCAGCGCTGCAGCGCCATAAAACACCGCCACACCAAGATCATCTTCCGCGAACTCCCCTATAGGACATTGTATCCTGGCCGTTTATATAAATTAGGCGATCAAAATCGTTAACATGCTTCTAAGTATCAGCAACCCAGACTGATTTCAGCTTCTTGCGGTTCACCATTGGTCTGGTGACGAAGACAGCAATCAACAGAACGGCAATCGTCAACCCGAGCATCTGCTTGTCAAACCCATTATTTAACCTGTCAAAGGTATTGGAGGGGGCAATTGTTGTGCAGAAGATATCCAGATCCACTGAGCACACCACAGAAGTTGACTCCAAGTTAGTGGGTACAGACAAGAGGGTACGGTGCCTTGGCAATTTGGATTTCCTGCCTGCAGATGCAATTGATCTGTGATGGGTCAAGAAGAACTTGTCGTGCATGTTCACAACAGGCTCATATGGCTGCATCATGAACTCCTGCTTTTCATCAGCTGTGAGGTCTCTTCCTGACACACGTCTGCTGTTCAAGACGTGTTTTGGAATAGCCACAATTTGGCCAGTGGTGAGGGTAGCAATGATCCATTTCGAGGCGATGTTGAATCGGGTCTTCGAAACAGTCATCTCTTTAATTGGGTGAGGCGAAACAAATGTCTTAGAGGACACTGCTGGGACCAATATGTTTCCATTAATAGATGCCTCCTGGATTTCTTGTGCAGAGAATTTAACATCTGGGGTTAACGATTCAAATAGATCCAGAACAACAATCTCTGTCTGCTTGATAGCGTCAACACTTGTGTAACTGTAGATAATGAAATTTTCATCATAAATGAGGCTTACACCGCCTGAAACTTTGTCCATCGCACCTTCATGTATGTGGCTGTACAGCACCTGGCCTGTAATAATGCTGATAATATCAACTCTCAATGAGCCTACCGAAATATCATGGATAGCTACAGCTGCGAGGTTAGGCACTAAGTACTTGTACAATACTCTGCGGTCTCCTAAAACAACACCAATTGATGCCACCTCATCACTAGAGATGTGATTGGCTGCAATTGCCACAACTTGTTCATTATCACCAAGAGGTAAACTCCAGGTTTCCGTCTGTTTAGAAGAGGGAGACAACTCAGACCCAAAGATGCGCTTTCCTGATTCATCAACCTCCACGATATATATTGGAGACGAAGTGCTTGATGATGAAAGTTCTTCATCAGCAACGCTGCTATGTATGTATTGGACGCTACCTTCTGAGTTATTAATCTTGATCAATGAGGACAAGTAAGGAGTCACATCGTCAACGGTCTCGCCAGTTAGTGGATTGAGGCCAATCACAGTTCCATCTGAGTCAATAACCAGCACGACATCACCGTTGACATCAACCAAGTTGGCAATACTGTAAAGCTTGGTAGCTGTCTTCCACAGGAGTTGGTTGTTTGAGAATTTCAGTTTGTTGGTACTGTAAGCAAAAACCTTTCCTGATTGAGTTGCGACAATCAGAACCTTGGCAAAGCCAAAATAGTGATCGTCGGAGTCAGTACCAGAGGGAACAGCAACAGCAGTGTCAATTACAGAACCCGGTGCCGATGGAGACGCACCACCTTTCCCGCCCAAGAGCTTTTCAAGATTCTTGTTTGTTCTCGAAAAGTACGCAGACAGCAGATTTGCAGATTCTTCTTCAATGATCTCCTGTACGGAAAGCGGAGATGATTGCTTCTCATCCACGATTAAAAAGTCAACCACACCAGCCAATGATTCATCTCTCTCCCACACCTGAACACCGTTGGAAACAAAAGAAATTGTGTTGTCATTGTGCTGAAGTAGAATTGAGATACCAGAAGGGGTTTCTCTGACCGAATAGTGGGCAACAGTTGAGAAGTCAATGCTGTGAGGATATCTCTGAGTTAGTTCCAATGAGACCTCAACATCGATCAATGAGATATCCTTTTCAGTGACTGCAACAACAACACCGTCAACATAATCCAAACCAACAACTTCACTTTCAAGGTTAAAGCTGCTGCCGTCATCAGCCTTGATAACCGAGGCGCCCTTTGCAACAACGTACACATGCCCCTCAATCAGAGCAGAAATGGCACCAGGGTACTTGAAGTTGGTTGAAGAGGTCTTTCCTGAGTCAAGAAACTTGACAACATTTGCATTTTCTCCAAAAAGCACATAAGCACCATAAGCACCAGAAATTGAAGAGAAGCTTCCCTTGACTTTAGCAGTTGCAGTTGTGGTGAAAAAGTCGCCAGAAGGTGTCAAAGTGACTCCTGTCACAGTGTCTGGTTCTCCAACGAGATCCAATAATACCAAAATTGAGCCATCATTCAGAAGCGAGGCCTTTGACTGTTTGACGTAACCACCGAGATTCTCTGCGACATCGTGCTGCAGGAGAAGGATTCTATCAATAAAAGTGGCCGTTCCGTCCACAAACACAACAAGAGCGCCGTTGTTGCCAACTCTGTGGAGATCAACGATATGTTGAGAGAAACAAAGCTCTTTGATCAGGAACTTGCCGTCAATGAATAACACCTTTGAGGTGGTAGGCCCTTTATCGTAGTTGAAAAAGATGCCTGTGGTTTGGTTCCATAGCTGCACTATACTCGGCAGCTGAAACTCTTCATCCTGGAACCTGAATACCAGGTCCCCGGTGGAAATGTCGAGATGAGCAACAATGCCTTCTTCAGTGGCTACAATTGCGACATCACGTCCAGCAATCTGGTAACCGGGGAATAATACTTGGTCCTTGGAGACAATGTTACCGATGTGGGGGATCTGCCAGTCTGTCTTGAACACCTCGTCATCATATACACACTCAATTGGGGTGAGGAAAAGCAGCAAAGACAACAAGGAAATAAGGCTAATGGGAGAACACCTCCCCACCGGAAACATCCCAGAGGTGGCTCCTCGCCTTGGCTTCATAAAACCAAGATGCATACTCTGTATATGAGTCTTTTAATGCCAAAGAGAGAGAGCAGCACAGAATGATATATATCGATATATGTACACGTATACAATATATTCTAAACCGCACTACAACTTTCGACTAGCCAGTTGATTCATCAACAAATTGAATTTCAGCAAAAAGCTTGAGAGTCCACCAATTGATACAACACTCTGTCTGCCCTTCCAGTTTGTCAACTGCCTCCCTCCATCCTGTGCGCTCCCCTCCACTCTACCCATTGTTGCATACGCCGAGTGGAGGGGTCTCCCAGCGTGGCTCTGCGAAAGTGTCAGCAAGGTGTAGGTGGACAGTTTCAGTGGCCACACTACCAGCACTGATTTATATGCTGTGGCAGTGCTTCGACTTTATGGCAGGTGGTGTGGTATCTTAGGCATAATTCGGAGAGACATATGCTATAGTTGGCAAAAAAAAATCTGACCTAGGTTATATACACATTGTTCTTGATGATATCTACATATCTAATGCCAAATTCCAGCATCTTCTGGATGATGGTGGCTGGGTGCCTATGTATTGTGTAGTTCAACTAACGGCGCAACATTTCCTTGTGCTGTGCCATAGCCCTCCTCAACTAGTATCCTCCTTCGAGTCATTTGAATGCGTCACCTCTTCCTTCGCACGCTCACGATCAGGTACGAATCGCCATGAAGGGAGTAAGAGGAAATTAACATTGACAGTGTCTCTCAATTCCAGCCAAGGGTCATTATCGTCCCATACATCAAGCAAGTTTTCGCTCGTTTCCAGTGACTGCGACCCTAACACCAATGGCTCCCGGCTAGATGGAGGCGTATTCATTCCTGAAGCATTAAGCCCTTCCTCTCCTTGCAATTGAGGTCTATGAAATGCAGAGAAATCACCTGAGTTCAGTGCTTTGCGTACCTCTGCTAGAGTCTCACCATGGTAGATCTTCAAGAGCTCCTCCTCTACAGCTTTCTGTTCTAACAACTTTCCAATAAGCACTCTGAATTCTTTACTGTGTTTGAAAGCTACATATCTTTCTGTCTGCACTGCCTGATAGTTCAACAACTCCACCATATCCCTCAATGGCATTGGCTTATGGCCTGGGGGACCTCTCCAGTAGCCAACCTCTTGTCCCTGCGATTGAGCCACATTTCTTGCTATTGATGCCTCGACATACCATGGATGATACCCAATCTTATTGAGACCATATTCGAGGCCAGCATCAAATATCAAATACGTGCCCACGAAAAACTTCGACACCTTGGCCAACCTCGTGCGAAAGGTTGGAAATGCTAGCTTTTTGCGTGCTGATGCCCACAGTAGAACACCACCCGTGAACTCTATTCCCGTCAGAAGCATTCTTGCTGATGCGGCATCGTGGGCTGGAGTCAATGGACCCCATAAACGGAGTGATACTCCACTTCCACTAGAATCAAAACTGGAAAGCCAAGAAGTGGTGGAAGTCTGATCGTCATCACTTTGTGATTGGGGCGGCACATAGAGACCCATCGTATAGTTGTGCTATGATTTTATGCCTGGCTGGTTTGATAGTCAAACGATCTGTGTGTCGGGTGACTCAATCCTTTTCAAAGCGTTAAACGTGTTCAGGGTTCAGCCATGAAGGTATCTTGGCCATATGCATATGACAATTCTGTGCTGTCCAACTCACAGATAGGGTTTAATTCTATCAAAGAAAGGCTTGGTGCGAGTAATGTTATTCGAAGCCCTCCTTGCCAATTCTACAGTCCACCACCACCGATGTCTCTCAAGTCATATGATCTTCTCCAGTGCCCTTATCAGCCCTTCCCTCTCTGTCAAGCTCTCTAGCCAGCAATGTACTCGCTCTGCCTTCATCAGCGACTCTGCCATAATGGCGCAAGCCATCGCTCACTCTAACCAAGGCGTTCCTCGATGCTTCTCCACATCTTCCTACAAGGGGCAAGATGGGTGGCTTGTACATCTAGGCCAACTATCTTGCACCGCCCCTTACACCGCCGCTTTCATTTACGTTCTCACATGCCAACAGTTAAAGACTCTACAAAAAGATTATGTAACAATTCTTGCAGATTACGCGATCACATCCTCAGCATTATTGGGATAATTGCAGTTCTGAAAATTGTATAAGGAACTCATTGCCGAGAGGTTGATCAGTACACAGTGTGATATGGTTGAGACGGTGCGCCTTTCGGTATACATATTTATCTGGTTGGAGAGTAGATAGCTTCTACTTCCTGAGTTCTAACCATTTCACTTTTGTTGCATTCTCATATCGCATCGTCATACAGTAGTCAGTATGTCAATTTACAGATTGATATCGGCTCCGGCAACGGCGATGCTAAGGCACACCCTGCCAAAGTTACAAAGGAATACCATGATAGGTATAATAACAGAAGCTGCACATCTCCAATCAACCAAAATATCAGCTCTGGGAATATCCCGGAGGTGCTTGCATGCATCCATGGTTGTCGAACAAAATCAGAAAGTTTCCGGAATTAGTACGGTTAAAGCCAACGAAACCGATGCCTCGAAAAACCAATCTCTGCGTCTAGAATCATTATCGAAATTGGTAGAATCAGACATTCTCTCCTCAGAGAAGGCACCACTAAGTGTTGATGAGCAGGCTGCTCTGGGTGCCCTCAAAGCATGTAAATACCTACAGGATATGGTTGGAAGTGCTGAGGCATTGCGTGTGGATGGTGATGACTTTTCTAAAATCGATACACTGATACAGAGGATACTAGCCTCCCCCAATGTGAAGTTGAGTGAGTCATTGTTGAAGGAGTTTTTCCTGATGAGGCCGAGCCCAAAGTCACTTTCTTCTGCTATGGAACTGTTCCACAAGCGTAACCCCACAAGCCATATTCCCAAGGAAATTGCGTTGATCCCATTCAGGCATGCATTATACGAGGGCGAAGTAGATCAATGTATGAAAATTATATCTCAGACGACAGGTTCTGAAAGATATATCCAGTATCAAAGGAGAAAAATGAGAAAGTTTCTAGGTATGTATGGTGGATCTGTACTGGGATTGATATTGGGAATTGATGTTGTGGTGAAGTCTCTCTTTTCGTCTCTCAACATCGCCATGGGTGGAATCTACGCTATGATCATCGCATATATTGCTAATGCCTCATTTTTGGGCTCGATTGCCTTTTCATCCAAGAATTCTGAAAACGGTCCCCTGCGTTGGAAGAATGGTACTTTACAGAACTACTGGTTCCAGCACGTTGATGAAATGAGAATGGCCAGCAAAGTTGTAGAGGTGGATGCCATTCTCAACGGACAGGAAGGTTTTGCTAGCAAAGAAATTGTGCAGAAGGTTTTGGACAGAAACATGCTTGTCAACGAGCCAGAACAGGAAATTATGTTGCGTCAATACTGGATGGGTGGAGGTGATGGGTTTATGTGGGTAGAGCCAGACCAGGATCCCGCAGAATTACAGTGGAGAGAACATCTTCAGGAGAAGAAAGCAAAGAAGATTGGAGGAAATGACAAGAAACTCATCGAGTAGATATTGGGATATCCACATATTGTCCTCTAACACCGGCTGTTGGGGGTGTGCACATAGATAGTGGCTGAGATAGCTACCAATAGCCTTATACATAGGTATGTACAAATACATGCAGAATAATCAGGTGAAGATATCTCCAAGGGATTTGAGCCGCATGTTCCTATATAATATATCAATCTGCTAAAAAACAAGGCATGACACTCATCTGCCTCATGCTCTCATTTACTCTGTTGTTCTCTAGAGGTCCGTCTCTAACTGACCCGGTAAAAGCTTCCCTCTATAGAACATCGCCCCAGTGGATCTGCTAAAACGTTGTAAAATAATCATTGGCCAACAACACTATATAGAATTTACTAGAATGACAATTAACAATAGAGCATATTAGACCACTCATGTAAACAATGCTACACCCTTTCATTTGGCTCCATTCTTAACCCGCCATGGTCTTTTCTGGAATCTTCTCGAATGTGGGGAGATGGCGATGAGCATCTGCCCACTGCATGCTCGATATGCGTTGCTGCTGCTGCTTGCTGATAGTATGTGGAAAAGTGCCACTAGGTAATATTTACCAATTATGGAGGGGAATATATAAAAATATGTGTAAGTGCAATAGCATTTTTGGTGGTTGGCTTCTTTGATTCATTTGCTGTCTGTTGTATTGGATGACCAGCAAACTCACCGTATACAATAGCATTTCAACTACTGCCATAAGCCATTCTTCTGGATATAGTGAAGAGAGCTAAGGTGGTGACATTTTCACGTGGTGCCACTCAACTGGCAAAGCCAAATAAATCACAATTATTTCCTCCTAATTTCTCATTTCTTTTTGTCTCTTGATTTCAGGACTAGGGTCCAGAAACATTATACACAGATCATCCAAGTCACAAACTAAAGCCATCTATTACTTTATTACAGAATGTTGAGCAAAAGAATATCCACTTTGCATTCCATCAGAGGCCAAAGGCTTTTAAACTCACTACCAGTATCGGCTTCACAGCCCCTGTTAGTTGCATCCCGTGCAACGTCACTTCCTGCAACTTTACCAACATCGGCTCACGCCATATCCAGTGTGCGCCAGTACTCATCTTTCCCTTTGGAAAATGCCAATGAGCGATTCTCAAAACAACGGCAACTCAACCGATTTGCAATCACTCCTAAATTTTTTAGTGCTGCAATTCCCAGGAGATTTGCAAGTATGGGTCCTGGTGGGCCGCAGATGAGCTTCCAAGCGGCTGGTGATGAAAATGAACCTGCTCTCAAGAAGTATGGAGTGAACCTTACCGATCTGGCAAGAGAGGGAAAGTTGGATCCCGTTATTGGAAGGGATGAGGAGATTCGTAGGACAATTCAGATTCTCAGTAGGCGTACAAAGAACAACCCTGCTCTTATCGGCAACGCGGGCACAGGTAAGACAGCTATTATGGAGGGCCTAGCACAGAGAATCATCCAGGGTGAGGTACCTGAAAGCATGAAAGACAAGGACGTTGTTGCGCTTGACTTGGGTTCTCTTATTTCGGGGGCCAAGTTTAGAGGTGATTTCGAGGAGAGACTGAAAAGTGTTTTGAAAGAGCTGGACGCAGCTGAAGGGAAGGTCATACTCTTTGTTGATGAACTGCACATCTTGCTGGGCCTTGGCAAGGCAGATGGCTCTATCGATGCTTCGAACCTGCTGAAGCCTGCCCTTGCCAGGGGTCAACTGCAATGTTGTGGTGCCACTACTATTGAGGAGTACAGAAAGTATATTGAAAAAGATGCCGCATTAGCCCGTAGGTTCCAATCTGTGATGGTCAATGAACCCTCAGTCAGTGATGCGATTAGTATTTTGCGTGGATTAAAAGAAAAATACGAGGTTCATCATGGTGTGAGAATTGCAGACAGTGCTTTAGTCACAGCTGCTGTCTATAGCAACAGATATATCACCGATAGGTTTTTGCCAGACAAGGCGATTGACCTCGTTGATGAGGCATGTTCAGCTCTTCGCCTCCAGCATGAGTCAAAGCCAGACGCTGTACAAGAGTTGGACAGAGCCATTGTAACTATTCAGATTGAATTGGAGTCACTACGTAAGGAAACAGACCCACTCAGTGTTTCTAGAAAGGAGAAACTGGAAGATCAGCTCAATTCGAAAAGAGAGGAGTTGAACAGGCTTACTGAGATCTGGGAAAGTGAAAAACTGCAGATCAACAGCATAAAAGAGGCTAAAGCTGATTTAGAACGCGCCAAGATCGAGCTTGATACAGCACGCAGAGAGGGGAACTTTGGCCGTGCTTCTGAATTGCAGTATGCAGTTATCCCTGAACTGGAGAAAAAAGTACCAATCGAGGGAGCTGCTTCTGGAGCAAGCGAAGCATCCGGAGCTGAAGGAGGTGCAGATCGTGCCCCCAGCAACTCGCTTCTTCATGAGAGTGTCACCTCTGATGATATTGCCCGTGTTGTGAGCAAAATGACTGGGGTCCCTGTACAATCTCTGATGAGAGGAGAGAAGGACAAGCTACTGTACATGGAGGACGCATTGAAGGGTCGGGTCATTGGTCAGGATGAGGCCATTCATTCGATCGCAGATGCAGTGAGACTTCAAAGGGCCGGTCTCACGGACGAAAAGCGTCCTATCGCTTCGTTCATGTTTCTCGGCCCTACTGGCACAGGTAAAACCGAACTGACAAAGGCAGTTGCAGAGTTCCTTTTTGATGATGAGAATGCCATTATTCGCTTCGATATGTCAGAATTTCAGGAGAAGCATGCGATTATGAGGCTTATTGGTGCACCCCCAAGTTATGTTGGCTATGATGAGGGTGGTGAGCTTACTGAGGCTGTAAGAAGAAAGCCATATGCCGTTGTTTTGTTTGATGAGTTTGAGAAAGCACATACAGATGTTTCCAAACTGCTGCTGCAAGTTTTGGACGAGGGTAAACTCACTGATTCTCAAGGTCATAAGGTTGATTTCCGTAACACTATCATAATCATGACCTCTAACATTGGCCAGGACTTATTATTAGAGGATGCCCAGCATGAGCAAGTCGAGCAAGACAAGAAGAATCTCGAGGCTGATATTGAAGGGGAGGATATAAGCGGCAAAGTTTCTTCTACTACGAAGGAACAGGTCATTAACCTTATGAAGGGTTACTATGCCCCAGAGTTTATCAACAGGGTTGATGATGTGGTGGTCTTCAACAGACTATCAAAGTCATGCTTGAAGCAAATCGTTGACATACGTCTCACTGAGGTTCAGGAGAGACTCGCTGACCGTCGTATTGAAATCAACGTGGATAAGCTTGCTAAGGTCTGGCTTGCTGACAAGGGTTATGAACCAATGTACGGAGCAAGACCATTGAACCGGCTAATTAAAAACCAATTATTGAACCCACTTTCCGTCCTCATGATCAAGGGTGAAGTAAAGAATAATGATGTAGTCGATGTCACTGTCATTGACGGTCAGTTGGTTGTCAAGAAGTCTGAGGAACCAAGATCTTAAAAACACGGGAGATGCTAGGCTGAGAGTTGTGGCCCATGCGGGATTCTAGGTTATCCAAACTGTAAATACGTTTGCTAGTAGTTTGTCATTTTGTAAATATTCAATGGTATTTATTATATTAAATTTTCTATGCTTTATCAGAATATGGAACGTTACAAATGGTGGATATGGAATTTGGAGAGCCGCCCCTCGAAGTCTAGCCCGTTCAAAGAGGCCTGTCATCCACAACAACTAAAGTTACCGTATATGCGTATAGCTAAAGTTCGAGGCGTCAGGATAGATACGCTATTACAAAAGCTGTGGGCTGAACGCTTGATGGCTTTCAAGGTGGTTTACTGATAGGACAAGTGTATGCTTTGCAGAGTTGCCATGGATGTGCATAAGTAAGTGCATACACTGGAGGGTTTCATGGCAACATGCCAGGTTGCGTTGCAGAGATCTCTGTACTTTGCAATGAACATGAAACGGTTTAGCCCCACAACGGCTCTGCAGTCTCATCTACTATCAATTGGCATGATTAGCCGAAAAAGAGCAACCACCGGTGGTAAGCGTTTGGAGAAGTTCAATAACCGTGTACTGCCGCCGTTAGCCGTAGAAAGCTGGTGTGTGGAGAAGAGATCACTATTTCTGAGCCAATTCCAGGTACACACCCTCCTTATGTGGCGCCATGATATCCAGTTCTACTCATCCTCTACAGGTGCGGGAAACCTCACTTGCGCATCTATTTGGTGATGCTGGAGATTACATAGACATAGCTGAGAAGAAAGCGAACCAATTAACTTTCTGCCCGAAAATATTGAGCCCACATGGATGGGTATGTGGAGGTTTCCTGGTTCGAGAAGAGGGCGGGACCCTCAACCATGCTGCTAAAGGAATTGATCTCTGTCAGTCGCAGATAAGAACTTCCTCTGCAGCCCAGAAGCAGCAGTTCCTCCAGATGCAACCGTCTTTGCATGAACGCTGTGCATATGTGCTGTGGAATATTTATGCAGTTGAGGCTCATCTGACGAGAGACAACTCAGGCCCACAAGGATATCCATCAATAGGAGCGTGACAACTAAGCACCTACCTGCTTGGAAGACAATAGGAATGACTGGGAAGGGGCCTTTGCTTGTGATTCAGATGAGATGCAGAGAGAAGAGGTGCCACATCGAAGGGATCCTGCATATATGCGAATGTTGGATAGATAACAAACAAGATGATGCTGTCACGCAGATGAAATTGCTAACGACTGGGCCAGACTGTAATTACGATTAATTGTGGCAAGATTATCATCGATTTTGTGGTAACCGGACTCCCACAATCATCTTTAGCAGGTGGTTTGGAGATAGCCTACATCGTATGATTCAAGGAATGATAGTCTTAGTTTTCGTAGTATGGAGTATACATGAAATCAGGATGTAGGATACACCTAGCAGAGGGACTGCAGTAACCATAGGCCAATCGACGTGGATCTGGTGAAGTGGCGCGAGTCTCACAGCCACTATCACACTCGTTTAAATACTTCTACACCACCCACTAACGGTAACTGTATACATGTAGAGAGTTTCAGATAAGGAGAACAACGCCAGGCTGCCATCATGCAAGGATGCGATGATTAAGCATCCAAAGGTTCTCCAAGGGTTGGCATAACTGGGCCCTTAGCAGCAGGTTGAAAATGGTGAACGACAGAGTCACTCTCAGCTCACCAGTCCTCTTATCAGTCCTCCGGCATACTGTCTGTTCGACACGAGTCTCAGGGAATGTTCAAGATGACTCTATCGAACAGAATGCGACATAGTGCATTTATACAGCCTCTCCACCAACCGCTGCAGCCCATGTCCGCATGAAATGCTGTGGTTGCCTATATGCACTTGTACGCCATTAGCGTCAATCTTATTCAATAGAGGACCTGCTTCTCCCCTCCCCATCCCGTTGATCCTTCCATCCCCACATCCGTCACAGCTGTGTGTGGAAGAGGCATCCATCCCTTGTCAAACATCTCCTCTGACAAACTTAAAATTTCTGTTCTGCGGGAATCCCTTTATGTTACGGCGTCAGGCACACTACGAAACCTGTTCCTTTCTGCTGCCATTTCTACGGTTATCTAAACACATGATGCTTGATGCATCTCTTCATGTACATTTTGTGTTTTGCACATATTGACAGCTAAGCGAATAAGGATATCAACCTACTTGCTGCTCTGCTGAAGACAGGCAGAGCCACGCTGAACGGAACTTTACTGTCTGCACTCTCAATAAGGTCTGGACACGGCAATAAAAGGGTTGCAAAAGATACATTGAGTTATATCAAGGCTCCATCTTCCAATGATGTCACGACTTCAATTCGGAGACAGAGCAGAATGTGTGTTGCCTTAGGTGTATGTTTGGCGCCTGCTTTGCTTTCCTACATGCAAAGCAACCCAAACTAATTGGGCATCGCACCGTACTAAGCGCGCAGCATAGCCACTAGGACCGGGAACATTCAATGGCGAATCAAATTGGTCTATCATTCACTTCCTAATATGGTATATTCCGGATATTTAGTAGAAAAAAGAATCGATGTGTTCATATCCCTTTCCCGCCTTTACGGTTCTGTTCCAAGTAGCACTTCTGCTCGGACTGCCACCCCTCGCTTTCACTCCCACTCTCCTCAAACGATCCGACTAATAGTCCCGAGAGTTCTCCGGGTAAGCTGTTAAACATAGGCAATAAATTACAAAAAGAAACGGATACTTGCAGAACTATGCATATTTCTGCATGACAAAAAAAAGTGAAGGAAAAAAATAATTTTCCAGTGAGGCTGCAACATTATGGTGGCCATAATAATATTCTCATCGTTGCCTCACACCAGCCAATTGCATATGCGGCCTTTGTCAACCCGCAACAAGATCCATTTGGGAGAACACCATTCTCGCACTCCTACTGTATAAGGGATATACCGTTGAATGTGTGTTATCGTTGGGCACTGGTTCCTTTTTGCAATCATATCCCCTCTGTGCCTAACGAATTCTCCCCCTTCTGTTCATAGTGAGTTCGTTTGCCTCGAGTTGCAACATCAAAATCCCGCACTCTCTTCCAGACCTATTTCGAAGAAGCGCATTATCTTTCTTTTCATACTTCAACTATTACATCTCGTTTCATTCACAAAGAGCGGTAGATTGATAACTGTTGAAGATTGCAAGCATTCACAGGTATATTGACGATAGCCAATTCTCTGTGATCGACAAAAGCCCTTATTGAAGCGGTGGCCAATTCGAATAGCTGCAAACTTGCAATACTGATAGTCACCAAGACGTTGTTAACAAAGTTCATCTGAACTATAGGAATTTGTGTGCATGAAAGACATTGTATTGAGTGCAATGAGCTCCCAGGCACCTCTTCGTAAGTCAAGTCGTTCCCGGCACCTGTCAGAGAGAGCTAAAGAATCTCTGGCCGTGCCTGTTGTTAAGCGGCCAAGTATTAATAAGAACAATGCAGACTCTGTTGCTACTGAGACATCACAAGATGCTGCGGAAGTGAGGACTAGAAGAAGAAGCGGTAGGAGGACTTCATCCTCTGCGGTAGTCGTTTCGACACCTGCAACTCCTCCTTCTGAATCTCCAGCTGCTGTCGAAGAACACCCACACAGATATCACACTAGGTCCTCCTCGAGGACCGCAGCTGCATCTAAAACACTTCCTTCACCACCTCCTGAAATTGTCAAGTCAGCAAAGGCTAAGGCTTCAAAGGCAGAAAATAAAAAGACAAATAAGAGACGTAGAGACGAAGTTGAGGAAGAGCAGAAAACTTCTGACATACAACTCAAGCAGGATACCGACAAGAATGTCACTCTCGAGGCCCCAGTGGCAAAGAAGACAAAGACAAAAAAGTTGGATGACAAGGTTATCAAGGCTGTCATCTCCGAGCCCCCTTCCAATGATGAGAAACATGTCCACGTGGCTGAAGCATCCACAGCAGAAACAAAAGGCACTGAGAACTCTCAAAAATCACAGAAATTGCCAAATCAGCAGAAGAAAGCCAGAGAAGTGAAGCCACGCAAGAAGAGCGGCCTTGCTATCAACACTGATATTCAAGCAATCAACATGACAAATATATCCACATCTGAAGTTTCGAGACTGTTTGCAACTCCATCTC
The DNA here is from genome assembly GCA_003706285.3 of Kuraishia ogatae. Lineage (NCBI taxonomy): Eukaryota > Fungi > Ascomycota > Pichiomycetes > Pichiales > Pichiaceae > Kuraishia > Kuraishia ogatae. The sequence continues at coordinate 870,116 of PPKV03000002.1, read as the reverse complement.
AGCAGCTCTCCCTAGCTGAAGACGCGAATGACGACGGAGAGTATGATGACGATGATGACGACGATGTCACTCCTCTCTTCCAGACGGGCCCATCTACTCAGCTGAGAACACAGATGAGAACCCAAATGAGAGAAGAGAGAAGACGGAGATTAATGCAGCTGCGTGAAATCAGCGACTTCATTGGTGAAAGCATGGACAACGCAAGCGATGATGACATGAACTTTGAGCTTGTTCAAAGTGCCAACAGTATTGATGACATGTGCTATTCTGCCGTTGAGAGCGAGAATCCAGTTGGAAGGATGTTGAACTACATTCAATACAGCAATATCTCTGAAGAGGAAGACATTCTTTCCCCTTCGCATGCATCACCTCTGGTGAACAGTGGAATGATGGAAGACATGGAGGAGGTACAATCCAACCAAGACACACCTATCTCGGAGAGACTGCAGTCTCTCATTGCCTCCAAGAGCAACGAAAATGCCCAGAGGTGGCCAATAGGGTCTCCGGATATTTCTTCCTCGTTCAGCCTCCTCACATCCCAGAAGGCAACTGGCATCAACACGAGGTTCACCTTCAACAGTTCAGCCACCGCTGCCGCAACCTCAACTGACGTTACAGTCGCGCCACCATTGCAAACCAATGAAAGTCCCGTGATGCAGACGGCAGGTGCGATTTCATCAACGCCTTCTGAGTCTGCTAGAATCGCTGATTGTGCTGCTGCTTCTGTTGTCATGTCAGCTGAGAAACGGAGCGAACTGGATGCTGGTATTAGTGAAGAGAATATCGATGATTTCTTTCAGTATGATGATGCAGACCTTCTTTCAGACAAGGAGGAAGAGGATGACGATGTTTCATCAGCTTCTTCTCCATCAGAGAATGGAGAAGATGCCTCTCCTACTTCGTCTGTACGCTCTACGTCACCCTCCCCATCTACTCCCTCCTCAGCCACAGTTTCATTATTCCCATTCAGCAAATGTCCTTCACAGCTTGAGTACCGTTATCATGATGAGGCCAATCTAGCACTTCTAGACGTTGGAAACAACATGATGGGACCCCACCTTCATTCATCCGAGCCTCTCCTCCGTCAGACTGCTTCAGCCGGCAAGATCTCTTCGATGGGTAAACTCAATGTCATTAGAAGAGCTATCAACAAGCGCTCACTCAGAAGTGGTAGAGCATTCAGCGAAATGGTGGGCGGCGCGTCTGTGGAGTTGAATGAATTCTTGATCTGAGGTGCTCGTAGTTGACCAGGGCCATAACAAACAATAATCGGGTGTACGGTCAAGGAGTTTAATCATGACCGGAGCACCATTGTTCTTGATCTACACAGTACAGTGTCGATTTCGGGAGGTTATCTTTTATCAATTTTTTTTCTTGGGTCTTTTCTAGTCCTTTTTATTTTGCATTGTGGTATTTTAGGTCTGGGTTTTATTTTGGGAGCTGTACGCTCGTTCATTTACCTTACTTGGTGTCCGATTTTGTATACCCGCTGGACACATGCCCCTATTGTATATAGTGCAGGGGTTGTTCTCTTTTTTCCTTTATTCTCCGATGAAATGATCAGCTCATTTGTGGAGGAAATGGAATTTATTCTAAATGAATGTCGATGAAGTAAACAGTTATAGTTGTACATACATTTGTAGTTGTGCTCTAACTACGTGCCTAGACAGATATATTTCATTCTAATGCGCTCATATACTGTCACCGGTGACGGTATTGCTGTCAATTTCTCTTAAGAGCCTCAAACCGTTTCTTCAAATCATCAAAGTCATCATCCGTCTTTTTTTGATAGACGGAAGAATTGCCTTTAAGTCCCGTATCACTTAATCTCTTCTTGAAAGTCACATGGATGCCCTTGGGCACGGTGACAGAGGGTCTAGGGTTATCTGTACGTTTTGCTGGCGGCTGGACACTAATTGGATCATCGTCTGCAGTATCTGCCGCATCAGCTCCGGCCGCCAACAACTGCTCATCATTCAGGTCCGCTTCCAATGGTGGCACAAGCACAGCAATCCCACCATTTCCAGAGCCATCGTCATCGTTATCATCATCGGTCCCCGTTGCTCCGCTACCGTTGGCAACATGCTCCTCCTCGTCCGTGATCATCCCCTCAAATGTGACACCATATGCCTTGGCGATCTCTGAGAGATACAGCGTCACCAGCTGCTCCGAGGGAGGAGCTACAGAACACCGACTGATGATACGGGAGGGGACAACGTTGTCTGTGTTGTCGAGGGCAGTGTGAGTGAACTCCTTACCAAAGCGATGCGCAAGTATATCTCTGATGGCTATCAACTCCTTGATTTCGGTGTATTGTGCTGCATATATTATTGCTTTTACAGCCTCCTCTAGACCAGGGTCACATGTAGCCACGGCCTCTTCTTCCTTAGACGATATCACAGGCGCAGGTGATGTGAGAAGGCCAATTCTTGCAAGTAGAAGTTCACAATACAACTCCAAGTATTCCAGCAACTCTATCAGAATATCGTCGCGAATGATATTTTCCACCCTTATTCTGGCGCTCTCCAGTTTGCCCTGTTTGAGGAGGTCGGCCATTTGACGTCTCTGCTGTTTCGCGATGGCTGACTTTTTCGTCTCAACAAACCTCAGACGGGAAATGGCCATTTTCAGTGAGGACTTGAGCCTCATCTACAGAAATTTTGTTAATAGCTAGATGCAAGACAGCAATAGCATTGTCGCTTACCTTATGCATCGAACTTACCTGTGGCGAAATGAGAGGAGGCATCTTGATAATCCCAAGTAACTGGCAAATGCAATTGTTCGAAATAAATCCAGCGCAAGGATTATTTTTATGTTATCTCTTTATATGTATACCTCTTTGTTGGATTCCTAAAAGTTCAGCGTCAAGGCACAATTGGTAACTGTATATACAGCTGTCAGTCCTCTATCTTAATCTCGTTATAACCTTTATCGTCTACGAATACACCAAATGGAATTGGGGTTTTGTATTCGTCAATTGGTAGGACGAGTGGTCCATCCTCTTCTTCACAGTCTTTTTACACCTCGCCCTGTACCACACTACACCCTTCTCCTTCACAACCTGCTTACGGTTCCTGTGATGTATGGGGGAGAGGCAGCGGCCACCTCCCTACTCGCTGCAACGGTATATCCCAATCTGGTAATCAGATTGCTTGCAGAGAGATAAAAGAGCACTGACGTCCTACTCAGGTCCACTGCGCAGGTTGGTCTGGCGATAGGCATGTGGTGAATGCACGTTATGCAGTGGGAAGTGCGATGAGAGAGGCAAGAGGGACAAGAAGGGGCTTTGTGCCCCCGTAAGACTGGAGGAAATCAATATGTAAATTATATTCTATATAACCAACCAAGGTGCGGTCAGTTATATCAACCAGCATTTGGAGGAAATTCTTTTTCAAATATTGGGGATCTAAGAAAGACGATAAATAAAAACATAAAAAAATAAAGTTTAATCAAAGATGAACTCTGCATATTTATTAAGGAATGATGTAGAACTTTGTAGTGATTCAAAATATATTTTTTTCAGTAAGAAAAAAAGTGACGAGGCATATCTTTGGGACTAAGTCATAAATGAAAATTGGTTGAAAACTCATAAATATAACTGAACAGAGAATGAAGTCTGTGCTGGGTTTACGAAAGTCATTCAAATAGTATAGCGCAGAAGTGTTGTAATTTTGATTCGTCATTCATTATATTTTACAAAAGAGTTCAAAATATCACACTATTCTCATATCGTTAGATACTTGGTGATCACTTCATCTGCTAACTTCCTGTTACCACTCGCATTGTAGATCAAAGACATATTAAATGCTGCATCTCTGCTTAGATTGTACTTCTCTTCAACACCCTCCACTTGCAGTACCTTACCATAAAACTCAACGGCAAGGGTAGTGAGCCCAAGAAGGTGGAACGCCCGTCCCATATTGTAGTCACATTCCATCACCTCATACACGGACCCATTCGAAGTACGCAGCCTCCTATACTCTAGTAGAAACGACATACCTTGCAGTATCTGGAGATGTCTATTGGTGGTGAGTCGCTGCATAGATCTGTGAAGGTGGCATATCCCAATACTGAAGCAAACCATCGGATCCTCTGGGAAATCCATGTAGTTTTTCAATTCATAGCCTAAACTGCTGATATAACTCTTGTTAACCAACAGAAAAGACGCATACAGATGAACGAGTAGGGGATGCACCGTAGAAACGTCAAAGTCTGTGTTTACCAAAGTGGCCATTCCTGTGATCTTACGACCAGATCTCAAGCTATCAAATGCCTTGATCTGGCGCAGGACAAACTTCTGGTTGGCTGTATCAGCAAACGTGCCGCACATGTCTTGGCCTGATGGGAATGCAGCCATGAAGAGCCTAAGCGCCTGTGGTGAGAACTGATATGTGTTTTGCAGCTGACGGAGCTCGTTCAACATCATTAGGTGATCTCCACTCTGGAGTCCTATAGAGACACCAACCAGAGCAATAACAACTTCGTTTCTTGGATCATTTTGGAATACATTGACATTCCTTGCCGTTTCATGGACCGTTGCTGCGTCAGCAGCATTGCGTTCATATTTGGCCAAAACCAGTGCATATTTCATGAAGAGGTCAAACCACTGCTCATGTGTAACACCTCTAAACTCCACGCTTGACACCTCCAGACTGCTGTTGCTGCCGTGAGAAGATGTTTCCTTATCGAGGGCAATCTCCTCTTGCAAATAAGTCATTCTTCTGAGTTTTTGATCAATGTTGAGACGTGCGTTTCTTCTCCTGCCTAGAACGCTGCGATATTTTTTGGCACGCTCCGAAGAGCTAAAGAAGGCTCTACAAGTGGAGAATACTTCAACGAGTTCGCTCACATGGTCAATCCACATATTAACAGCCATCGAGTCACCCTTCTCGACACTGGGAAGAAGCTCATTGGCACGACGATACTTTTCTCCTACACGTGTGCGGGAGCGTTGCTCCAATGCGTGCCACTCACTAAGTGTGACAGGCTCTCTCTTGCGGCGATTCTTGAGAGATTGACGTTTGGGAAGATCAGCGATGAGAGCTTGATCATCTGCAGAAGAACCTGTGGGAAGCTGTCTAGAACTAGACGACTCATCGTAGTCATAATCACTCAGATCATTCTCATCATCTAACTCGTCACCGTTGTACTCTTCGCTTCCATTTTCAGCCCCCTGTCGTTTGTGACGGCTCAGTGCTCTGAGCTCCTGGGCTCTCTTCCAATACTCATTGCTGAGAGTCTCCTCCTTCAACAAGAAGTGAATTTCACTGAGCGCAACTAATACATCTACATTATTGGGATTACTAAAGAGAACTTTCGAGTATGCCGCTTTTGCCTGTTCTAAATCGTCTGTCTCTCTGAGACACTTGGCAATACTCAGAGTGAGGTCTGGCGTATGATACGATTCGACATACGACACAGGGTTATAGAAAGAGAGAGCTTCTGAATAGAGACCAGCTGCTTCAAGCTCATTGGCAACACTCATAAACAGATCGGCTGTCAAGTTCATCTCGGTGTTATGCAGAAATGCAAAATGAATGAGAGCCTCTTCGATATTCTTGTTCTTGAGTCTGAATGTTCCCAACTGTATGCGAATATCTATAGGTAGATCATATTCCTTTGCCTGCTCTTCTTCCGAGAGGGTCTTGTACTTTGCAACCCTCAATCTACGCTCGTCAAACTCTGCATCATTGAGAGAATCTGACCAAAACACCTGAGATTCCCTGTGCTGAAGCCACCTTGCAACCACCTTGATGGTTTTAATTCCAACGTTCCAGGCTGTCTTTTTCCCATACAACTCTGCCAGAATGTTGAGTTCTGACCAACCAAATGCCGCAGTATTGAGGTCCGGGGGCGGCTCATCCGTCTGTGATTTTCTTTTGAGTCTCTCTTCTAATGCTAATCTATGATGTACATTCTCATCAAGCACCTTGGTGTACATCGCAATAGCATCATTGATGCGGTTCTGTTGCAGGTAAACCATTGCGAGCTCTCTGATGAGATTGGTATCAGCTGGAACGAACTGGAGCAGTTTCTGGAATGACTCTGCCGCGCGTCCGTATTGGCCCTTCTCCCTGTAAAGAACGCCTCTGTCAAAGATTGCGTTGAGGTCTTTATTATCAGATGCGGCGATAGCTTTGGAGTAGCAGTAGATCGCTTGCCTGGTGTGACCCAGCTGCTTACTGAGCTCGGCCACCTGAGACCAGAACTCACCATCCCAGGGGTGGAGATGAGCAGCTATGAGCCAGAAATTACTACATTTGTTGAGTTTGCCTTGCATTCTATATATCTCTCCCAATGTCTTATATGCAGGGAAATTCTTGGGATCCTTCCTCACAACTTCCAAGTATGTGTGCATTGCCACCTGAAGATCATTCCTCACAAACGCTTCGTTCGCTTCACTCAATAAGATGCGAACTTCTGGGTCCAGTTCTCTATCTTTGCGTAGTTTACGCTTAAGTGCTGATAGTCCTCCGCCACGTCCCCTGCGGCCATCACCACGGGAATTGTTCTGCTGTCGCTTAACGCGTGCTGGTTTGAAATTACTTGCAGCTCTTAGGGCAGTGCGGAATTCTAATGCCTCTTCATCGTCATCATAGTCTTCCTCAAAGTTGTTGTCGTCATTTATATCATAGTCATCATCGTCTGGCTGGAACCCAAAGTGAATGGCGGGATCATTGGATGTATACTGTGCACGACTCTGGACGGCAGCAGAGGCTGAACCACCTGCTTTTCCCCTGTACCTGTGTTGAATATCATCATCATCATCTTCATCATCAGCCTTCTCCTCTTGTAGATAGTCATCGTCATCTGGATCATCCATGTCTTCATCCATTGCCTCGTCATTGTCCAAATCAGAGAAAGTGTCATGCTGCATCCCTTTATTGGTTGGCTGCTTTCGATTTCTGAGCTTCACATTGTCGCTAGCATACTTGTTATAATCAGGATGGGCTCCATTTGTAGAAGGCTGTTCTTGGACATCATCCTCACTCATTATTCCCTCCTCCTCATCGTCAAACGTGTTTCCCTCTGCATCAAAGTTGTCATCGTCATAGTTGAATTGGTCATCTGAGTCATCCTCGGAGATTAAACTCCTCAGGGTTTCTACGTTTGGTAAACCGTCATCGTATAAATCATGTTGGCTCTCATTGGGATTTGTGGTATTTGAAGGTGTTACCAAACTTGGATCAATAGGAATTGCACCCTCCGAGCGACTCTCACCTGCTTTCGCTCTAGTCATATCAATTGGTTATCAATAACGTTTGTGGAGCTATTATGATTGTGAGAAAAAATATATGCCCATATGTACCCATAAGTTATTCCAGCTATTCAAAGCATGCGTACATGTGTGAGCCCAATGTTTCCTATATATTTATATGTATACGTATGTATGCACGTCATACACGATAAAATAAAAACCTCCACCAAGGCAGTGTTTCCAATAATAATACAATGCAAACAAAGAATCCGTGTTAACCTGACCTGATCATACTTTCAATCTCTGCTTTCACTCTCTGCTTAAGCTTTCTCTGCTTAACACTCTCTGCTTTCACTCTCTGCTTAAGCTTTCTCTGCTTAACACTCTCTGCTTAAACACTGTTCCCCACTACCGTATCTATACACTATGTACGGGAGAGATGCTCACTATCGGTTGATAGACCACACCAAGTTGAAAGGCAGGCAGGAAGCAAAAGGAGCAGAGAATGACGGCAAGTACACAGTACACAGTGCAGAGTAGGCAGTACGTAGTAGGTAGTAGGTAGTAGGCAGCGGGCAGTAGGCAGATATCCCTGGCAGAAGACAGATATAGCAATTACCCTTACTAAATATGAGGTGCCTCTGTGCAGTTAACCACATACTAAATATCAGATACGGTATGGTGAGGCAGCTAATAGAGCATTAAGTGTTGCGGCTACATTTGGAGAGTAGTACATATTTGGTGTATACGTACCCCGGGCGATGCCATTTAATCCGTTATAAATTACCAAGTTGGATTGATACATATAGAGAGGGGGGTGATATCACTTTCAGGCTATTATTAATCCACTTGTTGATCATCGGATATTGTTTCCCCATTATATCTATTTATTTTTGTATATCGTATTTGCCGATCCATCTATATATTAAATGAAGAGAGATTCGTTTGCGGTATTCATCTATAATTTGTCAGTTCACATCGGTGTATTTGCGGGGATCTTCAGTAATTGATACAATGGTAGGTAAAGCAAGGCGAGAATCAGGTGTTGCTGTAAGAGGTTTTTCTGTTGTTGTTTGGTTGCTCATGTTGCCACATAAGCCAGTCCCAGCAGAAAGTGGACACCGCTTCTGCTTATCATCTCCAGATTAGCCACCTCCTGACACCTTTTTGTGTTGGCGGAAATCCACCCCTTCAAATTCACGTTTACTAACTATTGTTTAGTTCTCATCATTTGGGGGATTTCAATCCCATTTTGGCATGCCAATGGCATCCCACTTTGAAGACTTCTTCAGGTGTTACCCCATAGCAATGATGCCCGATCTAACAAGGAAAGATGATGCCAACTTTGGCGGAAAGATTTTTTTGCCACCTTCGGCACTCAACAAATTAACGATGCTCAATATAAGATACCCAATGTTATTTACTCTTACGAATGAGAGCAAGGGAAAGACAACACATAGCGGTGTATTGGAGTTCACAGCAGAGGAGGGAAGATGTTACCTACCACACTGGATGATGACAACGTTGGACTTAGACCCCGGTAGTTTGGTCAAAATCAATAATACAGATTTGCCACAAGGCACATTTGTGAAGATAGAGCCACAAAGCGTTGATTTCCTCGATATATCTGACCCCAAGGCTGTGCTAGAGAATGTTCTTAGGAGATTTACGACATTATCGGTGGATGACATAATTGAAATCTCGTACAACAACAAGATATACAGCATTCGGATTTTGGAGGTTAAACCGGACAATTCAAACAACAGTATATGTGTAATAGAGACAGACCTGGAAACAGATTTCGCCCCTCCTGTAGGATATGTGGAGCCAGAGTACACACCAACACCTGCATCATCAAGAACCAGTGCTGCTCCATCAACTCCATCCCTCACTGGTACAGGTGCAATGGCTCAGAGGATCAACTATGGTGATTTGTTACGTGAAGCAGTTCAACAGGCCACCAAGACCAAGTTTGCTGGTACCGGAGTAAAATTGTCTGGTAAATCTATCAACTCTTCTGCTGCTAGCACCCATCCTTCTACACCTTCGGGGTCGAGCAAATTGAAAGCCCCTACCGACAATGATGCCAATGAACACTTTCATCTATCAGGACCTCCTATGCCGTTGCACCTGCCTGAAGGTCAGTTGTTTTTTGGATTCCCTGTGGTGCCTGTGAAGGCAGGTGATGAGGATGTAGCTTCAGGGGAGAATGGTGATAAGAAGGCGGTTTTCGCTGGACAAGGCCAAAGTTTGAGGTCAAGCAGAAAAAGGAAGGATAAGAGCACGGCGCACCCCAGTGTTAAGGATAAAACTAGAAGTCCCGAGTTCATCGAGATTGATTAGGAGGGTTATAGGGGGTGCCGCCTATCCAACTTATATAGTCCAGCAAATGAAAGTAATGCTTCACAGATTAATCATGAAGATCAATTATAGTAGATTAAAATATTATACACGCCTCTTGTTGGGATGTTTGTTTCTGTCTCACTTTATCTCCTCCCTTTCAGAGAGCTCATTCAATCTCAAAAGCGACACACCCACGTATTCATCGTAGCTGAGGCCTCTTTTATCTATCAAGAAGCCTGTGTCTAGGATATCTTCCACACGCAACTCTGGCACATCATTTGTTGGGGGACTATTCAATAATGAACAGCCCCTCAGCAAGCTGCCGAGTTTGCGTAGTCCAATTGTATCCCACGTATCAGCCGTAAAAGAGTAGTCATGAAGAACTGCATGAGCACATGAGCTGAAGGACTCATAACATACTATGGCATAGTGGTAGTTGGATCTTGGCTCATTTCTCTCCATCTCCACTGATGAAGTTTTCCCAAACACACCCATCAACTTTGCAATCACATCCTCAGTGATAAGAGCACCGACACGGGGTTTGTTCTTCCATTTCACCCGCACACTATGCGGTAGGCGCGTGTTGTTGGCCCTCAGATCTAGTCCTTTCGATCCTACTGGCGTACTATTGCTTGGCTGCGGTTCTGAAGAGATCACTGTTGCACCCTGCAAGCTACTGCTGCCAAGAAGTTCAGCCTGAAGTAGACGCCGTCTCTTGAGACCTTCCTGTTTCAGAAATTCAACTTTACGCCGTCTATCTGTTGACCGTCTAACCTCAGTGATAAAGTCACTTTCAGCTTTCCTGAGGTCATCTCTGAACTTTTGACTCTTTTCATCGCGTTGTACCTCCTCCTGGAGCCGCTTTTTCTTCGATTCCAGGAACAAATCATACTTTGAACGCAGTTCGGGGGTACTGAGAACTCTTACAGCAATTGATATCTGTTCAAATGTTTTGGCTGCCAACGGTGAGGGGTTCTTATCCGGATGATATATAAGTGCCTGTTTACGATACGCCCGTCGTATTTCATCAGCAGTTGACGCCGATGATATTTTCTAGATCGATGTGTTAGTATATGATCGGTTAGGTATTGTTCTACTACTGAGCATAATGTCCCTACTTACCAATAGTTCATAGATATCGGTATCGCTCTCCAGCATAGAGCTGAGTTCCTTATCTGTACCATTCATCGTTAGTTGACTCTCACTATATAATTTGCATTGCTTCCGGGTTTCACACCAGACCACGTCAGAAACCTCAACCTGTGGTTTATATATATATATATATATATATATATAAGATACAAGATATAAGTCAACTATACCCAATTGTGAGGTCAAACTAAGAATTCCACTTTGATATCACATCCTTACGTCACGCTACCTAAACCCTACAAGGCTATCTTAATTCATCTGCTTATCTATAAGGTTACCCTATCAAGAACTCATCTCTTTGGGCCACTTCTTTTTACATAATGAACTACCAAACGTAGCGAAGCACCATGTTAAAACAGCTGGAGTGTAATTACAAAAATCAGAGTGAAAGCGCATATATTTTCAACGACGGTCTCTTAGTTCTTCAGTCTTTTTTTTCTTCTTGTGTAGTCTTCCCACGCTAGTAGTTTTGGACCTTTTCTTCTCTTTGAAGGCTGAAGAAGCAGTTGTCTTGTATTTATTCTTCCATTGCGAGAAATGTGTTTGTGTATATACGTCTTTTACGATATGATATAGTTTGTTGACTTTAGTGACTTTAGTCAGCAAACTATATGTGTCTGTTCTGCTGTCGCATTATTTTATCTCTGATGGGCTATTCGCTTCTTGCTTCAAATTGCGTTGTCTAACCGGCATTGTGAGAGTTTATTTTTATTTGTGGTTTTCACCACCCTTGTCACCTACCCTCTGCTGTGTAAGTATCCACACCGTTTCACCTCGAACGACCATACAGTATTACTCTCTCTTATGTTATGATGAAAACCTTACTCAGCTCACTCAGAGCCTCGCGATGCTGATAAACTTTCCTATCCAACATTCATCAATTACCTGATTATAACATAACGAATGATAGTTGGTTGTTCCTGTGATATTGACAACTTTATGAGAATGCCTTATTAACATTATACATATAGAGATTTCCTGCTTCCTAGCATGATCAGCGATGGTTTCTCCTTGGTAGAGAGGAATTCATGGCCGATGTTTGTCTTGTACCATACTGTCAATAAATTTCATAAAAATCAAATTTCAAATCAAATTTCAATACATTGTAGTTGTTTTTCTAAATAGAGATTGTGTTTTTCCCTCACTCCCCACCGTGCTGATCAGCTTGCAACATTTAGACCTTGATCATATAGAGGGACCCTCAAGGTGCATTCGCACCCTCTTCAGGTCATTCACATTTCTTTGTATTCAACCATGTCTTGACCCAGATCTTCCTTAAATATTCCCTTCAAACTCTCCTTCCCACCCGACCCCACTTCTTTTACCCACATCCCTTTTACCCCCACCCTGTGTGTATCTTCTCAGTGTTTTCACCCGCGTCAAGCTCATCGAGTCTATTCTCTATATGCACATTGTGTGTGTCTCTGGTTAACGTGCCTACTCTCCTCCACTAGCAACTAAGAAAGAGGGTGTTCGAAGTATATGAAGCCGTAGAGTCATAGGAATGAATTATATGCTCTCCAAACAAACAATTGATAACGAAGTTGTGCATCACTCTCGTTCTTGAGATTGCTGCCTTTCAACGATACAAGGTTTAGTGCGCCTTCTCTGCATCACTCGCACGCTGGAGACACCCGCAACTAAGTCACCGAGGGAGAACCGGTGAGGGAGGAAAACCTACGAGGGGAAATCAGCCAACCTTTATTAAAAAGATTTCCTTCGTCCATGATTGTGACAATCAATTACTAGAAAAAGAAAAAAAATCGCGCCGCATTTAGACGATACAAACTCAGTCATTGTATATTCAAGATGGATATCGATCTAAAATCAAAGGCTGCTGCATTGCCTCACCGTCTTCGACAGCTCGAGGATGATATCAACAGTTATGTTTCATTCTATTCTGTCGACACAATTGGACAAGATCTTGTCACGCGTGGCATTGCACATGACCCACAGGTGTCTTCCGGACGGCTTACTATAGCTTCATCTAAAGGCTCTCCAACCTCATTGGAAAGTTTCCAACAGCAAGACGCAGAACTCGTTGTACAATTAGACCTAGCCAATAGGTTATGGTTTATAAATGGACTTGTGACCGAACTGGCTGTTCTAAACACCATCGATGAGGAAGAGTCACATACTTGGATAGAGCTGGGTAATATGGTGACCAACTTACATAAATTGAAGCAGAAAATAGAGGAATTCAGCCAGGTGGTGGAATCACATACCCGAAAAGGAAATAAACAGCACTCTCGTGCTCATGATGCCGAGTTGTCCGCGAAACCAATAATATTGACCGAGATTGACCTCAGAGTGCGCAGTTATGAGGAAGCAATAACGAAACTGATCAAACAACTTTACACTCTCTACATATCAATATCAGACACCAAGAATGGCACTGTAGCATCATTCAAGAGAGAAGTCAATAATGTTTCATTGGAGGAATTTCTTGATTGGGTAGCTCAGTTTACCAGTTTGGCATCTTCGGCATCTAATACCCTCTCTGAAGTTAATTTCAACACGACAATATCTAAGCTTCTCTTCCTTTTCAGTGAAGGTTCATTAGATCTAGAGCTGCTGTCTACACTCGAAGAGACCTCTCTGGTAGTCACACCTTTGGGAGACGAGCCGACTCATACAATATTGCTGAAATATCTCAGTTCCATCCGATCTTTTGTTGAATTTGTTAACGTTGTGTTTGTAAATGCAGGCGAAAAGAGCGTGAAGAGTAATCAGTTTGGGCTGTCTCATCTTAAAACACTCCTCCTAAGACGAATTTTGGAATATCTAAAAGAGAAGCTTTTCACCAGGAATAATGGCAAGAATGTTTATGTACTTCTGAAAGAGAGTCTTGAAACCTCTCAATATGAATGCTCCACTTCCATCCCAAAGAGTATGACAGAGCTATCTAAACTGCTGGTGGCTACAAAATGGAGTAACGCCAATAGTACAGACATCGACCTGTGGATGGATGACTTGGTATCTGCTTGGATTGAAAGTGAAGCGGATATCGCTGTCGAAAAGGTGAAGGATTTAAGCAGAGAACTACAAAAACATAATGATAAGGTATCTCAGACCCTAAGCATATATTATCAGGGAGATGCTACTCCAGCGGCACACAAACAGCTTGATTCCACAGCAGCAGTAGAAACAGATAATCTGGACTCTTGGAATGATTGGGGTGATGAAAATCTTGCAGACGAAGATGAGCCCAGTGTTTTGAACAAAGCTGAAGCCCCAACAGACAAGTCGGATACTGGCGAGGATGATTGGGGATGGGAAGAGGATCTGGACATCGACAACCAAGACTCTCCGAAACTCTCATCTCAAAGTACAGCCAAGCCATCCGCGCCGGCTGCTGATGGAGCCACCACTAATGCTGCACCCCCCTCAACATCAGCAATAGTGCCTGCACCATATATTCTTGTTTCGGGTGTTGCAGACTCCTTGTTCAACATTATTGAGTCTTTTGCATCTGTTAGAAAGCAATTCACGTTCACTCCAGAGATATCCGAAGAGGTAGAGCAGCATTTCCTATCAAAGCTCAACTATCTTTTGGTGAGCTTCTTTATGATTGTCGGTAGCAGTTTATCCTCTCATGGCTATAACTCTAAAATTCTTTTCAGTAATGATTTCAGCAAGTGTGTGGATATGTTTGAGGTTGGATTTGAAGCTGACGGGCATGCCGTGTCGGTGTCCTCTTCGTATTTTTCTCATGTCGTAAAGGAGGCAAGAAGCCTCAATGACAAGTACATGAAAGGCATATTCATATCTCTTGAACAGTCTCTGTATCATGAGATCAAAGAGTTTGAGCCTATCTTGTTCCAAGATGAAAGCTCTTACTCTTGCGAAGGATTGAGAACAAATGGTGACAGGTTTTCCGCAGTTGTCTCTGGGTTCTTCCATGAAGTTTATGAAAAATACTATTGTGATCGTCTTGCCTTTGAGTATAACCAACGTGCGTCCCTACATATGGTGATTGCACTTGTGGATGACTTGTATGCGTACGTTTTAGGTTTATTATTGAAGCGTACAGCAATTGGCGACGAGGAATCGGATATCTTGGCCAGTGTAGTTGGAAAATGTTTAGAGGCAACAATCATCCAGCCACCACATTTCGTGAACACTTCGCTCGTACTGGGAGATGCCTCTGCCCTCAACAGTAATATCCACGAGACGCTGCCTTCTCTTTTGAAGAATTACCATCGTTTGGAGAATGTCAAGGTGATCCTTTCCAGTGGTATCAACGCTATTCTGAATAGCTTTTATGATGGTGTATTCTATGATCTAGCTACAGAAGAGATTGTTTCCTTGATGAAAGCACTGTTTGTGGACAGCGAGCTTAGAAGGAGTGCTATCGAAGAAATTGTTGATATCAGGAATGTTCAACAAGAGGATTAGATTGCTCGTTCATTAGGTCTATATATAGTATGTAATACATAAGCTTCTTCAGCTCTTCTTCAACCGTTTTGTCTTCCCATCTATCTGAGATGACCTCTTTCTTCCCACCAATGCATCGTAGGCAGTTAATTGGTTAGTGGTGTCCAATTGCAATCTCAGTGGCTGTTGAATTTGTGATTCCCTATTCCCTTCTTTATCCCTCACCAATAATCCACACCTTTCGATCCATGCTAGTTCAATTGGGGTATCAGTTTCGTCAACGATGACATTCTCGGACCAGCGAGTCAATCTACCCAAACCCCTCACAACCTTCCCAATAACCAAATAGTTTTTCTGCAGCTCACTGAACCGGGTCAGATCTTGAAGGACAATGAAGAAACTTGAAGATAGCTCCACATTATCCACGTTCTTCCTTCGAATGGCTTCTCCAGTCGGTTGAGACAAGCATACATATCCAGTTCTTAATTGAGGATATGCTCTTATGGCACCTCGCACCTTGGAAGGGGAAACCTTTACTCTGCTTACAGTGTTATTCGTTTCGTTTGTTGCTTCATCTACTTGTATAACGAATTCGGGTGAGACAACACGGGATAAACGTGTGTATTTGTATGACGGTTGTTTGTCTCCAGTGCATAGCGCGGCAATTCTAGAGAGAGAAAAAATTGTTAGAAAAAGTATGGACAAAAAGCATCGAAGTGTACATCACTCACTGATTGGTTATGGTTGCATCTATGTCATCGTAGAGCTCAACGATCACTGTAGATGTTCGCTGATCTGCTGATTTGACAGTGAAAAAGACATGCTGTGACGCCATGTGAAGCAGACTGCGATGGAGCAACAGACGATTGTTGAAAAGTAGACGCAACGAGCCTTAAAATTCCACTGCCTGGTGTTCGTTAATAACAATACTATTCCAGCCAACGGTGAGCCGACATAATGTATAACCCAAATTTTATCGGATTGTAGCTAACTGTGGCTCGTGAAGATGAGGCTGGTGCAAGGCTTGTTGCCCAAAGAGTTACGATAGCAGCAGATGCATCGCTTCTCATCCCCCATAGTTAAGATTGTACTCCTGCTATTATACCCCCATTTTATGTACCCCTCATGCAACCAGTACTCTCTTTCTACCAACACTCTCATCCTACAATTTATTGCAAGATATAGAGATACAGAGATGATATAGAAATGTTAGAGATATTATACATTGATCATGCTACTAGGAGGTGAAGAGAGCTATGTACCAAGCAGTAGGTTATGCAGTTTATCGGTCGGTTAGCATATGTTAAGCACAAGGTACGTTCGTTAATTATGTACCTTCTGCTTAACATATGCTTTCAAGCCATTGCCTAGGTAAAGCCTATGCAATAACCACTATTCAAAGACTTTCTAACCACGTAACTATGAATGTTTTCATTTACAACTCTCTCCGCATTCATTTGACTTGCAACTTTCGCCGTATCATGAACATCTCACAACTTGTGGCCTCTAAAGGTTCTACCGCACAATTCACGCTGCATGTAAGAAGCTTTGCTTACTAAGAGAAAGCTCCACATATTCAGCACTATGCACATCATGCGCGCATTGTGCTGTAGGTGCACGTGATATCTGGTCAGCCTGAGTGCTTTTCGCTGCAACTGACTGGCGGAAGGGAGGGGGCATGCTGACTTATCTATTTAATCTATCTGTAGTACTTAAAAAGCGGAATACCCAGCCAATCTAAGAAGGCAATTACGGTGAACTAAATCACTCTTATTCAGTCATAAGTTTAGAGAGAGGGAATATTATTCGAGTACTTTTAGTCAGAAAAGGCAGCACCAGTTGTTGCACTAGTACATAACGGCTTAGCAGAGCATACATCAATCAACTCACATATACATAAGAAAATGAGCGACCACGAATACCACTACGATGTTACCATGTCATGTTCCGGCTGCTCCAACGCCGTCAACAGAGTGCTCACGAAGCTCTCTGGTGTGAAAAATGTCGATATCTCTCTTGAGAAGCAGACTGTGGATGTCAAGACTGAGGGTTCCCTTGACTACGACACTGTGCTGAACACCATTGCCAAGACCGGTAAGAAGGTGAATGGAGGAAAGATTGTTGCCTAGACGAGTGTATAACCAGTTAATTGTATAGTAGGAACATAATAAATCATAGTTTGAATGGATTCATGGTGAAGTATCAACCAATTAGATGTATATGGTATATTGAGAGGCAAACTGCTGACCCGTCGTTTACATTGATTCAGAAGAACCAATCCAAATCCAAAGCTTTGGCACCGCTGCTGAACTCATACTGTAATATCCCACCCACCGAGGAATCACTCACACCAATAGTTAACATTTCACCATAACCATCTTCTGTCGCGGTGAAAGAAAGCCCAGTTATCTTGCCAAACACATCAATGGCCTGATATCCAATAGCCTGTGTGCAAAGTGATGAACTGAGATTTGGTGGCTCACTTCTCGGTTTCCGGCCAGTGGATCGTTTTGGTCTCTTTCTTAGATACATCGAAGAAACATCTCTTCCATCGCTGTATGCCCCATCACTGGGTGGCATCATACTCCCCTTCCAGTGAGATAGTTCTGAGTGCTCCTCAACATCCATGTCTGAGCAAGCATCATCAGGGTCTTCCAGTTCAGAAGTTGTGGTGGTCCCCTGAGAATGACCTGAGAAAACCCAATCAGAATGCTCATTATCATCACTCATGTGCATACGATGATCTGTGTTATCGTTGGCTGGGCTACCCCACATGTCACTTTCAATGTGAACGTCAGTTTTGCCTTCAAGCCCTTTTAAATCCACCACATATACATTATCTATACTCTCTGCAAATGCAAGGTACTTGCCATTGCTGTCAAACTTGATGTTCCTAATAGCGCCTTTGAGCCTACCAGATATGCTCAGTAAGTAGTTTGGAGAGGCAGAGTCTCCTTGTGAGCACATCCTTCTGTCATATATCCTCACCGTACCATCCTGGTTTCCTGTCGCAATTAGATTATTCCGATTCCAGTCACAAGAGAAAGAGTAGTCAAAATGACCAGTCAACGTAGCTGCTTGCTCGAAGGCAGAGGTAGATGATGAAGCGCCGAGCCTACTGGCAGGCAGGCGGCGATCAATCACATAACTGTTATACGAGTCTCCTACAAGCAATAGCTCATTGCCAGTCTCTGGGTTCTCTGCTATACAATTGACGGCAAACTCCATGCTGTCCGCTCTGGTAACTAAATTCCTCACATAGTCAAACTGTCGCAAATACTTATCGTTGGATGCCACTACCAAACTGCGGGAGAAGCTTGCAAGTTGAGGAATACATATGTAGTTGGTTATACCATTCGCATCTGAGGTAAGCAAGCACTCCTGGTGCTTGTGAGTGGCGTGATTATAAGTGATAATGCTACCGTTGAACGACCCAGCAGCCAACAGAGAAGAGGTGCTGCTCATCGTTGAGATCTTAAAGTCAGGGGAATTGTAGGTCTGTGATTATGTTAGTATGAATTATTTGGCAGGTGAGTTAAGTCGACTATCAAACACTTACTGATGGATCCACCACCTTGGAAATGGAACCTTGTTCAGGATCCAACTTGAGGATTTCAAAACTATTTATACCGGCGCCTGAGTAATATATAGAGTTCTTATCAACACATGTGACAAGGTTCCTCAGTTGGAAGTGAACAAGTTGTGGTCTTGGTAAGGTGAAGAATCTGGTAAAGTCACAGAACTGATGGCTGACCGGCACCGTTCTTTCCTGACGCAAGATATAATTGCTAGTTGGGAGATTCACCGGTGGCGGTGAACGAATGGTTTGACGCCGTGGTGGTGTGGCATCAACATACATGCCAGTGTTGATGTCTCTTGTGGTTGACAATCTATCATGGTTGCCACTCCCATGTACAATACGATGGCCACGTTGGGAACTAGTGTTGGCCGAATCAAAGGAAGCTGTGCTATTCATAATCTTGTTGTCAACCTCTTTGATAGTATTGTGGTGCTGATTATTGGCTCTGCTCAGACTTTCCAAGGTTTGTGCGCTGGTATCCTGTTCTATGGGTATTGCTGTTTCCTCCTCGGCGCGTCCTGGGATAGTCATATCCACATACTTGCTGGCCATACTAATCGACCAAGGATTTTGTGCATAACTATGAAACTGGTGTGCTCTCTCTTTCAATAATTTTTCTCGTTGCCTTGGAGAATCCCAGATCATCCCCTGGGCATCCATTATCATATGCTTAATAGGTGGAAGTGGAGCATCCATATGCAAGGAGGGAGTTGTTTCTACATGGCTGTTGGAAATAGGTGTAGAGCTTCTGGAGCCCATCGAGTTTGACCGTTGGGAGGTCTGACTCCTTACTGAAGAAGTTTGTGAACTATCTGATTCGGTATGCGTAACATCTCGCACAAAACGACCCCCTTTGAAACTCCTAAACGTGGTGGACCTGGGTGGAATCTTGAGATTGTTACTACTGTTATACCTGTCCATCAGTGTCTTATCAACGATACATCTGTTCTCGTTGACTATTAGCTGCCTATGATGATAGTTGTGCATGATGCTATTCAGCTCGCCTGAGTCAAGACTACATTCACTATGGAGAAGCGAATGATATACAAAATCAAATATATCGTTCTCTAGTTCATACTCTGTTGCCAAATCTGATGGAAGGATAATACCAGAGTCACCTGTTACTGTGTGAGTAGGCTCCACATTTCTGGTGGTTCCATGGAATGTCCCATCATCTATGGTGGTATCATTCAGGTTTTGGTTCGGTGACTCGATCTCCTCTGAATACACATCAGTGATCCCTTCTTCGTCAGTCATGGTGTTGAATTCATGCACTGGGTGAAAATGCAAAGACGGCACAGTACTCTTTTCTTTGTTCCACTTCGTAACGCCAAATGGTGGCTGTAATTCAATTTGCGCGATATACGTGTATCTTCTATGCTGTGGGCTTATGCGGCAGCTATATACGGAGCAAAGTACCAGCTTTTAGGATCGCCCTCATACCCAAACAGTTGTAGCACTTGATTCAGTTTCCAAATATATCGCTTCCAGTCTACCAACCTATGGTTTGGGTGTAAGATTACAGGATATTGAAACGCTCAAAGTGTTCACACGCTCGGGTCGGGAAAAGTATCTAGATGGAATGGTTATATTATAAGCTTAAAACAACTGTCCTATTTGCCTAACCACATATAGTTTCAGGTGGTTGAATTCAATCTTTTGCGATGCGGCGTGATGCTGTCTGATGCTGTGTGATGCTGCTATGGGACGGTGATTTCTTTCAATAGAGTCGGTTAGAGGTACTGCTCGTTGAAATCATCTTTAAACTTTATCTTGACTAATAGTTACCCTTCACCGGGTTTCCTCCCTATCAGGCTTATCTCCCCATAGTATATAGTGTGAATACAATAAATATTATATGCCTGTATCTCTAGCGACAGAGGACATAATGCGTCTATCTGAAAGCGGATTAACGTGACGCACTGTATTATGGCGCGTCATTCAGTAAGTTTAGTAAGGGAAGCAGGCAGGAAGGCAGGTAGGCCCTTTGACAGTAGGCGAGTGCGGAGTCCTACCGGGTTACGATAACTCCGTAGAGTTTTATATGTAGCTGGTTATTCGTTAATGTATTATTTATTATACACATCACGTGCTTCTATGATAATTGCTTTTTAAACACAAGCACCATGCACTATACCAACGACACTTCTCTAATATCCTGGAACTCATCCTCCCCACTGGTCAAACCCTCTCTCTTCCTCCTAACAAATACCTCATGTCCTTCAAAATATGTTTCTAACCACGCCTGCATTTCCTCACCGCTGTAAGGTCCATGTACTTCATCAGATCCACCCCACTTGAACTCCCATAGATTATTGTTGTATTGCACTCCAGGTGGACTCCCCTCTTGCGGATTCCCCTCTTGCGGATTCCCCTCTAGCGGAATTTGCGCCTCCGGATGTTCCTCCTCCTCGACATCGCCCTCGCCGCCCTCATAGTGTCTCTTCCTACCGCGAACTTCATAATAATCAAGGCCACTCTCTTGTGTGTATTTTCTAATGAGTTCCTCTTTTGTCAAATCATACACATCATTTACGCCTCTTGCCATAAGTGAATCGCACAATCGGGTAATCTGAATAATCTGTTGTTTTTTCTCGGTCACCTCGCTTGGTACAACGCCTGCTTGGACTTTCCTGCTCTTCCTTTTCTTGCCGCTCTCTCTAGAAATATTCAACCTCTGTAAGCTTTCAAGAGGAGTTTCTGCTGGATCCAAGAATACTATCAAGTCGGAAAGCAGATTATCAATATGGATAGTATACATCTCCTCCCTCTGTTGTAATATCTTGTCTCGTTCTTTTTTCTCTCTTTTCGCTTGCTCTTGCTTTGCCCGTTGGATATCCTTTTTGTTGACGCCATGGAGCCATGAATCACGAACATCCACGAGGTCAGAATCTGAAATCACGTTGTCATCCCTATCATCATCTTCCGCATCATTTCCCGCATCCTTTTTAACATAATTTCCAAACTCGTCAAAGTGGCCGTCGCGTGATTCTTGCTTCAGGTTGAAAGGATCTATCTTCACCTCCTTTTTCTTGGCATCGCTACGATCGATATCAGAATAAGCTTCATCTTCGATGTTGTTATAATAATCAAGAACACGCTGATTTTCCTGCTGTTTTGCTTCCTCACTCTTTTGATCTTCATCATCATTGTCATTCTCCTCTTCATCTTTCGGCGAAATTGTATCCTCCAATTGACTTACCTCCACTACCCTATCGCCAAGCATTCTAACATCCAGCTTCTCTTCTATATCCTTCTCAAGATTGTTTTCAAATTGTGCCATATCCAGCAACTTCACTTGACGCCGTTGACCGGGGACTTGTGGTCTCAGATCACCACCAGCTGTTGGTCTATCTGCTATTGTTTCCTCCTCCTCGTCAGCAGATGCAAACATATCGTCATCGCGATCATTTTCGTTGGCATTCTGTGACGCGTTAGACTCTTTGCCGCGTTTAACCTCTTCCTCCACCTCTTCATTTTCTTCGCTATCATCATCGTCGTCACCGCTATCGTTCTCCATATGGACGTTGCCTTCAGCCGATGAATCACTATCGTAGCCATCTGTTTTTATCACAGTTCTCTTTCTCTTCTTTGACAATTCATCATTTTCGAGCAGATCATCCTCATTAATGGATATATCATAGAAATCGTTGGAAAATGTTGAGTGCTTGCGATTGCGATCCACTGAAGTTCCTCTGTTATACATGATGGGTGATTAATTTTATATATTCACAGAAAGAGACATTGCTTTATTGCGGAATATGAAAAACAAAAAATAATTACCTAAACTAAGAGGTGACACTCAAAAGGTGAGGTGTGCTACCCTTTCAACTAGCACAATACTTTTCACACAATGGCCCTGCCCCATCGGGTTATCTATCTTATCAGCATGCGATGAGCCTGAGAGATGAGCCTTAGAGATGCCTTAGAGATGAGCCCGGGTATTCTTCAGACACATATAGGATTGCAATCGATACGCTTGGGCTTTTTCGCGTTTTCTGACTATGAAAAGTCGTGGTTGATCGCATAAAATCGGCTTCTGTGTTGTTTAGGTATAATAAATTCGCTGACACTACATTCGTATATCTATTGCTACCCCCCTTTAACAGAGGATCAACTATGGATGCGCTCTGGAAGTGGTGTGAGATAGTGTCATTTTTTTCTAGTGCAACCACTTCAAGTACGTGTCCTTATCATGGCTGACTTTGATTTCGATAGTATTCTCAATACTGAGGAGGAGTTCTACTCAGAAGGGTTCAAAGAGGGAGAGAGAGACGGAGCAATACGATTGCGCAGAGAGGGTAAGGAACTCGGAGTTCAGACGGGGTTTCAGAGGTTCCTTTTCATTGGACAGCTGAAAGGATTGATAGTTCACTGGAGATCAATGATGAAAGAGAACCAGATAAGCAATAGTGATGGAATGGTAGACACAAGTGTGGTTCATTCAAAACAACGGAAGACTCGAAATTGGGGCAAGCTTCTTATTCAGGTTAATGATTTGGAACAAATACTTGATGGGCTCTTTATTGATGGGAAACTCAACATATCGAATAGCGATGAAGATGTAACAAGGTATGAGGAGGTGGTGAAGAAATGCCGTGCAAAGGCCAGAGTTCTTGCTGGACAGATCGATGGTTCAGAGAGGTTCCATGAAATTGAGAGTGAAAACAAAGAAATTGGTGGTGGTGTAGCCGGGGAAAACGCAAGCAGCCGCAATGTTATCCCGGGTGGTGGAGAAGATAATATGTGGTAAAATGTATAATTAATGGAATACCGAGATATGACGATGCAGGTATGATAGACAAGTTAAAAAAATTCCTCACCCCAGATACCCCTCTATTTCGAATCCAACATCCCTTGAGAACTTTCTAATAACCTCCCAGTTCACATTACATCTCCACTTTGAGCCTCCCAACGCATCATTTGATGACTTCACCACCAGCTTCAAAGAGGCAAGAGTGGCAAGAGTAGACATAAGACCAACATTGGCAGATAGTTTCCGACTTCTTTTTGAGCCCTTCATGTTTCCAAATCCCTCTTCATCATATATCGAATGTAGGATTGCCAGTAGTCTTTCAAGAGAAAAGCCTTGGGGAGCCAGCATACGACCCTTCGCCTTCATCTTTCTGCTGGTTGATGCTCTCCTATTGGCTCTGATATCTCGCTGTTTTGAAAACAGCTGTAAATCAAGTCTCTGATCCGAGTATGATGCCAAGTATGCAGCAATTAAGAGAAATTTTGTCTCCTTTGGGAGATCGTACTTATCTTGAGGGGTTGTTTCTTGATTTCCCTGTTCATCGATATACGTATTCACAGCGTGGGATTTCTTAACATTGACGTTTGTTTTGGAATTAGGGGGGTTGGGAGGTAGGGATGAAACAAGACTATCCTTCACAGCAAACTCTGATCGCAATAGCTCCTTGTTGTTTGTATATGTTGTTATCACATCATTCACTCCTTGAATGCAGCTGAAGTTGTTGCTTTTTATGGGGATATAGAAATAGAGCCACAAGCGTCTCAGCACATGCACAACCAGAGAAATGTTTGTGCCAAAATATGAGGAAAAAGTATCATAGACAAACGAAACAAACTGTTCTACAAACTTCACGAGGTCAGCTGAGAGCACATCGTCTTTGGTGTCGTATCGTACAAGATTATGGAAGTACACCTGGGCCAGTGAGTCCTCTCCGTGAATCAGTATATTTTTCACCTCCTCAGGAGAATAGCTGGGAAAGACAATACGTGGAATCCTCTCTGTTGCCGTATCAAGCCGGCTTGGTCCAGAGAATACAAATACAAACGATATATGTGAGAATGCCTGCTGATTCTGCTCTCGTATCCTGGCCAAAGAGGAGCACAGATCCACCAGAGACTCTCGTGCACCTCCAAGTGAGTCTGCACGGTCTAGAATAAAAATGAATGGTGTGGGTCTTTCAGCTTTATCGACGTTGTAGGTGTAGTGTATTTGCAGTAATATATCGACAAAACTATCGATCCCTTCACAGGTACGACTCAAGTCGTCTGTCTCAACCAGCTCTCCGGCTCTGTACCTGTATTCGGTCTGCTGTTCTGAATCTGAATCATTGTTCTCATCTCTTCCAGCGACACGACAATTTTGGAGATAAGCTTTGACACACTTCTGCAACACTGATCTGCTGCTCAGGCAAAGATCACAATCCACGATGGTGTAAGCTGCCTTCGAGTCTGTGCTCAGCTTCTGCATGAACTTTGCCAAGGTGTATGTTTTGCCTGATGAGGCAGGCCCTTCTAAAGCTATAGCTGGTATAAGTATCCCATCATCAATTCCAAAGAGTGCATTGAGCAACGAAACCTGGGACCCTCTGTGTCGCACTAAGTTGTCTGTAGACGTTGCGGAGATTGTAGTGGATGGCATTGAGATCAAAGCAAAACAAGCCTATTGAATCCACTATATTCGGTATTTCTAAAAGAATTTATAACCAGCTGATTAAAATATAGGCAAGGCAAATCATAGGCGTATCTGATGAGTAGATTACGTGCATCTTTTCCTGTTTGGGACGTGATGGTTAACGCGACACGACGCGCGCTTATAATCTGGCAGACGCACACTGTCGTACCTGTAAGGCCGATCACTGTGGAAAGAGAAGAAGGCTGTGAACCATAGAGATAACAGGATGTATTTTTAGATAGATGTACTGCATACCTCGTCATATTGTGTACAAATGGGCAGTGATAAAATTGTATTGCAAATACCTATCAAATCTCATGACTCCAGGAGGTGTTACCCCAGGAGATTCCCTCTGAATCAGGTCAGTTCTTCAATGGCTTCTTTCAAGAGGGTAAACTCATAGTACTCAGCCACTCCGACGAATGCCCTCAGCTTTCTATAAATATCGTTGACTGTGACTGTATTCTCCCACGAGCCAGAACAGGAACAGTAATCGGACATCTCGTCCTCTTTGAGCCTGTGACACTTGGCGCACTTCATATCCTGTGTGTAATACGATGAAAATAGCCTTTGAAGCTCTAGGATTAACTTCTCCTCTAGAGATACCCTGTTTAACTCTTTGTCGCAGCTCTCACAGTGGAAGATACTCTGGATATCTTCTCTGCAAACATCTATGTCGCGAATATGATTACAATATTCACATAAAACTTCAGGGATGTACAATGAGCCTGATGGGTTCTTGAATGTGCCAGTCGCGGAGAACTCCTTCACTTCAAACAGTTTCAGCAAGTCGCGCCTGAGTATACGCACCTCTAGATTCCTCGCCTTGGAAAGCAAAAGCACGTGACAGAGATGTTTGGCCAGTTCCAAAGTGGGGTTACCAGACAAGGAACTCCCTGCTACAGAAGGAAAAACATATTCAGCACTTAATTCTGGGCTCGCCAAAGCTCTCATCTGTCTTGTAATGAGAAATTGAAACCTACTGAGAAGCTGATTCCGAAATCTATCACAAAAGCCTTCGGTTATTATACTCTGCTGCTGATCAGCTTCGCTTCCATTCGAAGGAGAGTGTTGGTTGATGCTCACATTGAGCTGCGTTTTACGAGGAGTTGCATTGTGGTCGTTGAGAGCACCTTGGCGACGCCTGGAATCGTCACCTTTTTGCCTGACGAAGGCATCGAGAAAAATCAAAATCCAGTCATCAAACTCTGGCCAGAGAACTTGTGGCAAAAAATTGCGGATCTGCCATTTGCTAATACCCTCTAAAGGTTGTTCATCATCTGCAGTGATCTCATTGCAGCCTCTTCCTGCATAGTTGTATTGGTCCATCCAGAGAAGGACATCCCAGTAGCGCACAACAGATATATCCAAGTAGTTGAAAAGTGGGTTGGAACGCGCACTTTTCACTATATACTGACCGTAAGCATAGCTGTTCTCTACTGAGGCTTTCCCAGTATGCAGGACAACACGGTTCCTCGAAGCATGAGCAACCTGGGCACCCATCCTACGGAAGGCTCCAAGAAGCTGAAGCAAAGACTTCTTGGTGAGGTTGTGAACATGGTAGTGAAGCTGAGGATCATACATGCGTGAAGTACGTTTGGAAACCCAGCTTACAAAAGAATGCACCATTTCATCAGCATTCTGGTTGTTCTTGAGCGCTTCATCCCACCACCCTTTCACCATTCCACGCAAAACGTTCAGCACTGCACCGTTGAACGAGTCCTCGGCAAGAGTCTGGAAATCTGTGGCTGATTCAACCGTCCCCTCACCATTGGTGGCCGCTTCTAAGACACGATTGGCATCTCCTCCAAATGAAGATGATGCATCTGCAGAGAAAGTCCCCTCTGCTTCGTTGATCAGGGTGGATGTCAACACTGCATTAACGGTTAGGTTGCTGATATCCAACTCGAGAGAAACATTTGTGTAGGTCTCCGGAAAGTTCAAGAGAGGAAATACCGGTGATGTGGCTGTGGGATCAGTATGAGGGTCAGCCGACCACCATAGAACGATACCTGCCTGAGAGAGTCTCCTTGCATATTCAATATCGATGATATACTCTTTGGAATCAACCCTGAGATTACAGAGGGGTATATTCGAGTAACGAGAGAGTTGGATGAGATTATGCAGCCAGGATGCAAGGGAGAGGAAGTGGTTGCACAGTCTCTTGACGATGAGGGTCTGCCATGACAACGTGGGGAGGGTGATCTCGCTGACACTCATTGCTATAGTTGGCACATTCGAAAGACTCTTGAGAATCTTGAGAAGCTTTGGTGTGTAGGGAGACTGTACTGCTACCAATGACTTTGTAGTCCGCTCGTCAAAGGCCTTGGAACAGGCCGAATCGAATCTCCGGTACAGTTTTGCCACATCGGAGAAGTAGTGAGTTTCAAATTCCACTTCATCCGAATAGTCAATCAGGTTATACCTTGAGACATTGGCTTTCTTGGTGGCATATAGCTCAGAGTAGATCCTGTTCATGTTAGGTGGTAATTGTTGAGCATTCGATGTGGGCTTGAGAACATATACCGCAATTTTAGAGTCCCATGACTTGAATAATGAGAATACCTCGTATTGGTTGGACACCAAATGAAGAATGTACACCACATCCATACTAAACTTGGAGAGATAGTCATTGTTGGGCACACTGCGAAGCAGTTTTTGTTCAAAGCCTGTATCCAGGCCCTTACCCAAGGCGCCTATTTGCGAATCATCAAACCGTACAGTTGAGCCCATATCGATTATGGCACGTTCGACCGCAGAAATCTCTGTTTCATAGACGGATTTCACATTTGGTTCATTGAAGATCCCACCAGATTTTCTGCTTTCAGATACAAATGCAACCTCGGGCATTGTCAGCCTGTAGACAGGCAACGGAGCAGTTCTTCCTGGAAGAATGGACCTTACCTTTTCTGCGGTAAAACCTTCAATTGAAGCTTGGGAAATGGATTCAGGTTCAGAAGATGAACTCAATGCGCCTTCCTTATACTCCAAATACACCTTCTTCGGCACCTTCACGAGCACAGAATGGACTTTGCCGCCAATGAGTACCTGGGCATTGACCTCTCCGCTGTTAGACGATGCTTCCTTGTATTGTAACACTTGCCATGTGGATCCAACGAAGTTCTCCGCCTGTTTCCTAACTATATTACCGACGGCGCCACGATGAGCACCATCGCCATTGGATCCAAACAGTTTCCGTCTCCTTTCCTTCTCCCTCTGCTGGAAAGACCATTTTACTTTCTGGTACGCAAGGAACCCCAGGTAATCCTCGGCAGGATTGGGACAGGCGGTAGAGAGGACAGTTCTATAGGCCTCTTCCTCTTGTGTGCGGCGTGAAAGCATCTCACTTTGAGCATTGGCAGTTCTCCTCTTCCGGGAAAAGACTCTGGCCGGCTTGCGAGTAACATGGGCGCCCGTACCAAAGTCTTCTATATCTCCCACGACTGTATTTGTAACGTCATTCATGACACCATTAGCGGCGTGGCTATCGTTGTCGCTGTTGCTTCCATCGCTGTTGTCTCCATTGATGGCAACTACCTGTTGCCTCAACAAATCGTGCACCTCACCTTTCTCAGAGACTTTAGTAAAGAAGTTCCCCAGTTTGGTCTGTTTCATCTTGTCATTGGATACAGCAATCTTACGCCTCAACCACTCAGGGTGTTCAACACGTGGAACAGGGTTGTCAACGCTCTGTAAAGCGGCAGGAATGGTGATGATCTTCTGTACCACTGAAGCTAATCTCTCTTTGTAGTAAGCCCAATCGATAATTGTTCTTGGATCAAAATCCTCTAATGACGCATCGCCGAGCCAGCGTCTCAGATAGGTTCTCTTGACGCTTAATTCCGCGGAGAATATAGTGGTGGGAATGGCTCTCTCGGTAACAGGAGCTCCAGCTGGCCTATCAGCAATGACGTACTTACATGCCAGACCCTTATCCTTCACCATTTCCTCTCCGAGGAACTCACCCAGCCTCCTTGCCGTCGTGATCGAGGTACTCTTCTGTGCACCATACTCTGCCAAAGTTTTGGACATACTCCTATTCTCACAAATGAGATCAATGAGATCGTCGTCCTCCAGCATCCTACCTTTGGTATCAAGGACATCCAGCCATCTGTTTGCCACATTGGCAACTGCAGCGTAACAAGATTCAAGAGTGTCACCTTCGAGGAACAATCTAAAGATATCAGACTGAAAGTTTTTCACCAGCTGCAACTCACCTCTTCTCTTGAGTTCGAACCCCTTTAACTCTGCAAGGGATCCATCAAAGTTAAATACCGCGTATCTCTTCTTGAGTCCCTTTCCTTCTTCTTTCGAAGTGGGCAACACCATAGCTCTGTAGGGGCCATCAAGCTCAAAGAAGATAGAGTTATCAGACTTTGTAGTATACTTGCGCGTGACAGGATCAACCAACTCAGCATATTGGTGGTTGGTGAACTTGTCGTGAACCAAATGATTCAGCATAGAGCAAGGGTAGGACAATGGAACTGTCTTTCCATTCTTCAGTTTAAATGTAAAGTCTTCTGGGAAAGATGCAGGAAGAATACACCAGATACCATCTGTATCGAGCTCCAGCGGTCTTCCCAATCTTTCTACAAGGGCACGGGCCATCTGGATGATTGTGGCACCTGTCAAACACGTCACACCAGCCATTTCCATGGAGTACCATCTACTTCCTTTTCTCATAACATAACCATAAAAGGAGTTGAGAATCACCTTATGTGCCAACTGGAGAGAGTCGTACAAGACAACCATCTTTTTGGCCTCTTCAGCAGCATGCGCGTCAGCACTGGCAGCAACTTTTCCCTTCCACACCTTGGCAAGCGTTTTAAACTCATATCTTCTATCTCTAAATGCCCTCACGGTGTCTACATAGAAGGGATTCTCTCTCTGACAAATGATAGCCTCTCGTTGCACAGTTTCGGTCTGCTTGATACGGTGATACACTTTACGAGAATAGTCTGAAATGCGCTTCTTGATATGGGTAACTTGCTCGGAGTATGGAAGTTCGTCGAATCCTCTCTTTGGACCACCGATTCGTCTTGGGGGGAATGTCTCTCCCTGCAACGCCCTCCTAATCATACCATACTCGTTCATCTCCGCAGGGTAGAATTCACCTCTCCATGACCATGGCAGTCTTCTATCACAGCTCTTTCCAGGACGGTTAAAATCACAAGCGGCACAGTCTCGCTCCGCCTTCATTGAATCAGGTTGAAGACGATTTGTAGTCATGATGTTTGGATACATAGAAGCCACATCGACGTGGTAAATCAGGGGCAATTCTTTTCTGCGTGGATTTTCTTTGAACTTCAACAGCTGACCTAGTACCTCGTTATACACTTCGTCGTAATTCTCGACATCCTCCAGTTTCCTCTTAGCTTCAACTTCAATGGCGAACTTTAATGCATTGTCCAGGTCGGCTATGATCTCGTCAACGGCTGTTGGATCCACAGAGAAGTCACTTTTGAGATCTGAACGGAAGACACCCGCTTCCAACGACTCCACATGGCCCCCCACATATGTCTCTGACTCAAGCAGATGGCCCTCATAGAATCTCTCCAGCGGGTCAACATGCTTGTTGGGAAGAAGAATACTACCTTCATAGGCTTGCACCATGAGCAACATTTCACACAGCGTTCCTGTACCCTTTCGTAACACTTCGTCGGGATTTAGCGGAATAATTGTACACAGCGAAAAGATGAACGGATGAACGTATTTGTAGTAGAGATAGTAGGTGGCCACAGCATCGGAAACTGAGTATTCGGATAAGAGTTGAGGTTTCTCATATGCGTACGGAGTCATGAGCTCAGGATCCAACTCTGTTGGGTTGTAACCTAATTTTGCTGTGGTGACAGCTTTCAAACCCTGGGATCCCTGTGGGAGATATGAATCTCTCTTTACCCAACGGAAACAGTCCATATGAGTACAGTAGCGAGACTTGTATTCTCCCTCAGAATCACGAGAAAATCCAATCTCTTCAAACATATCGATGCCATGTGCATTTGCTCTGGCCTCCACAAAGGGCCAATCAAAGAAATCACCGTTGAAAGTGGCGATCACAGTGGGCTTAACATCTCTGATGTGTTGGAAGAAAGTGTTAATTACAGCTTTT
The DNA here is from genome assembly GCA_003706285.3 of Kuraishia ogatae. NCBI lineage: Eukaryota > Fungi > Ascomycota > Pichiomycetes > Pichiales > Pichiaceae > Kuraishia > Kuraishia ogatae. The sequence goes on along the minus strand of PPKV03000002.1, from coordinate 838,930 downwards.
TCATCCTCTTCGTTAAATATGGTGAACACACCTGGATACTCTGGCTTGGGAGTGTATTCAAAATCTTCAATATCTTCGGAGATGATGGATCTATTCGTAATTAGGAACCCGTCTCCATCTATCATATATGAAATCATCATTATCTGGTCAACTGCAGAATCAGGAAATTTGAGAGGTGCCTTTGTCGTCTCAATATCGAATGCCAGCACGACGGGATCAGCAAAGGCGATCTTTTCGTTGTGATGAAATACTACATTACCTTCTTCAGCCTCAACAGTGTACCACTTTCCCACTCGGATGTTCTTGTCTATAGAAACACGCACATGATATGGCACATCGTATTCTCGTATATCTTCGATACTCTCTGACGGGTCTGCAATTGGTCTCTCTGAGGGGTCTAACGAAGAAAAATCATTTGTGAGGTTCACACTGCTGTATATATCCTTTGCGTCTCTGTTACGTTTGTTGGCCTCAATTAAGGGCATCAGCGTACGTCTAGCCTCTATGAGATCACTCACATTATGAAATGAAAGTTTCAGCAGAGTACGGTTGAGTCCCACCAGGTGGTTTGCCAAAGCGAGATCCTCTTTCTGTATACGTACAACTTTTTTTAGTGTTCCTTCTAGTTTACGTCTCAAGAATTCCTCAACCTCTGCCTCCGTACGTGGCTTGCATACTAACAAGAAGTATGGGTCGTATTGTACAGATACCTTGAAAGAGCCACCCTCTTCGTCCAGGAAGTAATAATCAACACCAGACAGACCTGATAGTATCTCTTCAGAATTTATTGTACTGGCATGCATATTCGCCAGCCATCCAACCCTTTTGGGGCCAGATTCATACCTATCGAATCCAAACACGGAATCGATACGATCGATCTCTGCCGCAAGTTCCGCTTTTGAGAGCCCGTTGGTAGCTCCATTGGAGTTGGCATTGTTTGCAAACCTGTCGTTTGAGTATGGGTTGTTGTAGCTGTTAGAGTTATTTCTTGAGAAATCATTGTAGTTCTGTTCTCTGTTATTACTTCTGGAGTTGGGATTCTTAACGAACCTGGCTGTAGTTGAGCCACGATTGGCTGCTCTCGACATTTTGGATAGGGTATATGACTGTATTATTAGTGCAAGAATGTATTGAGGTGAGTATGGTGTTTTCCAATCACTAGACCCCACTGACTTTGGGATTCACGTTAATCTGTGAACTTAGTGAAAGGATAATTGGAGATCTCTGTACTCTAACTCGCCAGGAGATTTAACCACAGAGGTATAAAATGCAGCTATGGATGATATATGAATGTATGATTAATTAAGAACAAAAGAAGTGGCCCTTGTTCTTCTGACCAGTAGATTTTCCACTGGTTCCAGCTTCGTATGTCTAATGTTCTGAGGTCTCCACACGGATAGTATCTTTAAGGCCCTTCCCCTAAGAGAGCCACTAGTTCAACCAGTTTAAGGTTAATGCGTGCAAGATACTACGAGACGCGTGATGGGACGCGCGACGAACACGCGTACTAACTTGTCTACGGCAAGTTCTCACTTGGAGTGCATAAGCTAAACCGTGGGCAGCGGTTGTGCTCTGCTGACACACAATATACAATTTCGTTTTAGCAATATGCAGGGTCATATTTGGGTAGCGTGTGGGTGTGTCTCGGTGTGTCTCACATCTACGGGGTACAACTCTAGGCAATGTGGTCCATATATGAAAATTATAGCACTAGCAGTGGAATTGCATATCTCTGTGACTTTCAGTATTATCCTCATTGTATCTACGTAATATTTCCACAAAACTATATCCCCATGGTACATACACCACCAGTTTGGAACAATGATATTCTACTGGCCTTGGATCGGTCATTGTATCTCGAGCAATACCTTTGGCCCTTGCTTACCCAGAGCTCCTCCATCTGCAATCGCACCACACAACGACACCATGCCAATTCAAACTGCTGGCTGAGCCCACACCGAGTTGCATGTAATGAGTGCATGTAATGGCAGATACCGGTCTCTAACTGTCCTGCTGTTCCTCCTCGGCTGTGGAAGCGCCAATGTAGTGTTTGCAGGCATTCTCTGTCTGCCCGTGTCAGAAGGCAGTCGATGGCGGGCCTGCTGATCCTGAGGTCAAGGAGTAAGTATAACAGCGTGTAATCTGTACAGCACTAGTCACAATCATTCCAAGCTGCACCTTGTAACTGTGGGTGTATATTCTCGGGGTACAGCATTCTTACATCCCATAGGCAAGACTGGTGTGAATCATTTTTAGCTTAACTATCTATACTTTACTACAGCATCGCAACGTCTGCTTTCACAGGTTACTCTAACAAGAGATCATCACAGCTCGATCAATTGCTTCTCAGTCGATAGTAGAGCTTATCCACAATGTATAATCCATACGCCCAACAGGCCGGTGGGGCCCCTCCACATGCCAACTCATTCCCAGCACCGCAATTCCCACAGCAAGCTCAATATTCACAACATCAACAGTATGGCCAGGTACCACAAAATGCACAATTCCAAGCTGGAGGAGGCGTTGCACCTTCTGGCGCAACTTCTGGCGCTCCCTTCAACTCCTTCTTCCAAGACCCAACAGCACAGATCGGCCTTCAATTTTCTCAGAGTGCATTCAACGCTTCGCAGCAGTATGTACAACAGAATCTCAACAGTGTGTTACCAGTGCAAGACATAAAGTACTACTTCAGAGTGTCCAACAAGTATGTCGCCAATAAGGTGTTTTTAGTGTTATTCCCATTCAGAAACAAAACTTGGACCAGGGTCTTCAGTTCCTCCACTGATGCAGGAAACAATACCGTGGAGATCTTTGCGCCACCTGTTGACGATATCAATGCACCAGATCTTTATATCCCATTGATGGGGTTTGTGTCATATATACTATTGTGGGCAATTTATGTCGGGATGGAGGGAGCTTTCCACCCAGAGTTGCTTGGCTACACTGCCACTCAGACTTTGGCGTATTCCATCCTTGACATTGTGGTGCTCAAGCTCACCTTGTACATTCTAAGTATTGAGTCCAAGATTTGGGATCTTGTGGCATACTCTGGCTACAAGTATGTGTCACTTCTTACGTTGATGCTTCTCCGCGGACTGTTTGCAAAGGGATCACTATTCTACTATATTTCCTTCTTTGGTGTTGTTTTCTCATTGGGGTTCTTCCTCATGAGAAGCTTAAGATATGTGGTACTTCCAAGCGGGGTCAACAGTTCGAATATCTCTCAGAGACAGAGAAAAGTGAGGACTAATTTCTTATTTGTGTATTCCTTCCCAGTGCAGCTATTGCTTGCCTGGCTTATGGTCTAAGGCACCGAGAACACTATCACTCGGACTCAGTCATATTGGGTGTGTATATATGTATTATAGAGGCAATGAATCATTAATTACGAAAATGGATAGCCATATACAGTGGGAGATGCAGAAATGCAATGTAATTTGATAGTTTCATTTATTAGCTAAAAGAAAATATATATATTTCAATACGGATAGAAATTAATATGCGAAATATATCACTACTATGATGGTTCGGTATTAGTATAAAAGAACTTGAGGTCACAACTTAGACAGTGTCTACTCCATTTCCTCACCATTCCACAATTTATTGTTTTTCAGAGCGTTTGCATGTTTTCTTCTCATGAACAGATTAAAGTCGACGAGCTGGGTTTATATAGTAGAGCCACTAGGGCTCATTATCATCATATAAAGGGGATTGGTTGCATAGCGGGATGGTTGAAGCGAGTGCCGTTTTTTGGTACATACCGAGCAGAGAGAGATAGCCTCCGCCGATTTAAAAAAATGGTCACCAGCTGGTGGGCAGAAATTGGCAGAAAAGGAGAAGGAAAAAAAGGACAAGATAAAACTGTAAACATAAAAGGGCTCTCGCGTTCAGGAAACCCCTTTAAAGTAGACTTCAACATTATTTGCGGCTGTTGAATCAAAAATCAAGACAAAAAGACCGCCATACAAAACTTTCATGAGGACCTGTGTGCAGGGATGTGCCTCAACCGGGTAACAAAGAGGGTATCCTTGCGGTTAGTTGCGCACCCTTAGAATCCAAGTCTCCCTGGGAAGTAATATAGAGGGGGAATATATACACATTTAAGGGTTAGGAAAAAGGGAGGAAGCAGGTCGCTCATATTATTGATAAGACTTACGATGAATATTGGAGATGAAAAAAATCCGCTGAGAATCAATTCGTAGCCCGGATGGGATGATGCTTCTCTGATGGGCCAGTGCCTGACATAACTTAACTTCAAGGGACTTATGCTTGGGTTTGGAGCAGACGTGATTCCGTTAGGGTCACACCTGCATCCCACTCCTCCCCCCACCTCACGAAATAGTGTATATCTTCGAAATCCCAGTCACACGAATTTTATAATTTTGAGAAAAAATTGCCCATTCCTTATTATCTGTCAAGTGTCCATAACTGTTGTATGCAAACCCAAGGAATAAATCACCATGTAAAGGTTAACCCGATTTAGTTACGGGAGTGTATCTGCAGCTTCTGCAGTGTGATCACTATGGGCACATTTTCTATAGGAGTGGGCACATTTTGTATGGGCACACTGTGTATGGGGCACTTCGATGTCGATGAGGTTGATTACGTATGGCGTGAAAAATCCTGGCTAACGAAAGCCATATTGATGGAGATTACAGATATCACTTGAAGTAAGCGGCGAGTGCATTGAACGAGTGTGTACTTCTGTCTATATAGAGGTGTTGATTTCTACTGGAGGAATTTGAGTCGATTGTTGCCTACGCCCCCACATTCACGCCGGTATATACACAATATGTGGAAGATTGGACAAGCACCTAGAGCATGTTCAAGAACCCTGAGCCGTGTTCCGGTCTCATCGAGGTATCAGGCATCTAAGAACTTAAGACCATTGGTCTACGTACAATCTGTGAGGAATATTACAGTCGAATCTTCCAACACGTCTTCAGATGTCACAGAAGACATGGTCGATTTTCTGGACACGGAGAAACAAGCGAGCACCAACAACGAATCTTCCGCCTCCACCACCACTCCAAATGAATCGGTCCCACTGGCAAGGTCGTCGAAGGGAACCTTTACTAGGAGATGGTCTCCATTGGAAAGAGCCATGAAAACTTCTCTTTCTGATTCCGTTGGAATTGATGAGAGTCTGAAAATGCTCGAGGAGGCACTGGAAGCCGAGCAGGAGCTTACCCTTGAGAAAGTCTACCCTGCTTATGCTCATATGCTCATGACAAAAATTGCCAAGGCCAACAAGGGGGCCGCTGCTTCAGACGGCGTCGCAACCCCAACCACCACCCTGCACTATACAGTCCTCGATATTTTGATGAAGCACGGTGTAGCCCAGATAACCCATATGAATCGTGTGATGAGAGACTATTTGATTGAAGGTAGCTACAAAGAAGTTCTCAGTATGTGGGTGGAGACATTTGACTACATAAGAAACCATCCAGAAAGTACGGTGGTATCGAGGCAAAGTACATCCAGCAATGCTACACAGAATCATATGAAAGAAAGACAGGAATATGGACTAGCTGCATATATGATGGCCTGTAAGGATTCTGGGTCTAATGTTGATCCCAAGTTCATTGCTGATTTCCTGAACATTAAAGTCATCCCAAATGCAAGAAGTCTTGGGTCGCTCTTTCGGGATATCAAATCCTCTCCTGGACTTCGTTCGTTTGTGCACACTCAGCTTTCGGTTCTGGCCAGAGAACGTGTTGATCCTAATGATATCACTTTGTTGGAGAAAGCAGAGGCTGCTTGTTATGAAGGAAAACTAAGACTCATGAATGATATTTTGGAACAGGTGGTGTCGGTGTCTCAACAAAAAGAGATTGCTCTGAACGAGGTCTCCTTGGCAAAGATGATGCATGTGTATTCTCTTGCTAGTCTTCCTAATAAGGCATTTGAAGTGTGGAATCAGATAGTTGAATCTGGTGTTTCCCCATCCATACACTCCTGGAACGAGCTTCTTTTTGCACTTACAAAGTTGAAGGATGCTGAGGAGAAGCTGGCTAAGTTTGGTGCGGTCTGGAATCAAATTTGCTCCGATGAAACCTTGAAACCCAACAGCAATTCTTATGCCTATCTTATCTCTGGTTACATTTCTGCTAATAAACTAGACAAGGCATATGAAATCATCAAGGAGCTCAGAGACCCTGGAAACCACTCTGTGCCGCTCACCAACAAAATTAGAGAAATGTTTTTGATCGGTCTCATTGACAAGGACCTTGTGGATCAAGCCGAAAAGCTGCTGGAGTCATTTGTCTCGTTGGATAACTATGTTCCTAATATCAAGGTATTCAACAAACTCTTGAAAGTTTATGCTAGTGCCGAGGACTATGAGAAAGCGATTGCTCTGTTCCAAGAGATGGAGTCATACGATGTTCATCCTGATGTTGCCACATATACCACAATCATCGATCTTATGTTCAAGAACTCTCGCAAACGCAACATAGCCGTCAGCGTTGATGACCTTGTCCCATTGTTTGCATCTATGAAGAGCATGGGTGTGTTGGCCAATGGATTCACCGTCACAGCTATTCTCAGTAACCTCATGGCTAAACCATCAACTGTCGGTGCCGGGAGGGTAGTTTTCGACTATATGAAGGCGACAAAGCTTCCAATAAGTAAACCTACTTACACAGCTGTTGTGTCTGGTGAGGCTAAAAATGGCGACATTAAAATTGCCGAGAAGGTTTTTGCCGAATCGTTGAAGAAGGGCATCCAGGCCAATGCTGGTTACTGGAATGCTCTCTTTGAAGGATATTCCGTTCAAGGTCTGCTGGAGGAAGCTCTCTCAAAGTACAGGTTGATGAAACAAAAGGCTTCTGGAAGTTCTAGTAGACCTAATATGTACACTTATTTTTTCTTGCTGAAGCTTGCAGTTGAGAAGCGTGACCAAGAGGCATGTGAGTATCTCGTCAAAGAACTCGATGGGTCAGGCATCACACAATTGGGCTTTGTTATCCCAAGACTTTTGAGAGAATGCAGCAAAATGGGTGTGACGGTTCCAGACAGACTACAAGAGTTGGTGAAGGAGAGACAGGAGAGGAGAAATAGATCTGAGTGAATAAGCAATTATTTACATGGAGACAAATTGTATATAGGCTTGTAATACGAAATTATCTTGTTGATAACAGCATCTGCTTTACTGGTTCCTCATTAACTATAAACAAAACCAAAATGGGTATGAAGGAAAAGAATAAGCATCAAAACTGACAGCAGCCCCAAAATAAACACATAGAAAGAGTCGTCAGGAATCGACAAGCAAAACCACAATGGAGACGGGATACAAGAAAGCAAATCGATTGTTAGATCATGCACTCTCGCCTCCGTTTCTACCCAGGGCCTTATCCCACAGAGGCTTCGTTCTCTCTGACCATCTATTCCACCTATCGACAGCATTACCAACGTTATCGAGTGCAGGTCTTACATCTAGAAAGAAAGTGGGCATTCCCTCCTCATCATCAGGACCTCCATAGTAATCAATGACGTATCTAACCTGGTTCCAGTCGCCAGCCCCGTTATTTCTGAGAATTGTCCAATCGTGTCTGTCGAATGGTGGTGCACCCTGGAAGGAGCCGGGAAACATCCAACCCAAGTAACCGTACATGCGTGCTCTTGGCGACATATCATGAGGCCTTCCTGTGAACTTCAGAAGACGAGGCATAACCTGAGTTTTCTCATAGTGGGGCTGTTCCCACTCGAGAATTTCTTGCCAGGCACCTTCGTTGAGGAAATTGTGAATGCTCACCATGCTCTCAACGGCATCCTCTGGTATATCACCTTTTCCTTTACGAATCATGGCATTAAACATCTGCTGTGGCGAAGGATACTCCCACACACCCTGGTCGGCAGTCTCACCTCGTGGAATTGTGGAGAGCGTACGCTCTGTGGGAAGATTAATTTGTTGGTTGGCAGCCTTCTCTGTGGAGAGGTTGTAGGGCATGTTGTTGAGAGGGTTAAGGTACTCACCGTCTTTGGTCTTCACCGGACATTCACCCCCCTGAGATGCAAACGATGTAGCTGAGGGGGGCGGTGTGTGTTTAACAGGGCATTCTCCGCCACTGCTCATGTAGGTTGGTGGGATAGCGTTGTGGTTCACGGGACATGCTGCTGCGGAGGTATTTGAATTACCTGCACTCCTGTGGTCCACGGGACATTTTGTTGACCTTGACGATACAGGAACTGAGTCTGCCCAAAACCAACCCATTTTGGAATATAGTATGAAAATAAAAGCTTAGGAATATAATGAGTAGAGCAAAGCGATTACCTGTACGGGCTGAATCGGGGGAGGGAGCCCTTAGCAATGATAGTGATAATGAGGATTAACGGCGCAGATAAACAACTAGTGAAACTAAAAGTCACACTCTTGTAACGGACATACAATGATAGTCTATCGCACCTATACGTAAATCACAAGAGACAGATATATAATAAGGTGGTTGTATCAACTGCTTTTCTGTCTCCTAACTAAGGTACTCCTAACAATGGCACTCCTGTTTGCAGCAAAAAAAATACATTACCTCATCGACTCTTAGCGATAGCTGCTAGCCAGCGTAATCAAACGGCCCGCTGCTTCTAGTTGCCGGGGAACTGGGCAAAACCCGCAGATGCCTACTTAGAGTGAGTGAGGTGCCCACTGTAAGAGTGAGATGTCCACTGTAAGAGTGAGCGCAAGAGGCGTGAATGCTATGTGGGGGGAGATGTTCACTAAGCAGAAAGGTGTCGAAATAGATGATGTAAGACTTCATTGAGTTTGGAATGATTGATAGTTGCGATGTATTTTTCAAGTGGATATTCCCGAAAAATATCATGGATTAATATAACAAGATCTTAAAACAACAAGCTAGATGTTTGTGGCTTCAATAGTTGATTTTAATAATGCACTATATGGGCAAAGGAAGTCTATGAATGCTCAAAATAAAAATAAACTTCCACTAATTTTACATATGGAATATCGACTTTTTTCCTAAAAAAAAAAGAAACCCACTTCAGAAACGAAAAACAACGGATTTGAAAGAAACAGCAGGTGAGCCGATTAAATGAGCCATCACAATTCTTTTATAACCTGCCCCATAACCTGCTCCGTTATATCTATCTCTATATGATTAACTGCCTAATATATAGTATATACAGCACATTAAATGATACGACGGGCTATTTATCGCAACACGAGAATAGCTAGCTACCCTCAACATGCATATTACAATGCGTGCACTTTACCATGCATCTGTGTAATTCTTCTGTCTGCGCTACGGAAGCGATGAGGCAAGGCATTTGAAAAAGTTGACAACTTGATTCGAAGCATAAACGCCATTTAACCACCGGAGTCAAAACCATTAGTTGTATATATAGATTTCTCTCTCTGCCGTTTTCCTTCTAATTATATCCTCTACAGTAGCATGATGAATGCAGAGACGGAAGAGCTGGTTCTGGCTCGTCATAGAAAAGAGCTGCGGGACCTGGTTGCAACCACCACTGGTATGAAGAAGCAGGCGACAAAGTCCAAGAAGAAAGAGGTGATGAGAAGATGCCAGGAGATGGAAGAAGAAATCAAACAAAGACATGCTAGAGAACTTAAGGTACGCATTACAACGGAGATGGCAAATTGAAACCTGATATATAATGTGCTAACACTTTTTAGGAGCTCGCTTCAGGAGATGCACAGCAAGCAGGCGAGACGTCTATAGATGACCCAGAGGATGAAGAACCACAGCAGGATGGAGAAATAACACCGGAGATGCTTTTAGCGCAGTTGGAGTTGGAGCAGAAAGAACAAGAAGAAGAGGAAGCAAAGAAGGATGCTGGGAATAAGAATACTGCTCCTCAACAGCCCAAAGGTAAACGCAATAGGCAAAAGGAGAGATTAGCAAAGAGAGATGCCGCCATAAAGAAAATGCAGAAGGAAGCGTCCGAGGAAGCTGCTGTTCAGCCTAATTTGAGAGAAATCGAGATGGAAAATATTGCTGCACTTTGTAAAGTGGCGGGTGTCGAACAACATGATATAAAACCCGATGGTCACTGTTTGTTTGCCAGTATTCAGCATCAGCTAAAAACAAGACACGGCGTTGATGTGACGGTCGCTGAACTTCGCTCAAGGGCGGCAAGCCATATAAGAGCTGACCCAGAGACTTATGCACCCTTCCTTTTTGACGAGGAGACTCTCACTGTTAAAGATATAACCGCTTATACAAAAGAAATAGAGGAGACTGCTCTATGGGGAGGTGACATGGAGATTTTAGCTCTCGCCAAGGAATATCACTGTCCAATTAGCGTGATGATGAGCGGAAGGGCAACATTCAAGGTCAATGAAAATAGCTCCGAGCCAGAGCTTAAACTTGTATACTATAAGCATACCTATGGTCTTGGTGAGCACTACAACTCTTTGAAAGATATTGCGGTTTAAGTTGGGGACTCCCGGGTTTCACAAGTATGCTGAAAGAATATAGATAACAGCATAATATATAGGGATTGCATTTAACTTCACTTTATATTTTATTTACAGGTTTATATACATGTAGTATGGAGCGCTGTCCTTAACATGCGCCAACTAGAACTTTATCACTATCACATTTTCGAATGCCTTCTTCAAACTCTAGAGTTCTCATTTCTTTCTGGCGTTAGCTGCGTTGAATTTAATGACGTCACCATCCTCAACCACGTAGCTTTTACCAACTCGCTGCACTTTTCCTTTGCTTTTCAAAACCTTCTCATCCAATGGAAAATTCATCTCCTGGAGGTCCTTGAATTTTATAACCTGTGCATTAATAAATGTCTTCTCGAGGTCAGTATGAATCACACCTGCAGCTTCAGGTGCCAAAGTATTGGTTCTGATACTCCATTGACGAGCCTCCTCGACACCGCAGGTATAATAGCTAATTAGGCGGAGAGCATTTCTCATCTCATTGATTATCATAGGTAGAGCACTGTTTTCAGCTGCATTTACTTCTTCACTTTCGTCCTCAGTAATAGTTGCCTCATGCTGGGCAGAGAATAATATTATCCGACATTGGGGCGAGTTTTTTTCGACCCAGTTATTGATCGCGGGGAGGAACTCTGACGTCTGGTTGGCGTAGTCCTCAGGACTGACATTTACAAGATATATGCATGGCTTCGCAGTCAAGAAATTATTTCTGTTGAGTACATCGATCTCTACATCGGTCCACTCCAGATTCTGGATTCTTTTACCTTCCATCAAATTTTCCAATGCTTTGTTGAGGGTGCCAAGTTCCTCTTGTTGAGCTTTTATCTCGTGGGAGCACTTTCCAGCACGGTTCTTCACATGCCTTTCTAATTTGGAGATGGCATTTTCGGCAAACTCCATATCTTTCAGCAGCAACTCATCTAGGACAATGGTGAGATCTCTTACAGGATCCACCGAACCCTCTATGTGTGTGATATCTTCATCCTTGAACCCACGTACAACTTGGTAGATTCCATCCACCGCGCGAATGTCACTCAGGAACTGATTTCCAAGACCCTCTCCTGTTGAGGCACCTCGTACGAGGCCCGCTATATCTATCACTTTCAAAAATGCATTGATCTTTTTATTAGAACCATAAAGGCTGTGTAGGTGATCTAACTTAGGTGAGGGCACAGCGACTCTTGCTTCTTCTGGTTCAATAGTAGCAAAAGGATAATTCGCAGGCTGTGATAATCTGACGTTAGTTCTTATATCACGGAAAAGGGGCCCATCCCAGGGCAAATCCGTGCCTAGTACGAAATTATACTTACATTACCAAGCTTGCTCTTAGTAATCGCTTGAAAGAATGTAGATTTACCTACATTGGCAAGGCCCACAACACCACTCTATAGGAATAAGCATGTTAGCAATTGTCACGATATATTAACGTCTGGTTACTGACGTGGTTTACAACAACACATGTGCACGGGTCACTTCACATAGCTTTCGATCTCAAAAAAAGGTCATACATACCGAAAGATTATTAGACGGTCTTCCTAAGACCTTCTCTTTCGCTGCAACTGCAGAACCTTTCCTACTAACAGCTGCATATGACCTGCTTTGGGTTTTTGCCTGACAAAACACCTTCTGTGCCTCCTCAAACACTCTCCCTTCCCGGCAAATGGTGCGAAAGACTATCATGATTGAAAGATTCTACGCCTTCTACCCAAGATCTACCCAAGAGAAAAGAATTCACCACCATCGCCGACTACTAATATTTACAACTCTGCTATTCTTTCATACAAAGGCCAACCGGTGATTGACATTTCATGGCCCTTCACGATGCGATGAGGTGTGGTAGGCACCTCTTTTCGGTACCCTGGATGGCAATGCAGCATCGTAGGGAGATGAGGGTAGACGTGCCCTTAGGGCCATATAATGATGCTCATACGCCGAGCGCGAGCATGTTCCAGACCAAGAGTTGTACATAGATCGGAAGATGTCCAGACAAAGATAGGAAGTTTCTAGAATTTAATGGCATCTCCCGGAATATGAAACTTCACAAGTGTATGGTAGTTCTGCAGTTCACATCTTGTTCGTATAGCTAGCTGAATTGAACCTCGGAGGGTCAAACATCAAATTGCGGGCCACTAAGTGATAGCGAGCCGCTTTACAGTAAAGGCGTGGCTAGAATAGGGAAGAGCGCGGACCCCACAATTGGCTCACCGCATGTCACTAGCTCAAGGTTGGGGGAATCTAGAGGGAATCTAAAAGGAATCTAAAGGTAAATATGAGTCCAAGATTCGTCACACTAGAATTATCTGATAAAGTCTGGTCATGCTGCTAATTATTAGATCACCCGAGCTCGGGTGTGTATTTAGCATGTGCTTTTGATCGCTCCTGGGCTATCGCGCTTTTCAGCCTTGTTCAAGATAGAGATAATGCACCCTGCCCTATAAGGGGCATCTGCACATTTTTTTAGCGCACAGAAAGCTCCACATACAGAAAGTCTTTCAAATCCAGATTCCTGAGGCCACCCCCAATTGTAGACAAGCGAGAGACTCAACGTAAACATATACTGGCCTTTGCTAATGCAACATCCTAGCGCCCAGGCCATATATTTCGGCTACATACAGTGTTGGGTCTGCCTCAGAGTTAGAGGCACTTGCAGGCGGGACTATGTCCCGTGGGAGCATTTGGGGTTCGACTTCCAAAAAGATATAATCTCCGTAGACACCATGGAATAGGGCACATTATGGATCGCAGTTCATCCCTTCAAGATAGAGAGTTAAGTGTTCCCTTTCTTGGAGCATCTGAGCACCTCAATCACTACGATACCCCCTGTTCCCAACTAAACGGCAAACATATATCTCCACATCCTCTGATTCAATACCTGATATGACTAATGTGCCGCAGATGTTGCATCAGAGTATTGCAGGGGATTAGACATTGTACTATTTCAATCACATCTGCAAAACTTTGAAGTTTCTTATAGTGCAAAGCAAAAAATATGCATATTTATTTACCGGAATTCAAACGACAGGGGACTATTAAGGGCAATGTGGTCGTCACGGCCGCTATAGTTGAAAGTGGGGGCTTGGCGATACGTAACGTATATATTTCGATCCCACCGACATCGTTGTATAGAATATATAATGTGGGACTTAGATCGGACATATTTTTGCTGTTGGATATTATCCATCCGGTAAACCAGTGTCTCTCAATATTCTTCCAAACTCGGCACACACCAACCTTCCCAGAGTACAATTGCTGACATGCAGCATGTAGCATGCAATAGGCAGCAAGAAAAAGGGGTATGCCCTGCAATTGAAATGTACAGAGAGAGAGGTACAAGGGCGCAGGAGGAAGATATGTACAGTATTAGTCCTATTCGGGCAATATATCTACTGTTCAAGAGTGAAGGCAACCCTAATTCCTGGAAGTAAAATAAAGGAGTGCACGTGAACCGCTAGGCTCAATACATCAACTCCCAGCATTCTTGACTGCTCTCATTTTCCAGATCGGGCAGAATTAGTCTCTCCCCGATAGTAATCGATGTCGATAGGTATAATCCTCCATGCACTTGTCCAAGGTAGCAGTTTTCAATGTGTTCTTCCGGCTGTACGGCACCAGTTTCTGATATGATTCAAACGCGCCGCCCCGACATTCTTCTACCCTGACTCAAGCGAAACGTGTCCAGGGTTGGCCATGTGTACTGAGAAGGCAGCAATTTTCGGAATCTGACCTTAGAAGGTACGGTACATGCTGTCAGTATGCATTATTGCTTGATGCGACAGAGAACATGGCAATAAAAAAAACGCCTTTGTGGGTAACCTTTCAGAACTTGAACCGGAAGACATCTTGATCATAGCACATTCAACGATGGTCTTTTGCCGGTATTTCAAAGCTGGATCTGTAACTGTTTTTTCGAAATCAAACAGCTTGAGAGCACCCGTGTTTGCATGAGTGAGCCCCTGTGGTGCACAATAGCACTCTGCAGAATACTGCATCACAGCTCTGCAGCCATGCGTCTTGGTCCAAAACTTCCACTCTATACCCATATTCCGACAATATCCAAGATAAATTCCCCTGAACCATCATCATCAATGCCTTTGCCATTTCCCAGATACAACCTAAAATATGATGAGGGCAAATATACATTGTTCAATCGAGTGGAGAACAGTCTCCCACCGGAAGTAGACCTTTGATTTTGAATGTTTTGATCCCTCAATATAGAGTTTGGCTACGTGTTTAATTTACGGTGTGTGGGACAGCTGCCCAACCTCTCTTCTCCAGACGATATATGTGAGTTCTAAGCCGTCCAACTTCAACTGACTGGTGTTGGTGTAGGTGTGCATGTATCCATACAAATATCTCTTTCTCTTTTCCGCCTACTATAGTTGGAGATCACTGCGGAAACCTGCGAACATTGAGAAGCGATGAATAATGTCAGATGTTTTCTACTTAACCAACAACGCAAATTCTGTAGTTCTACCAGGCATACTATCCACTGCAAGATTGCAGACGCAAAAGGTAAATATTGGCAAATACAATAGCCTCGGCAGCACATGAGAAGTGGAGATTTACTGGCATCTTGCAGTTTGCATCAATTCTCCTTATCACTTCTATCACACACAATGAGTTGTAGTATCCAATACTAGTGGCCAATGATCTGGGACAGGCTGCAGAAACTCACATCCCATCAGCTCTCAGGAATAAATCCTCTAACATTCCTCAGTGCTCCGGTGTGATCCTGTCCTTATTATCAAGATGTACTTGCATAAGGCACGTTTGAAATAGGCTTATCGGTTTGAAAGCAAAGTCACAATTATAAAACATTCGAAATGCATAATACCTTCGCGTCTAAAATGCCGGAGCGGGTATTCCATTTGTCGGTTTATGTAGGCAGACGAGATAACCACTAACGTTTGCTCAGATTACGTGTTCTCCGCCCTTATGAATTGCACTACTGATATGGAATATGAGGAAATGTTGGCTTAGAGAACAGTAGAGACAACTCATTTGACCTAGTAGACTTGTGGCCGACAGCTCTAAGAGGATTTTTGGCCGGTGAATGGTTTGGGTCCCGCATATCTCGCCATATTCTACGCGAGTGATATAATCTGAGACCATTCTGGATAAACATGCTTTTCTAAGGCTAAGGGATAGTGGAATATATACATGATTTGCTCCGCGAGTTTCAGGTTAGCAAAGCACTGAACTTGCATACCAGCACTACACTTGCAGCTGATTCGTTATGCAACCTTATACGCTGGCTAAAAGCATCACGAATCTGGGAAAACTAAACTGCCCGATAGCTGAATTACACCACCTAACAACTGCTAAGCTTTTGGCTGATGATCGGAGAATGATGGTTCCAATATGCACGATAATTTATGTATCGGTTATCTTTGTCTTGTCCTGGTGAGCGATATCCCTATCATTGTCAGTCAATCGATTGGTATTCCTCCGAATAAGGTGCATCTCTCCAGGTAGTTCAATGAGATCTAACCGCAATAGACATCCAGGC
Source organism: Kuraishia ogatae (assembly GCA_003706285.3). Lineage (NCBI taxonomy): Eukaryota > Fungi > Ascomycota > Pichiomycetes > Pichiales > Pichiaceae > Kuraishia > Kuraishia ogatae. The sequence continues at coordinate 822,992 of PPKV03000002.1, read as the reverse complement.
ATTCCCACTAACGCACAAATTCTGATAGCAGCTTCGGAGGCGTTCTGAAAAATACGGGGACCGTAGTTTGCGACTAGCTGGCGACTTCTGTGCGACCTATACGCGGCAATGAACATTTTATGGCGTGGGCCAAACCTCCTTTGGTGCTTAGCCGCATGCTAGGGTTTGGGGTTAACGCATGTAACTAGTGCAGGCATAAATACCTGAGTATAGGGCAGCATCAAGATAGAGAGGCAGAGTGACAAAGGCTTATATATTATCACTTGTGATACATATAGACTTTGCGGTGTTGGAAATAGCTACGATGTGATGGTACAGGGACCATCCATAGGATCCGAGAGGAAAGAAGTAGGTATTCATAAGAGTTGCGCTGATCTGGAGGCGGGCAAGCGTCTGAAATGCCCGCTAAGGAGACTGCAGCAAACTGTTAGATGTATATTTGAGATATCACGACTTTTCACTGTCAAGGGTAAGTGATTACCCAATGCAGGAATTAGGGATGAGAAGTCACTAAATAATCTTCATCTGAACTGAGAATGAAATGCTGTATGTTGTCACCATTCTAAATCCCAGCAGACGGCAAAGAGCAAGCTATGAACTAGGGTCCTTAGACAGATAACAGATCAAAGAGCTAGATTTGTATGTATTGAGGGGCTATTTGCCTGAGCTGAGGGCTTGGCGAAGATAGGCACCCGTTCCCTGCAACCCTTAGACAACCCGGAAAGGGTCGTGTCACCATCAAAGGCTGTTGCCTTTTATCTTAAGTGCCTTCGAACGCGCATGCATATGCAGAGGCACGTCATCTCCATGGTTGCAAGCAGAGTACTTTAACTGCATTAGGGAATTTTTACACGAGTATTGAAAGAGGCGGGTGAGAACCTGCCAGAGAAAACAACAGGGAAAAGGATGTGCGTGGAGCAGCTGCTCCCATCTCTGGGAATCCAGACCAAATATTCAAAAGGACAAAGGGATCGACCAGATACAAGAGATATTCAATTGAGAATGATGATGGTTTCATTTTGTTTTATTCCTGTTTGAAGCGTTTTTTCCGTTGGTTGTTATGCATAGCAGTTTTGCATCTATAGCTGTCCTGTTTTCAAGGATGCCCTCTATTCACACTACCTGCATGCCAAGAGTGCGTGCATGGAGTAGTGTGGTTTTTCTACTGCGGAGAAGAAACCGCTTAGTGTCCAGCAATCTGGGAGCAACATTTGAGTCGTAGCGATAACTGTGAGGAATTCGCCAAGCCTGAACCCGAGGGTGGGATGAAGGGGAGACAACCTTCCTTAATGCACTCCTGGAGGAAAATAATACAAACATATATCCTATTCTGTTTTCCTGTTTGGCAATCTCTTCATAGGCAGTTCGCCTTGGATATTCTACACCCTCGTCCGACCACGACTCAAGGGATACGATCAACTCTGCTATCCTTTAAGTACGCCTGACTCGCCCATACTTCAGCCTTACAGATCCCGCAAAATTGCTCACATAAGCAGAGGCTTATCTCCGCGTAGGTTAGGGGTTCAGATTTCTCCAGGAATGTAGACTGTTCACCGAGACTGGTTATGTTGCCTTGTTTGATGGGACATCTAGGCACAACTACTAGGCGATGGACGCCTTGTGCATATCAGTAGGTAAATGCTATAAGCAACTACCTGTGTATATTATTGTTTTATGCCACAATCAAAGGGATTAATGGTTGTCAACAGTAGGGATGAAATACGGGCTTTTGCTTAAGAATATCAACCGTTGGAAAATCAGCACTGCAGCAGTTAAGGAAGAATCAATAACAATATCGAGTATTGGCAACGTATCGTTTCACATGTATAGAAAATAATAGATCTGATATTCTCCCTTGCCAAAACATGTCAGGTTCTGGACCCTCGGAAACTTCTGCGTTGCCGCTCCAATAGATGCACTTCTCTGCTCTTCGCTCCGCAAGAACGCCCTAGTGATGCACTGCGGCTCGTCACGTACCTTGCGTATTTCAGGAACATACACTACAGTGAACATTGGCATAATTAGTTCTATATATTCTAGGCAAAGCTGGATGGGGTGCAGATATGTTATCTTGTCTCCTCAAAAGTGGATATCTCCTGAGCTTGTCCTATTCCATTGTGCGTGTAGTTACAACTAGGCCTAATCTATACGAGCACTTAAACAGCTATGGAGCTATACGATGTTATCAGGATGTTAGCTTGCGGTGCACCCCAGATACGTTAAACTATGGTCTAGATAACTTTGAGAGAGTTTGCTTCATCTCATCATTGCTATCTGGTGGAGCGTAACCGTAGTGATCCTAGTTACCATCTGCTCATGACATTCCAACCAGATCTCGGCGGCCCAGATGCTGCTCAAAGAGAGTACCTAGGCGATGATGCGATTGCTGATAATCTTGGCAGGATGCCCAGCTTTCCCTTTCCTCTCCGGATTCTTAGTGTTTGTGGAGCTACGCTCTCGGATGTGGGCTCACGTTGCAGCTATGAGAAGTTCCGCTCCATCCCCAAAGAATCTGTAACATATAGCAAGTCAAGCAGAAGCGACATGAGACCTCATCGATTGATACCAGTTGGTAGTGCAAAGGGTGTTGCAGACTGTGACATTATCTTCCTTGAAGTTAGGTCTCTTGCCTACAGCACATGTCTTACATAGACGAACATCTCGCCTATATATCGCCCTTGATATCGCGGTTACACGTTTTTGGATGAGATTGATGTTCTTGTGTCCTCACCAGACTCAGGTTGGAAACCCCTTGCCAGTCAGATGAGACCGTGAGACCCTGAGAAAAGTGAATCAATGCGAGCCTATGCATGCTGTGAGCTTAATTAGGTTGACGTTTAGGTATGCATTTGAGAATTAGGTTGGATAAAAAACTACATCAAAATGACCTCACCACTGGTAGCGAATTATAGCTCAGCAGAAAATCGTTGCCGACGCCACCTCCTCTGCTGATAGGATCAAACTATATCGGGTAAACTGGGGAAGCACATGCCAGAGAGACCATGCTAACTGAACGGTTTAAATAATCCAGAAGTGCGGGATACAAAATGAATATAATCGTAAAACAACCGCCATGGAAGTCAATACCACTTTTAATGACACCCATTAGCTATAGAGCTAAGTTATGAATTGGTTATAGATAGCTGGTGCGGTCGCTACCTTTATGCACATCAACAAGATAAGGTTATCCCCCCTGAGAGTAACTGACTGGTTCATCAAGTACAGTACACTAGCTCTTGATGGAATCTCCCAATTTATTGAATGCAGTTGGATAAATAATTTGTGATACGGCACTGTAGTCTTATTGTGTATATGCAAAGCCTTTCAACTAGGTCCAATTTCTACATACTTGCTGCCGTAGATTAACGGCTCTATTTGAGAGTTAGGGTCTCCGGATCTGACGCGTTAGATGCACATATTATTCTCCCTCTGGTCTAAATATATTGTTCTTCATTTAAGCCACCCACTGGTATGGATCCGGGCAATTATCTAATCGGAAAGAACAACGCTTCACAGATCCACTAAGGTCCCCCATTGTGGAAGAGATTCACATTCTCTTTGAGCCATACGGAGAAGTAAAAAAAAGAAAGAAAGCATGTACTGCAGATGGCGTAATATCGCGAACCTCCCCTTGCTCTCTCTTTCATCCCTTCTCCTCAGTTAAAATTTCAGCCACCCACACTGTATGATGGCCCCCGCCTTCTCCACTCAGGTCTTAACTCTTTGTGTGCCGAGACTCTGACCTAAGAGTTGCGGCGCTGGACTCCCAGTGGAACTTCGCTACCTTTCAAGTCAGAAATGGCGTACATTGCACAGTCCTGTTCAAAGGGGTGCAGCGACATGGGCAAAATACTCTCCATGGCTACGCTGCAAATCTGCCAACGACATTGTGTTCCAAATCTCGCTGCCGCTTCCACGTTGAGAATGGAGATATAGAATTACTACCACACATAGATAGCACCCATTACCTAGATGGGAAAAACCTCAACCAATGGGCGAATTGGTCAGTCACTCAGATGATCAAGCGATTGGGCAACACATTGTGGTGGATATCAGTTCACTGGTTCGTATCTAGGAGTCAGCATTTTTTACTATTATCAAGCTATTCATATATCAGCCTCTTTGAAACCCTAACACCTGTAAAAAAAAAATTCCAATGCCATAGGCAGAAGCGTTCTCTATTCTTAGATGACTGTGGTCTGACGGTTGGTTGTTAGGCGAACGGCCCCTCTGGATGTTATCTCCCCGTAGTTACGGCTGAGGTTTCCCTAGAAACCCACCGTTTCCGTGGAATCGGGCAACACTGCAACAACTCCTAGGAATCTCAGATTACACACACATCAGAACGCTGTGTGCTTGCCGGTTCTGCAAGCGCAGACCAATCCTCCTTGTCCCGTATATTCGCTGGATGGCCGGCCCCCCTGGAGATCAGCTAGCGGGTCCTATGAGTCGTGTATGCGCAAAAATGGGCTGCGAGGTCCACTCAGACCACAAGGCAAAGAGCCCTGGCCGCCGATTTTGAGATGCTTTTCAAAAACCTTTCATACTCGTAGATGGGGTGCAGATGCATGTACATTCTGCATGGAACCACCTTGCATATGCACGTAATTGCATACCACAACAGTAGCATGCGTCCTCGTACCTCCGTGTGGGTGCTTGCTGTATGTACCGTGGTAGGCCAAAGAGACATGGAGACAGACGCTCGGCGTGAAAAAGCTAATCGCGAGTATGTGTGCTTTAGGGCTGTGGGCAAGAAGCGCAGCATTGTGTGGTCAAGTGTGGGAAGTATGCCCTTTGGATGGCTTCTCCGAACACTCTTGGGTTATAAATATTCTTTCTCCCCCTTTTAACAGAAAGCAACCATACAGTAGGACTCATTTGGATTATTCCTTTTCTTGTCTATTGTAAGAACATCAGAGGACCGTTTGGCCTCTTCATCAACATCTTCATCATCACCTTCATCGTTTTTTTCTCTTTGTTTCTTGATTTCATTTTTGACTTCTCTCGCAAATCTAACATTTTTGCTGAGTGTGCACATATAGAAGAGAGAGTGTGAGACATTGAGAAGAGACATTGCCTCGTTCCTGAGTATACAAGCTCGAACACAACACACTTTTCAGTCCCTCTCATCTTTTCCTCCCCCAGCCATAGTGTGACCAGCATATCTTGTAGGCTCTATTCCTATCTTTAGTGCAACTGCTGCTGCACATACTCAGAGGCTTGTCTACTATTTACCTTTGCTGATTCATCCCATCATTTTTGCACTATCTTTTGCACAATTTTGCTTTTTCATTATTCATTTTGCAAAAGTACCGATTCACATTTGCACTTTTGACTCTTAGACCAAGCAACTCTGTCATTCGATCTCGTTCTCACCTGGTGTGCGTATGTCTGAGAGGATACAATTATTGCAATACGGTTCAGTCGTTATATTCACCAATTAATTCATTTTACAGGTTGCGTTCGCGCATTGTTTTGTCTGTTTCTTGGTTTAGGCTCTACAGTTCGACCATCCTTCTGACGCACAAATGTCAATCTCATCCTTTAAAGCTGCTGGATATACCACGTTTTGATCGTTCTTTTGTATTCCTTTGCAGAACACCCTCGGCGGTATACATACATTCACATACTCACAAACACACATTCATATACTAGCGCTCATATTCGCACAGACAAGGACATAAGTATTAAATCATCTCATCTCTATCGGGCACTATACATCAGCGCATGACAAGAAGCTAAGAACAAGGCAAATTCCCCGCATATTGTCTAGTTTGAAATCCCGAACAAGGCCATCTCGTTAAACTTCTGGACCCAGATATATATATATTATATTATATCCATATATTGGGAATCCAGTCTGTATATATTTCTATATATACATCCATTTTGGAAAGTTTGAACATATTACAACGCACTGTCAGCCTTCATATTTCTCCACAATGGAGTCTCCAGATGCCTATCAGTCCACACGTTCTTGCAACGCTGCTGTGGCTGCTCAAGATCCAAACTTGAAGTATATGGAACTGAAAGCCCACATGGAAACGGTACAACACTATAATGACTCAATACTACTTCATTATTTGGACTTGGAAGGAGAGACCAGGCCACAGCTGCAGTTGATTTCTTCGCAGCCGGAGATCAAACTGAGCATGCGCCCGCTGCTGCTGGATTACATATATGACGTTACACAGAGGTTGAAACTGGGCTATTCTACTTTTTTCCTGAGTGTGAATCTCATCGACAGGTATTCTTCGCTGCGTATTGTTCGTAAGCATCATTATCAGCTGCTGGGATTGTCCGCTCTGTGGATAGCTGCAAAGTATTCTGAGAAAAAGGTAAAGATTCCTGCAGTACAGGAACTGATTAAATGGTGTGGGAATTGTTACACGAAGAGCCTGTTTCTAGAGATGGAGTCGCATATCCTGAAGTCACTCCAATGGAGCGTAGGTTTCCCTACACATGATTCATTTCTTGATCTTCTGCTTCAAGAACAGCGCAATCCTGCCCACAATCTCAATGATCTTAAGGTGGGTTCGATTTACCTCTGTGAGCTCGCGCAGTTCCAGCCTCGAATTTGCTTCAACTGCACACCTTCTGCTGTAGCTGCTGCTGCCATGATAGTGACCAATGCAGCGTTGAATGCCGTGCGTTTTAACTGCGAGCCGGAACCCCACTGCTTCAATGACTTAGCTCAACTTCTCATCAAGACTGTGACATCGCCACCTAACAACATGAAGAAAAAATACTTCCCAGATGGTTCCAAGAGTTCCAGTTACGCTATTAATGCTCTGGTGTTCTTTGCAGAGAACAATCTCAGATACACCAAGAGGGTTATTTCTATTCCTTCAACTCCAGCTCAGCCTGGTTCCCCACTTGTTGCTGCTGGTGAACAAGCAGGTCTTCCAATCTCCCCAGTCTCACTCTCTTCATCTCCTCACAATCCACTTCCAGGGAAGCCATTCGACTTCGTTAGCCAAGGAATTTCCGGCGAGAAATCCGGCAAGCCTGTGCAGTCGCATTCGTTCCCATCCCCTGGCATGTCTCCAGTAGATGAGACGTTTGATAAAACGGTGACCCCTGCAGATCTAGTTGCTGGCAATCCATCTGATTTGCCATTCACTCCTGAGGGCTTCCAGTTTGGAGCATCTGGGTTTCCTGTTTTACAGAGGGGGTCAATGGAGCTGTTGTCTTCCACATCAACGCTGGATGATGGTGAATTTCCTTTGACGCCTGATGGAGTTGAAGGTCAGTTTGGTCTTCACCCTGCTGATCATCACTCTTCCGTCAATGTTGAAGATAATGGGTCAACAAGGGATAATATCTACTTGACAATGAAGTCGTCTACTCTGAATTCCAAGACTTCTGCAGCATTAAAACGCAAGAGAAGTCATCCGTTGATGGCAGTGACAAGTTCCAAGGATGACCTTGTCAATCATGCCTTTGATAATGACAAAGAGGTGAACAAGGGATTCACACGGCTTAGAGAAGTGAGAGTGGTCTGCAAAAGAGTTCACAGAGTGTGAACGGATATTAGAATTCGACAGTGGAGGCTTTTAAACAATGAAAAGGTTCGGATAACCTGAAACAGCCTCAACCGGCTTGTCATATATATATTGCAGGGAAAGGCTATATGCCATGCGGTGCACTCCACTTTCCGGTTCAGCTTTTTTTTGTTCGGTTACAACTGTTGCTTCATTTGTCTCGCCTGCTGTTGTCATTCCCGCTTGTTACAATCCTACAGTTACAGGTCTTTTTGATTTTTTTTTTTTATGTTTTTATTTCTCTTCTCACGTTACGCTCTTCTTGCATTGTTTTCTACGTTTACTTGTCGCATATTCATTTCTAAAATTCATAGTAAATGATGATTAGATTCTTTTAATTTGAGCATACGTAGATACGAAGGTATCGCCATTAATAAAAAAAAAGAATAATCACCAAGTTATCGCTCGAAATATCTATACCAGGCCCTGGTCCTGTGGTGGCTCATGGTTTCTCACGTTATTGCATCATATATCTGTCCTACACCAGTTACCGATCGGAAATTGGGGCGGACGCAGCTACGCACATAGCTCCTTTGGACGATGAGTATAAGAATCTGGCAAGGCCACACAGGGGTTCGTGGTGCATCTGCAGCCAGTTAGGACCCCTGTAAGGCTGATGAGCAGTAGTGGAGATAGCCATAGGGGTGAACCGATATGGATTGCAAAATGCGCCTAAAGCCTCACATGGACAAAACTGGGGTGTATCCTCTCAGAGGTGTTCTCGAACAATTATCGGATCTGCCTTCCGGAGTGATGGCTTTGTTTTTTTTTGCAATTCAACGGTTGTTGCAGATTTACATTCTCCGTGAATCTCCAGTCCAACGCCTCCGGCAGTGCAGTGCGCACAAAGAGTATGGTCGTCCCCTCTGCTCTTCAAAGCATGCGCAGGGCGGCGGGCTCTACTTGGTCCCGGTGCACTCACGTTGTTGTATTCCCGTATGAGGAACATGCAACACCACACTATCACATGAAGAGTCCACCCCCGCTTGCAACCTTACAAACGGGGGGCTTGGTTAGCTTTGCTTGAGAATGCGAATTCTAGTAAACTAAACTATATGCAGAGATTTAATTGACCCAAGGGAAGGTGACTGTCCCATGATAATTGCTATTGCGAAAAAAAACCCTTCGTTTTAATTAGACCCCTTTTCAGATATTGACTTCATGGAAAGCAACCTAACTAGTCCCAAAGAGGCTGTACACAGTGGATCAAACAAGATAAACTTCCCCTTGATTAATCCGCTCTGTACAGCCTCTTTGGGACTTGACTCTCCTCGGTAACGCGGCACGAGCCTAGATGCGACGCATATAATTTAGCGTTCCAGGTCGGGCTGCAGTGGGCTCTTTTAGCGTGACTCCGAGATAGTTCGCATTGAGCACCATTCTTTTGCCCTTTACATGTACTTCTACCCCATATTCGGAAAATGCAATGCTTTAGAATCTGAAAAAACCTAAATTTTAATTTATGGCGTACACTTGATTCTCCGACAGTAGAGTTCAACGCCACTGTGGGAAACACATGCCGAAATAGTAACAAGCCCTAGGATCCCCGCATCATGTGAGATTCATTCTCTCTCTAAGTTGTTACCCGAACGTGCGGTCCGACCCCTTTGTCCCTCCAGTCTGCTATAGGGTTCCCGTCATGGAGGGTGTAAAGTTCATGGAGTCTCAACATGCATTGTCTGTAAAAATTCCCAAAGATACTTAAAGTGCCATATATGTATCTTTACAAAAGGTTCTTTGGGCCATTGTTCCAAAAGCATTGTCCACCTGCCCCTGAAAATTCAAGTTTCTTTCGTCCGGCAGATTTATGGATACGGAAGTTTGCATAAAGATCGACAGCGCTTTAACTTTAAGTCTGCAGGTGCAGTCGAACACAGTAAGTAACCTATGCCGACTCCTTTGGGGCGGCTGGTAGTTAGATACAGTAGCGGGTAGCAGCTAGCTAGTCTATCTCCTTGTGGGTGCGCATGCCAGATGCACGCGTAGATTGGCCAAAGGATAAATTCACATCAAGGTTTACTAAGAACAAGGTTTACCGCTCAATGTAGGCGTAATGATTCATTCATTCCGAAGGACACGGTTGCATGTCGTTATGGAACCACTCAAAACTATAAGCGCACGTCACCCATAACTAGTCGATATTATCACGGTTGGGGATATAGCCGGCTTCATTATTGTTTCTCCTTGCATTGCTGCCTCGTCCTATGCAATAGTAGAGTCGATAGTCTCACACGCACGCCATTCAGAGAGCTTTTGGATATGAAATCTAGTTATTAAAACAGTCTGATTTCTGTTAACCCGTTTAGAAGCTGGAGAACAGCGCGAGTTGAGCTGGTAATATCAGGCACAAAATAATAGAGTACTCCAGGGGTATAGACGGCCTTGAAGGAGGCGCCTGCAAAGGTGGCCAAAGAGAGCCCCGGGTTGAGAATATGCTGCGTAACCCAATAAGATATGGCAGGGCCTGCTGCCTGGGGGGCTGTGGACGCCCATAATCTTGCTATGGCCTGGCGCCGATGACATAGCCGTTGCAGTGCACGAAGAGTTGAACCCCATCGTGTGATTCACAACGATCTTTGGCTGATGCCATTCTCTAGATAGAAACAGCAAACTCAGGGGAAAAACGAGAGCCAAACACTTGTGGAAAGTATCGAGTCTCTCAATCGTTAGTGTTTTAGTTAAGTCATATATTTTTTTCGTTGAAGAGGTAGCAATTACCACATCTAGCGTATGGAATATAACCAGGATTCGAAAAAACATATAGCAGTATGCTCCTTATAATGTGCACTACACAGTCATGCTTGACGTGCTATTTGACCGTATTGCCTATTGCGGTAATTCTGTCGCGTCCCACGGGGGTGAGCAGAGAAGGCCGGTAGGTAGGCCTTTGAATGTGGAGCCTTGGACTCAGTAAATCTATATCGCAAAATCCTAGAGCCACGTAGCAGATCTAATATCCTCCTTTAGACTCAGGGCTCTGTTAGACAGATGTTCATAGCAGAGGATGATACCCATATTTCACATTACAAGAGAGAGCGACATCAGGGTCTTCTCCCCTGTATATCTTCTCGTTTAAACTCTGCGCAAATTTGAGTCTCCCGCGGTGAAACTGCGGCGTTCACATGAGAACGAATGCAGCATGCTCCCGTATTCTATATTCTCATGACATACCCTCGTCAGGCAGACAGGCATCCGCACGCTGGAACACCCCCTAACGTCCGCATTTAACCAAAGCGACAATGCAGACACCCCCACCCCATACTCCGAATAATTACTCCTGGTTCGCCACTGAGCCTCGATATAAATTAGATATCAGCCCTCAACGTTGTACCGTATCTCTCTCATGTTACATCTCGCACCAGCCAAGCCACAACCTAGGCCCAGTCCTGGATGGAGGGAGGCCTTGAATAGAGGGATATCTCTGCATCGGCCGTGCTTGATATCCACCCAACCTGCAGGACTGCTTTATAGTACATCTTCACATACGTCTGTTAGCCCTGCTTTGCAGGATAAGCCTCCTCATACATACAATAGTGCGCACCGTTCACTGGCACTGTGACTGAGCACTGGAAACGACAAAGTGCACGCATCCATTAAGACCATGAAAATCGTCCTCACTGACACTACTTTGCGACGTAAAAAGTGGAGCTGCGTGCTATCTTTTGTGGAAGGCAGGTCCAACGGAACCATTGTATTTCGTCAAGCGTGCACAGATTTTTTTCTGATAACTAAATATAGCTTCGAGAGGCATAATCAGGTGCACACCTGAAGTGCTGTGCAACAGATTACGGTTTGTGATACTTTAAGGCCCTTCCACAGTATCTCCTTCGGCTAACAGCTTTATTACTTTTTTCTTTTTACCCCTTGGTGTTATATAAATATGGTGAGATGTAGAGCCCATACCACAGTTTGATCTGCCTCCTCTGAATATTGTGAGGTTTCTTTTTGCGGCGTCGACGACGGCCTATTATCCGGACCTGCAGGGCTATAAGAACCATAGCAGCAGCAGTATGCATAAGAGGGGCATCGCATGTCGACTAATGCGCATGAACTACCTTTCTTATAAGGATATTTTCCCCGATCGAGAAGGTTGCTTGCATACATCGCATGCACTCTCCCAAATGAATAGATCTCTCTGCAGACAGATAATCTAGAGGGGCATAAACGAGTTAGGCGAGACTCACTAAGAGCAAGGAAAAACTACCTCGTTGTTAAAATATACTTTAGCGATTAGTTACGCGCGCCTCAAACGCATTGTTACCAATCTTTGCCTCGAAAGTTTCTTTTGTAGTTGCTAGCTTATAGATTTAACCCCGAAATCTTAAGACAAACAATCCGTTCTGCTCTTCCCTCGTAGGAAGCGGTGTCAATACTCGGTTGTGTAAATTCAGTGAGAGTATCACGGGGCAGGCAGTTTCCTATGCGCATGTGCCAGTATGAGGAATGCCTATCACAGCCGTTTCCTGCAAGCAATTTCCGATGCTCTGAGTCGATTATGTAGGTGGTCTCAAGATGTATATTTTAGTGGGAGACAATTTACTGTGGGTATGCAGTATTTGCCTAAGCATACACCATGCACATATAGTAGGGAGGCGGCATGGGGTCGATGAGCTAGTGGGGGGCATCGCCCGAATCTCCTAAATAGGAAATCTTCTTTATACACTGACAAGCGTGTACGTACAAATTTCCTATTTGTATGTAAAAGTGCACGCGCGCTGCGAGCCTCGGTTTTCGCTTGAGCTGTTTTGCGAGGGGCTGATTGCTTTTTGAACGAGAAACCGTAAATGCTGCGAGCGTCCTCCTACTTTCCGAGAATTACGCTAGCTATGAATGAGAGGCGCAAATGAATCTATCTCTCAGCCAGGGTTGTATACACCTCTCTTCTTGTTGTGCGTCTATGATGCCTCGCAGATAGTGGTGAAGATTTGGGTTGAGCCTAACATCTCTAAAACTAAGCTTCTTCCCCGTATTAATGGAGTTTATTCGGTAATTGTCAGAATCTGACTACGATTTGCTTGGCCGTTTCGGTTGTCTCCACTCTACATTGTTCAGCCGTCTCTCGTACTTCTCTCCACCCATTGCCCGTCCACCCTTGATACTATGTGGCGTGCACTGTTATCGTGCAGTTCTCATTAACATCCCATAGAGGTGTATGCATGTGTGAATATACGTGAATTCCCTAAAAGGGAAATGAAATGAGGTGAAGCTTATTAAAAGCGGTTGATGCGCCGTAGTTGATTAAATCACCCCTCGTTTACAGCAATTTTCAAGGGGTCTCAACTGCGTCGAGATGCCGCTTAAACCACATGGGCATAATCTGCCTGCATGCTATCGGACATTGCATACTAAGCGGGACAAATGGCCTCAAGAGACCAAACAGGTCAAACGACCGCTAAACAACGAAGAACCATGCAACTATACAGGTTATAGCATATCAACGGGTGATGAAATAAATGTGGTTGATGTTTCCATCTCAAGTGCAGAGTTCTACAAGGATTACGTGGTACCCCGGAGACCATGTGTGATAGGTGGAGTTGCCGAAGGCATTGATATTACTCAATTTGAAGCTGCACACCTGGAAAGTACTTTGAGTTACGAAGGTTTTTTGCAGGTGGAGAGGAAGGTCGCAGGTGGATTCGGTTCTGGTAGTGAGCGTGTAAAACTAACACTAGGGGATCTGCTCAACAAGTTTCGAGACAATGATACTAGCTATTATTTGACGACACAATATGAAGAGGATGAGCCGGGTCAGGAAGAACAGGGTCGCCGGAGAGACGAGAGTTGCGGTGATGACAGCGTTGAGGAGAGTGACGACGGAGGAATTGAGGCTGCATGGGATAGTGCATCCGAATTGGGCTCAATCGACCTCAACAATATGAAAGATGATTACGACGAAGACTCCGAACAAGAAGAAGATAGCGACGATGCCAATCATGAGGCCGACAGTGACCGTGAGAAGCAAGCTACTGACATTCCAACAGGCATTCCAATAGACTCACAGGGCAATTACATTTCTCTCTTGGAGGCGAAACAGCGGATTGCAGAGCTGTATCAAAGGCCATTGACAAATTTGGCAATTGACACGGATTCCCTGCCCCGTATTCCGCACTTGTTCAGCGGCCCAACTGTTGACAGCAGCTTAATACCACAGCAGATCAACCTATGGATGGGCAGCAGTTCTGCTGATGGGTCATCAGAAACCATTTCAATCGATGAAGCAGCTGTCAACCTGGGTGTGGGCAGAAAAGTACCAGGTGGAGGTGCCTCTTCCGGCCTCCATCATGATCATGCTGATAATTTGTATATTCCAGTTCAAGGACACAAACGATTCACGCTCTTTAGTCCTCGCGATTGGAGAAAAATGTACACAGTCGGTAATGTGAGACATGTGTATGACTCTGGAATCATTGATTATATACGCAACTCGTCGGCGCCTTCCTGGAGGAGATTGAGGTCAGATGGTGCAATTGAGGCAGAGGTAGCTAGATGGAGATTGGAGACAGAAAGAGAGTCTCTGGATAATGCGGAAAAGAAGAGACTCAATAAAATTGTTGAGGAAGATGCAGAAGGGAGCGAATCTCTAGAGGCACGGGAAAGGGGCCTTTTTAAGTTGGACCCTCCTTCGTTCTCTAGGATTCCACCTGCAATTGTGCATACTGATCGTATTGCAGATGACAAGGTGAGGAATCGACTGGTTCGTTATACAGAGGAAGAATATCCTGGTTTCCTTGAGGTGGACAGACTCACTGTCAGCTTACAACCCGGGCAAATGCTCTATTTGCCTGCAGGTTGGTTCCATGAAGTTACATCATTTGGGGATACTCAGAATGAGGAGAACATTCATATCGCTCTAAATTATTGGTTCATGCCCCCCAATTCACATTCGCCCGAAAAAAGTTATGAAGATGACTATTGGAAGCAGGACTACCATAAAACTGAGTGTGCTCTGAAGTACGCAGCTGAAGGACATTGCGAGCTACTGCATGACTTATAATCATATAATTTATATGTCTTCCCTGTATATAATGAATGGAGAGTGGGGTTATTTCATTTTCTTAGGGTTTATCTGGATTATCTATCGTGAAAGGGGTGATCTATAAATTAATTAATTTTTGAAATCTTAACGTGTTCAGATAAGAAAAGCTCCGAAGGAATTTCAAAACCTTATCAGTTATTTTCCCTTTCACTTCTTAAAAGGATTGTATTTCTTTGTTATATAAAGCGTAGCTTCTTATATTTATTTCTAGAGTGAACTCATAGTTCATCTAATTGTTTAGAAAAAGACCTAATGGGTTACAATATCAACTACAGGATATGACAAGTTAAATTAGAATATCCTAAGATTAAGTATAAAAGGTTACCCGGTTTTATGTGACTGTCTTTCCCGATTCAGGGACCCCCTCTCTTCATCTACAGATCCATGCAGCCATCACGGGACCAGTGAACGCGATTATGAGGAAGCGGCTCGTGTTGATCAAGACACGCCCATTATATTGTAGCAGCCGTGGCTGGAAAGTCTGATTATTACCAACGTTACTTACTAGTGTAGGGGTGGAAATACCGAATATACTCATTCAACCATTCCAATTTCTATTCGGGTTGTATTCAATGTCATGCAGAAGGTTTCCCTTATAGCCTTGGTTCCTTTCTGAATTACCCTTATAATGGCTGCTGTGCACACTCCACACTGCATTTCCCCACTGTTTATGCACTATGCGGATCGCAGACTCATCATAGCCACTGTGAAGAGAGCGCGATAGGCTTCATCGACGGTGGCAGGTGACATACACAGTAGGCGCTACAAAGTGGTATAATAGGCACGACCACCAAAGTGACTAAGTTTAAAGCGTACAGTACATTTCCAGGATAAAGCGACTCCAGGATAAAGCAATCATTGTACATATAAACTGTGTT
This sequence comes from Kuraishia ogatae, assembly GCA_003706285.3. NCBI lineage: Eukaryota > Fungi > Ascomycota > Pichiomycetes > Pichiales > Pichiaceae > Kuraishia > Kuraishia ogatae. The sequence continues at coordinate 807,534 of PPKV03000002.1, read as the reverse complement.
TCTCAAATAAACGCAGTCACAAGGGTACACCGGGGCTAGATCAGGGGTCTCCGCTCACACTTAATGCTCATATATTATAGATGGCTAGACCATGACGACTTTAAACGAGTCGTTTAAAAGAACGCAGAGCAGCATATGCCCAACCAGAATCCTTCTCGAGGCTTCTGCTGCCTTCTCTCCTCTCTATCTCTGTGTCAATTACCCCTCACTAAAACCCACTAGAAACACCTATGACCCACCCATGTGCTATCCTCAATATATGCAACCCAGCTGTTTACGTATCCCAAAATTGGTCAAACCAGGTCTCTCGTGCCTATCAGCAAGTTTGGGTTATCAGCCCAGCCTCTCAGCGTCCTCACCGGTATCGGCGACACGGCCTCACTACCGCAAGCGGCTCCACGTCTCCGTGCACAATCGGCGTGTACTGCCAACCACTCCTGTGCGTCTTTCCTTCTTTATCTGGTTATCACACACCAAACACACAGCAAACTCATCAGGTTGAGTCCCCTGTGACTTTTCGCAGCGCTGCTCCTCCGTGTTTGGGTAGTGAGGGTGACAATAGAGAGTGAGCCTGTCTGTTGCAGAGAGGGTGAAAAATGCATCTAGTTGGAACTTTTATACACGACATTATTTTGAAGGATTTGTAAGGTTTCCCACCTTTTCTCAACACTTTAACAAGAATATAAGAATATTCTACAAGTAAGAAACGTATGTTGTGATTCTTTTTTGTTTGAACCTCGGTTTCCCGGTTGTTTGTGGTTGTCAGTCACGCTTGCTAGCTTGGTAGAGTATCGCTTACATGCGTTTGTCTTCTGGAACTATATGCTTTCACTATGGCAGTGAAGAAGGTGATAAACTGCAAACACCCATCGCTTGTATAGATATCAGGCGATCTCTCATAGTGTGGATTCATAAGGGTCCTCTCTTTGAGGTGGCCAGCTAACTAGCTAGCCAGCTTGCTAGCTGCTTCATGCAAGCAACGTATGCATCCAGCTCTGCCACATTTCAAATGGAATCTATATTAATCTTCAACACCTCTGTTTAGTCTTTAGTTTTCTTATTTGTCCCCGGTTTTCCCCGTCCCCTGTGCTCCCCCGAGATTTGACCAGAGGTATTTATTAACTTAAATATCTCCCAGTGCTTTTGTGTGGTGTGCCTGACTCTTGTGACAGATCCTTTCCAAAGGCTCTCTCTTAATACAACAGACGGCCTCCGACATTTCATTGAAGGTCAAACTGTGTTAGTTCTTGCTTGGAGATTTGTTTTCTTTTTTCTTTGAAAAAAGAAACATATCTCTTTTGCAAGTAACGTCTCCGTGGTATGGCTTTGGCTAGTTCGAGACCTGTCGGGTTCCCCGACACGGTCCTCACCTCTCCCAGCTTTGCTCACCTGTCTCTTGGCACCTCCGATTTTGACACCAGAGGCTTCATGTCTGATATGCAGGACCTGGATCGCATCTCCTCAGTAGGTGTAATGCCAGACAATGACATCGTCGACGTCAATAGGGACGATGATGATGGCCTCTCTAGCATCTCCTCTCCTTCATCTCCTTCAAGTGAAAGAGAGCGCAGTTCAACGCCCTCTTCTGCCACCTCCGTGTCAGAAACTGAGGATGTCAAGAAGCCCATCAGTGGTGTTGCCTCCAGCACATCCATGTCTGGTGATGACAATAGCTCACTCATGGCTGCAAACATTCCTTCTGTTGCTAGAACTAATGTAGGTACAGACATTGCTGCAAGTGCAACTCTTGTCAAGAAAATTGTCCCCAAGCCAAGTGCTCCTCGTCCAAGCTCCTCATCTGGTATCTCTACCGTTGTGCCAATCACAGGCGAGAGACCCAGGCCAACAAGGGACTCCACTCTTGATGACGATGTTTTGTACGTGATCTTTGAGATTCTTTTCGACTATGATGCCAAGGCTGAAGGTATGACGGTGAAGCAGATCTGTGATATCCTTATTGAGAAACACCCAGATATGGCTAAGCTGTCCAGTAAAACCTCCAACCTTGTCTCTGCTAAGCTTAACGCATACGTGAAGCGTGTTGAAAAGGGTGAGAAGAATCTTGTGTACTCTTTGTCAAGAGACTGGGCTGTTGCGACACCAAAGAGAATGGTGTATGTGTACCGTGGTCTGCTTACCAAGGACTACTATGTAACAGTGCATGCTCTCTTGGAGGCATCCAAGGAGGCCTCTGCCGAAGACGTGGACTCTCCTCTTGCCGCTACCGTTGTTGATTCAAAGGATGGACTCAAGAAGAGGTCGCCTGTGTCCCAGTTTGACATGAAGTCCTCTTTCTTGGATTCTCCTCTGGATCTCCGTATCCCCCAATTGTCCATTCCGTACTCCGCGGCTCCAGTTGCTGCCTCGCTCAAGGCCTCTACTGGTTCATCCGGTGCTTCTCCAAAGAAGAATACCAAGAAGTCGTCCCCCGCTGCTGCAGAGTCTGACTCTGAGTACGAACTCGATGACTTTGATACCTTCCAGGATGAGTCTGACGAGGAGAATAACGACGAGGACGCTTCCGTATCGGAGCACATGAAGACTCCTGATATGTTTGGTGCTCGCGTACGTAGTAGCAGCCTCATTAACCGTGATCTCTCGAGGCGATCGGGAGGCATTGCTAAGCGCTCTAAGAGCATGTCTTTCTTGACCTCCAAGAAGCCCAGACACATCACGGCCGCTGCTGCTGCTCCAAGAATCCCTAGAAGCTTTTCCAACTCCCCAGGTGCTGCTGCCGCCGCCGCTGCACTCCGCGCTGCCGCACTCCAGTACTTGTCACCTGCCGAGACCGCTGCCTCTACCGATTCCGATTCCTCATCCCGCTCCCCCGTCCCCCCCGTTAGTGCAGGTTGGCTCAAGACAGTGCGTTCTGGTTTCCTGATCCAGGAGATTGGAACACCAGAAGACCTGTCCCCAGCTGACCTTGACTCTCTATTTGCTTGAACTAATGAAACGATGGTTGCCCCCATCAAAGGGCAATTTTATAACTATTGTTTATAGAGAGAGCACTGATAAGCGCTTGACAAGTTTCATGAGTTGACAACATATTAAAACTCTTTGACACCCTCAAACATTTATCAACCAACTTTGATGCTATCATCCACTCATTAGGCTTTGTTATTTTCTCTTTTTTCTTATTTAAATTGTTATCTGATTTACGTTTGATTTTTGTGAGCTACCTTTTTGCGTCTTCAGGGCTACTTTGGACCAGAAAGGTGTCTAGGACCAGATAAAAGCACCTCTATCTTTTTTGTTCTTTTCTCTTTTCTCTTTTTTCTCTTTTTGATAACCCTCTCCTCTACTTTTGTCCTTTTCCATGGCCTCCTGTTTGTCCTTTTTGCGTATGGGTGACTACTTTTTATTTACTTTGGCCTTTAAAATATCCCCACCTCTGTTGACCGTTGCTGGCATGCTTATATATATTCTTTTTATTATAGAACCAGCATTAGGTGGAGAGCAGGATGGGAATTGTCGGTGGTATCTACCCATTAACTTTAGACATGGGGTCTACTACCCTCACCCCCTTTTAGTTTTTATGCCTTTGGTGATGATTTTTTAGAATGTGTTATGTCCGGTCGATTTTCTCTTCCTTTCGTTTGTCGTTATGTGTGATGTCCCTTTCTTCGCATCTGATACCCCTTTCCATTACCAACACCACATATCTGGGATATGCTCACAAGGTGAGAACTGTTGCATGATGAATGAACATAAAGGAATAGAAATTTATTGAGTTATGTTTGCTTAATTAATAAGTATGTACATTTTTACTAAATGTAACAGTTTTTAAAAGACACAAGTCATCTACTATATATGTTCTATTTCCGACGCTGTGCCACTCTTGAAAACTAGTTGCCAAAGTTGAGGATGGACAGAGTCCAAGCGATGTACTTCCATCATGTCAATTGATACTTTGGTCCATCCCCGCCCTCTGGCACTGTCCAGGTAATGTCTTGAGTAGGGACTTTAATATCACAAGTCTTGCAATGAATGCAGTTTTGAGAGTTTATCTGGAACCTAACACCTAAAGGCGACGATTCATCTTCTATATACTCATAAACTCCAGCAGGGCAGAATCGGTTTTCAATGCCCTGGAATTTAGGATAAGATGCCTCCGCATGCTTCTGTAAGTCCTGCTCAGGAATACGGAGGTGACACTGCTCATCCTCCTGGTGGTAGGTACCAGTCCTGGATACAGAAGTGAGAATATCAAATGAGATCACACCGTCTGGTTTGGGATAGTCCACCTTCGGGAATGCAGACGCGTCTTGTGTGGCGGCGGCATCTGATGAATGATGGTGCAAGGTAAGACTTTCTTTTCCTCCTGTAATGAAGGAAATCAGGCCAGAAGATGCCAATCCACCAAAAAGCTTCAGCGGTGTTCCAAAAGAAGGTCTGATATTCCTCACCTGATAGAGCTCTTCCTTGACCCAAGAGTTTTGGTAGGCCTCTTCATAAGATTCGAGATTCAGAGGGGTTTGCGAGGAGTTGGATGATTCCTCACGTCCCTCATGGTCCCCAACTTCCACTTCTTCAACTGCTGGCAATTTGGATAGGGCCTCATATATACTATCAGCAGCCAACATTCCTGTTTTCATCGCCGTATGAGAACCTTTGATTTTTGGAACATTCATAAACCCAGCGGAAGCTCCAACAAGAACACCACCTGGGAAATTGAGCTTTGGCACTGCCTGGAAACCTCCTTCGTTAAGTGCTCGTGCTCCATATGATATACAACTGCCACCTTCCAACACATCTCTGTAGTATGGATGATGCTTCATTTTCTGGAATTCTCCATATGGAGATATCCAAGGATTTTCATAGTCCAGACCCACAACCAATCCGACCGCTACCAGACCATCACCAAAGTGGTACTGAAATCCACCTCCATATACATCATATGAAAGTGGGTATCCCATTGTATGAGAAACAAATCCCCTTTTGAATTTATCAGGGCTCACCTCCCAAACTTCTTTGATGCCAATTCCATATGTCTGGTTGTCTCTACCATCTCTCAAGCCAAATTTCTTGATAACCTGTTTGCTGAGGGAACCATGGCATCCCTCCGCCAGAATAGTGGCTTTGGCCCGGAACTCCATCCCCCTCTCAAACGAATCAGAAGGAGTGCCAGTCTTGGAGATACCCATATCCTTTGTCGCAACCCCTGCAACAGCATCTCTGTCATAAACCAACTCAGCAACAGATACACCAGGGTATATTTCTACTCCAAGCTCTTCCGCCTTTTCACCCAGGAACTTTACTACCTCAGAGAGTGAACAAATGTAATTTTTACCAGTGTTGATCATCATTGGCGGCTCCGGTAGATCTACGCTGGACCCTCCTTCAAAGAGAAACTTCATTTCGTCCTTCTCAACAAGGGTGACCAGTTCTGGCGGAAGAGGAATCCCATTGCCATCAGCATCCAAATATTCGCTGTCTGGGAAAAGCTCCTTGAGGGCCCTAGGCTCAAGGATGGCACCTGAGAGAATGTGAAGACCAATTTCGGACGCTTTCTCCAACACAACCACTCTCAGAGAGCCATCTTCGTCTAATTGTTTCAAACGAATAGCAGCCGCCAAGCCAGCAGGGCCACCACCGACAATACACACATCGGCCTCATCCACGGCCCTCTCTTCTGTGAGAATTTCCTGCTCCTCTGGAGTAAGGTCTTTGAATTGTATCTCGTCAGACAGTTTGACCCCACCAGAGGAAAATAAACGAAGTGGTATTACACTGCTGCTTACACCTTGTATGAGTTTAATTTTGCTGTGTTGCTCTCTATGAAGCCTCGTAGATGATTGTCTTAACCGATACCCGCTATTGCTTCCTGTGGAGAAAAGCCTCCAACTACCGGATAACTGTTTAGGTGAATCAGTTCTCAAGATCCTTGTGACCCCATTGGACACCCTCAATGACCACATGATGGTAATCTGTAAAAACGTGACCTACGGCTGTTTATGTACGCGGGTAGCAGCACAATTGACAATGCAATCGCCGTAACTGTCCTCTCACAGGGTTGAGCTGTAATGTTTTCCTATTCAAGACTAAAAGCAATATTGCTAGAAGAACACTCCGAATAAGATGCTTCCCTTCTCAAGAACAGCTTTAATTGGTGATAGAACTGGATCTCAACTAGTTGCAACGGCGTCCCTGTCTTGCAGATACATGCGTTTCTAGTGGGGTCGGAGTGAAAAATAATGCAAGTACACCACAGCTGGATTGCGGCTTTCCAACTCCGTCAGAATAAGCCGATGCAGAAATAAAATTCATAAATCAAGCACAATGTCCTTTTACAGAACTATTGAATGACCTAGCGATCTGTGATCGATATATATATTCATATTTATATCGCTACATGTGTGCATACGTAAAGCGCCGCGTGAGATATCACCCCGAGGCCCAGTCTAATATGCACCGAGTCAACCAGGATAAATTACAGTTATTGCAGGTACCAATGCGATGGACGCAACAGGTACTCTATGATGAGTGAGGCGGTGAGCGGCAGCTACTGAAGCGAGGATAATACATTCTTAGTATGGAGGTTGCGCCATAGGCTGACGGATGCCGCCAAAAAGGTAATATGACACATACATACAGATGAGGTTGCGTGATTGGATCCAAGAAATTACTTCCTCCCCCGTAAACTGCATGTTCTTGGCTCTCGTGAGATGTTAAAAGTTTCACAGCAAGGGATCCAATAGACTGCGTGCGATTTGTTAGCATTTTCATTATTCAATAAGGTGGGCGGCCCATCGCTTTCTCTCCCTGAATTGGGACCAGGCCCTACCTCCTGCTGCTGAGGACCCTGGCTTGGCCGAGAGAGGTATAGCAGCATAATGAAGGCGTGCGATGAGCATATCCAGTCTGAGAAGTTAAATTGCGGCGCTACCGATTTCCTAATTTGCACGCTACGCATTCTTCAAAAAAAAATCCATAAAATGTATATATCTGTTTGTGTTGGCAAGAGCAGGGAGTGCTCTTTATCCAGTCACTGGACGAGCAGCTATTGGCACTATTCAACACCGAGGAAGCTATAGCTTGGAACATGCGTGGGCCCTAGTGTGTCATTACATCGTATTAACTATATATATCTTTGTTAATCTAACCAGAAAAAATACTAGCCTACCTGCTCACTTCACTACCTTGTAGAAGCCTGAATGCAGAGAATTCTTTCTTCTTCTTCCTCGATATCATCCAACATCTCCTTTGCAATTACCCAATCCTCACTACTCTGAAATCTGACATAATCCCCGTCCTCATCCCTATATTTGAGTTTGAAATCATCCACGTTAGCATATTTATCGCTAGAGAGAGTCTTGAGCTTGCTCTCAAGGGTTATCTTGAGATCTCTAAAGGAGCATAGAGCCGGAACACTCAAATGAACACTCTCTCCTCTGTGAGACAGGCGAATGTTAATACTGGTTGCCTTCCTCTCCTGTGGCAAAAGCGAGCTGGTAGAATCATGATAAACAGAAGATGTACCCATGACCGTTGCTGGAGAAGACACACTTCTGGTTTTAATCTCATCACCTCCAGCCATCGCTGCGAATCCATTGGCGCCTGCGAATCCAGGGAAGCCATTGGAAAAATACGGATTTCCGTTATTGCTGTTAAGATTTGCTTCGCTCTTTTGTCTTGAATGCAATCTTGGAAGAGGCAAAGGTACATCATTAATTGAAGCCACTGAGCTTCTTGCAGAGGAGCTCGGGGTCCCAGACAGTGAGGAGAGTTTGCCGAAGCTGGCAGGATCACCATCACTGTCATAGCGTGCAGACGCATGTCCCATAGTGACAGTATCTGTGAACTCTTTCTTGCAGAGTCGGCGCAAAGTAGACTCCCACTGTAAAAGGGTCTCACGAGACTTGAAACGGATCATACAGCATCCTGTATCTTTATCACCTGACCCCTCCCAGCGTACAGTCAACATATGTATAGGCGGCGAATTGGTACCGCTGCTGGCAGAGGAAGAGGAACCATGTGCATCCGTAGATATCGAACAGATAGTGGATACAAACACTCTCCCATTGAGATATAGCTGAGGTGGAGTGGTCGCTGCTGTAGATAATGATACAGTGCTCTTTTTGCGGCTCGGGAGCATCTTTTTCTGCGTCACCTCTTTGAAAAAATATATAACTTTCTCAAACAAGTAACAATGAACTTCCTTCTCAGAGAGGACATCCTTGTTTGCCAAGTCCCTCACATGTAACACGTTGTAATACAACAGGGCCCCGACCGCTATAGTCTCATAACCTCTCCAATCCACAACTCTCTCCTGCAGTTCCTTCACTATCTGTATATTTTCTGATCTTCTTTGGGCCTCATTCACAGAGTTGGCCACATCTTTGCTGCTGGCAAGAGCGCTGAGAAGCTCAGTGTAATTTGGCCAGCTGGTTTCTGTTAGCTTTAGCAGTTGCTGCAACAGCAAGGGGTACTTACACAACCTTTGAATCGGTTTAATCATGAAACCTTGTAGTTCATAGGTGACATCAATCAACGAAGACGATTTTCTCAGCTGTTGAGACTCACGCGATATGAACTCAACCGCGGTGGACTGGAAAACAGACCATGGCTCATAGATTTTGAAGCCTTGTGCTGCAAAGTGAAGGAACACTGAACCGATACGTTGGTATTTTTCTGGCACCGCAACGTTGCACTCCAGTCCAACAAGAAATCGCCTTTGGAAGTCTACTATCTCACCAAGGTTGGGCAATAGCATATTGATGGAATCACTGGGGATCAATTCTGCGCGGTTGAGATCATTTTTATACCTGAGTAAAGTTTCCAAATCCTGTACATATTTGCGCTCTGAATCTATCAGTTCACGCACCACTTTTGACCTTGCTGTCTGTTCTGTTGCGGTTACTCCTCCTCCCATACCGTTCAACTGTGTCGTTGAGATATTTGTTGAGCCTATTGTCGAAAGAGAGTCAAATGACGAAGCAACCGAAAATTTCGGGTTCAGGTCCAAGACGAGATTCACAGCCTTCACAACTTTCAGAAGAGAGTTGGTATCATCCGCAAACACAGAAGTCACTGGGAACAGTTGATCATCAGGTATTGAGAGATACTGCTTACAAGCAGATAAGAAGGTGTAAACACTCATTTTACACACTTTGAGGTCGTCGCTTGATATGACATCGATAGGTGTTTCTGGGTGCAAAGCATTAAAGACAAGGCACAGGGGTGCACCTTGCTGAAAGAGTTTCCATATCAAGGTCACAGGATCATGGCTTGTCTGAGCAGGCAGCATTCCGGCTGCAAATGTCATCATGGTATTGTTCCATAAGGAACCACCAGAATCTGAGCTCTTTTGTGAAATGCTTGTCCTACCACTGCTTATGCTTCCGTGTGAAAGTCTATCGTTCTGATTGTTTCGCTGCTGGCTAAGGGCCATGGCTTGTTGCTCTGCTGCTGCCTCTGCTGCGCTCTCTGCGAGTTGAATGAATGGTGCCATCCGGGGTATTTTTTCCAACCTTTCCCTGTGCCTCACACATATGTGATATAGAGATTCCTCTACCGAAGCCTTCTTGTTCATGGCCAGCGATGCGGCAGTGAGGGGCCCGCTGGGGGTTCTGATCTGTAAGGAGCTCGACGAAGACGAGAATGACGACGCCGAACGGAGTGGAATATGAGACATGATGAATGCGGATTTGACTGTGCGTATCGTAAAAGGGATTGACTCTTGAGAAAAACTGAGCTTGTTATAAGCTTGCAATGACTGTTTAAGCAGAAAGCTATCCGGGTTTCAGGGTTCTGAACAGATTACGCTTTTAAACCAATCTCTATGACAAATTTGAGTTGACGACTAATAATGGAAAGTAGTAACCTTGGAAACATTCATATGTCCAAATCCTCAAGAGCTAATACATATATATATATGTGGATATATATGGATGTATGCACCTAACCGGGTACTACACCTTGTATTGACAGCGTTCTGTTGACTGTTGTGGCGGTACTGTGAACAACAAAGAAAGGGAATAGGTAAAAGTGCCAAGTGTCCCAACGAGAGCCAACATTAAAATAAGACAAAAAACAAAAGATAGACGATCAAAAACCTGCACAACAGATTTCCATGAACACTATATCTCCTTATTTGTCGTCTTGTCTAGCGTTCCGTTAATCTCTATGGAGGGGATCCTTCGTGATGCGCACACCCTGGCCCAGCTCCTCCCATTTTTTTGTTAGTAGACGCGTCTGATTTTTCCTTACTTTACCCTTTTTGGGTGCGCCATGGAATGTCCGAGTGAGAGCGATGTGCCAGCGGATTAAGGGCACCAATGCACCTTTGTTAGGGTGGCTACACTGGCAGAGATGGTCTAAGGGCCCCTTGGAGCCGTACACAGTAGGCGATGAATGTGCAGCTGAGGCTTCTGTTGCTAAGTAGCCTGATGCACCAAATTAGGTTTGGCTCATATTGGGCCAGGCTAGCAATTGCACTATTGTATTATTGTTACATGTATTTTGCAGTCGGATCCGAAAATGCAAACCGAATTGTATGCAGGTCTACCTGCACAATTGGAATATATGAGAGCTATGTGTTTGGCTTAGATCTACGAGGGATCTCAGCCAGCTGGGCCATTGAGGTGCTGGATTGGATCTTTTGCAGCGAGGTAGATGAATCTGCTGTAAGGAGATGTGAAGGGTCTTGCCAGGATACACTCTTCCTTTCGTTTGAGCGATTGACTCTAGTAGGAGTAGTATTTTACCTTACGAGAACAACCAGATTACAAGCACAGCTTACTGAATAAACAGAGCTTAAAGTTATATGTGTTAGATATCTTCAATGTTGTAGCTATCTGTGTTGTAGAGAGAAGCATTGCGTCAGTTTCGGTCCTTGCTAATAGTCGTTGTCATAGTTGTTTTGCATGGCATATAAGCTACTCTGCAAACTTGGATATCCACTCGTTATATATCATCGTCCCTGCCATGTGAATAGCCGAATATCCTTCTACCGAGACATTTGCGAGTGGGACTGATGTTCTCCCCAGCCCCACTCCTCCGCACAGCTCTGCCACATGCGAGGTTTATACTTTTCGTCTTATACTGTTCGTCAGCATAGGCGATGAACTGTAGGGCTTAGCGACCATAGAAGAACAGGGAGGAAATGAGTGAGCAATACGCAAGTTCTTAAACCTCTTAGTTTACTCAGACTGACAGCACACTACAACACAGTTATCGCTATGAAATATGAGATTCTTAAAGTACACAAATTTATCGCAGTTACTTTTGCTTTCTAACTTGTCGCCAAGTGCATGCTAACTTTCAGTAGGATACAATTCGGGGATGTCACAAATTAAATATAAACCATCCAACTAGGTATCCTTCTTGTTCCTCAGAATTCTGTCTGCTGTCCAGATGGTTCTGTCCAGTACGGCACCCACAGTCAGAACGCCTGCCACTGCAGAACATGCGCTCAGTATAAACGCGCTCCACGTCTTGCTGTATTGCTCTCTGTTGATCACCTTCAATGGAGAGATCTCAAAGTGGAAAAATAATCCAGGCAAACCACCTCTAGCGTGTATAGTGTTAGGATGATCCTCATCCCTCCCCCCTCGTACTGGCCTATCGTGATAACTAGCTGAGAACTGATTTGTCTCGAGAACATCTCCCCTAAGATTCTCGTACCTGGTAGCCACAACCTTGAGGTAGTATGAGAACAAATGGTATTTCTCCCTTGAATTGATTGCACGTCCATTCAATGGAGTAATAGAGCTTTTAAGTCCAGCTGGATCAGCCAATTTCTGCTTGTACTCAACCTCGGCATTCTTGGGACCAAAGGAGAAGTGGTTAATCACATGTCCAAACGAAAACTTGTCTTTATGTTTGTCAAAGAGAGATGTGTCATGAACATGTCTATCTGGTGCTGTCAACGACGCACCTGGAGCAAAATGCAAGTTGCCAGATATACGGTTGATCTCTGCGGAACCAACGATTCTACAACCTTCGTCCAATCTCTCGTTGACGCGCTGGACGTATCCCAAACCTTCACACTGAGCAATTCCTTCACCATCGTAAAAGGCCCATGCAACCTGTGCATAAGCCTGTTTAACAGACTCACATGTGTTACAACAGACTCTTTCCTCCAATGGCTTGCCCTCGTTCTGGTCTTGGTTCAATGCACCGTAACATGAACCACAGTAGTTGGGGTCATCAGAGACAGCCAACTTAAGGGCATCTTGATTCACCAAAAACTCCTCAGCCTCTATCTGAGTACCATCTTCTGCCAGTCTGATCTTGGTAAAGCCTGATGACAGAAGATCGATCTGGAGGTCACCAGTGACATCCATAATATCAAGCGAGGCAAGCTCACATGGCAGCCTTGGGAATGAAATATCCAAATTTATAGTGAGCTTTTCAGAAGCGTACCTATCCACCACTAGTTCAGGTCTCGTCACAACACTCCTGTAGTCGTTGTACTCATTAACCAGCAATAAGAATGTGACAATCGCACAAACTACCGTGATGATACCTCCAGAAGTGGTCTTCACCTTGGCGTCCTCAGCCGTCTTTGAGAACGCATCGAAATTCAGAAGTCTCGATGCCTTCACCATGATGTACGATTTCTTGGCAATCACGCTACCAAGAATGTGCAGATTTAGCCGTTCAAGTTACGGCCGGAATGGTATCAAGATCGATGCCAATCTCACCTTTATTTCACCGCTTCAGATGCACCCTCACACCAACGCTGTGGTGCATTCAATGGCCTGCATGTAAGCACTGTGAGGACACGGTATACATACAATAGGAGAAGGTTGGTGCGTGCACACTACTATAAACATTATAAGGAATCCGCAAAGCTCCACGATAAGCAACAGGAGGTGCACATCAAAAAAACTTCAGCCCAGAAAAGTTAATATATCTTATAAAGACTAAATATATATATATATGTATATATCATAATCCATGTGGAATGCACCCATTTACTCGGAGTGCAGGTAGCCGTAGATGCCCTCTCTTAGTTTTGTCTTGGTTGTCAATATGCATAATATATCATATGATGACAACACTTGAATTGGAAACGAAATAACTATTATTTTTAGTTGACTACAAAAATTTTAAACACTATGAGAGCTATCACCAAGGCAATCTTGGAGGGAAGCCTCAAGTGGCACACAAATAGAGCATCCTGCGCTAAGCAGGATACCTCAGAAAGAACAAAAAAGAAAGAAATAGTAATGAAAAATCATCGCCATTTTAAGAAATACGCACGATTCAACGCTGCTGCTGTTGGTTTTGACCCATCATCGACGCCAAGTTTTGGAAGAAAGCAGCCATATCCTGTGGGGACTGCTGTCCTTGTGGCACCAACTGAGGCATTAGAGCTGCAAGGTTAGCCAGAGGTGCACCGGGTTGTTGAACAGGCTGCTGAGGAGGCTGTGGTTGGAACAATTGACCCAGTGGATTGTTGGCCATGGGATTAGGAGTTGCCATGTTATTTTGAGGCATACTGTTACTGTTGTTACGGTATGGGAGGTTGGTGTTGTTGGCGCCGGTTGGCTCTATATCGTCCCTGCTTGAACGTGGGCCATTTCTAGAAGAGTTCGTAGGCATCTTACGTGAAATAGCCTTGGAGGAAACACCCTGACCAATCTCGATATCTGGTTCCTCCATAACAATACCAGACTCTAACTGACGGCCACCGGTTCCACCCCATTCGGCCTCCACTGCCCATCTCTTATCGGCATCGGTGAGTCTCATGATGGGGATAATGCTTACACCCACCTGGTAATCACAACAGTCACGAGGACCAAAACCAACGCCCCATCTTGCACGTAGGGAAGAGGTTGACTCCTTGTTGAACGATGCAATGACCTGTTCCGCTTCTGTACGGGAGTACACCTTAACAAATGCATGCTTTCTCTCATTGTTGAGGATCACCGATTGCACTTCGGCATATGGCCTCAAGACAGCAGCCAGCTCCCTCTCGTCCATGTAGTTAGGAACGCCACCGATGAAAACCGTTCTACTCAAAACACGGATGTTGCCCGGAGCTATGCTGTTGTCATAACTGACAGTCTTTTCTCTATAGTGAGCAGTTCCTGGCACGTTCCTTTCCCTGTCAAATTGTTCTGGCAGGGCACCTGGGCCGCTCTGGGGCCTTCTGTCACCTCCACGGTCACCACGGTCACCACGCTCAAATCTGTCGTTCCTCTCATACGGACCTCCAGGTCTTCTACGGTTACCTGGTGAAGGCGATCTTCTACGGCCGAACGCGCTGTCTCTATCGTTACCTCTACCACCTCTAAAGTTGTCGCGCTCACGGTAAGTGTTATCTCTACGATTATGTGACTGGAATGAGTCTTGCTGAGGTGGTAGACTGCCACCTGCTGGCAAGCCACCTCCCATGTTCTGAAGCATTTGCAAGATAGCACTTGGGTCGCTAGATGTGACGGGAGCAGCAGCAACAGGAGCAGGTACACTTCCGTAGCTGCCCGTTGGTACATTAGTCGCAGGTGCAGGCGCCGTGTTGGCAAGAGAAGCCAGAGCCTGAAGGATTGACGAAGGGTCCTGTGCATTGTAGACGGGCTTTGCGACACTCTGTCTTGGAGGGGATCCAGGAGGAGTTGTGGAGCTAAAGTGCTTATTTCTAATTGCCGCTAAAATCTTGAGGTCAAATGTCTCTGCACGCTCCCAGATATCAACGAGTTTCTGGATTTTATCCTTCTGGTCATCGTTGATGTCTGCAGCGAAGGCATCATCTACAAGACTCTCAATCATTCCTTGGAGTCTATAGGCTGCAGCTGCAGGGGTGCCCTCAGGGGAATACTGATTAACTGGCTGCTCAAGAGTACGAGCAGCATCATTATAGCCACGAGCCACAGAATCAACAACGTAGAGGGACCCAAGCTTGTGCGAGGCTGGTGTCCCCTTGCAGTGAGCGTAAAGTTTCTGTATGATCTGCGATTGTTCCTTTAAAAGAGGGAGATTATATGTTAGATTGTGCGCTTACAATGACGAAAAAGAAAGCAAGGACTGCATTTGTGGTGGAAAGGCACAAAGAGTCGCATACCCAAGATTGCAGGATACACAGCCGGTGAAATGAGACGAGTGCAGCCAGGTAGGGAGAACGCCTTGTGTCTCGTCATATCCACATCACCCAAATCAGCATTCACCCAAACTGACAAGTTCCAATAGCTCTGCGTGTGGCATGGTTTTGCTTCCTCTTATTACAAACGATAAACTTAAATACTTACATCTATGTGACTCATTGCAATCTCTGTAAGCTTCTTAATCCTTGAACCAGAGACCCCTGGAGGCTTGAGGCCGGGGAGCTCTTGTAAGATGCTGACAAATTCTTGAACACCTGACATTTTGGTTGTTCTTACCAGTTATTGATATGCTTATTTCTGTATAGAGCGATACAAGCTTACTGATTACTGCTGCTGCTGTGTTACTGCTACTGTTAGGAAGTGTAATGTGTTACCGTTTGTCTAGTTTCTTTCTTTTGTCGCTGTTAAATCCACAGAGTGGTTTATATCGTTACTTTAATTACGCTGCTACTGCTACTGAGTACGCGAAAAATGAACAGATAATTCCAACTACAAGCTCGGCTATTTGTTGTAATGTATGCTCTAACCCCCTTTCTTAAAATTAAACCTAAAGGCAAAGGAGATATAAACAAGCAGAGTTGTAGAGTTCCAAATAAACCAATCTGACAAACTAAAACAATACAAAATCGATTGCAAAAATAATAGGTGATGAAACCTGTACGAAAAAAATTACTCGAGGTAATCCAATTAATCCTTCACCAGCTCGCATTTATATCACTTGGTTCTCTCTAAACAACGACCGCCAGCTCGCTCATCGACCCCTCCCTGCCTCTCCATTCTTCCACTCGAGTCGTGGTAAGGAAGCCCCAGCCAGATTACATTGAGTGAAGCACAGCATTGGTCCCAAACCACACAGCTTGTCAGCAATTCTTAGTTGTGCGCGTGCTCAGTTGGGGTCCACTCTGCCAACAATGGCAGGGCAAATGAGGCGAGGTCAGTAGATTATTATGCGGGCCCATACAGTGGTGTGGAAGCTCCTGTTGTGGTCAGAAGCTCCCATTGTGGTGAGAAGTACATCACCAGTAATGGCAACTGTTGTGGGGTTTACACTACCCAATGCCTATGAAAATTTCAAGCTCCCACCCATAAGACAGTGTGCACTGAGCAGAGCTGGAGAGAGAGAGAGAGAAAGTACAATCGGGCTGATGGTGATTCTAGATGGTTATTCATGGACACTATATACTTCAGAGAGAGTTTGTACATTTTCCATTTTCAGCAGTCACCATTGTTAGTTTCACTGTGAAGCACTGATATTTAACATAGGTCTTCAGAATGGTGTCTGGTATAGCAAGACAGCTGAGTAAGTATAGTCCGTGACATATACGAAAATGAATGATTCAGCACATCATCGTTGATCACGTCATTTTTTGATCATTTATTCAATTACTAACGAGGAATCCCACCATTCTAGTCTCCAATAGAAGGGGTCTGGCTACAGTCACCTCGGAGGTGCCACTGTCACAGATCAAATCATCCATTATACTGTCGAGAATCCCAATAGTTACACCTGAGCTCGGCGAGTTTGAACAGCATTACTACAAGTATCAAGAAGAGCTTCAGAGGAGGCTGATGTGGACATTCCCAAGATATTACTACTTCAAGAAAGGTACCCTTTCCGAGCGTGCTTTCCTTGACGCGCAAAAGTATCCAGTGTCAAAGCAGCCCGGCGTATGGTTTCCAAAGGGTGTTCCAGATATCAAGCACGGCAGAGAAAGAAGACACAAGCAGGAAGTCGTGGTTCCTAAGGATGAGAAAAATGAAGATGACGATGGAAACAGTGTCAACCAGCCGGTGGTGCCTAACAGCAGAATTACTGAGGCCGACAAGAATAACGATTTGAGCAGTCTTGAAAGAAAATTGTCTAGAACATTGTATCTCTTGGCTAAGGACAAGAAGTCAGGCTGGAAGTTTCCCAGCTTTGCTCTAGCTGAAGCACAGCCACTTCATACCGCAGCTGAAGAGGGTCTCAGACTTTTGGGTGGAGAAAACATACACACATGGACTGTATCCAATACCCCAACAGGTGTGATCAAATATATGAACGATGGTAGTATCACCGACGCCTCGGAGAATGTTGTCAGGGAATACTTGATCAAATCGCATATCCTGGCTGGTGACTTTGTGCTGCAGCAGAACAAGGAGTTTGAGGAGTTCCGCTGGCTGACCAAGGAGGAGGTGTCAGAGACTGTGTCCGAAGGCTATTTTGGGAAGGTGGGACACCTTTTAGCTGATAATTAATGCTCAGGATATAGGACCGGAGATGCTGTGATTTTGTACATAGAAAAAGTCTCACACACAAACCGCGTGAAATGTCTATATATAATAGAAACAATAATAGTTAGGAGCAACCATTAAATTGATCTATGGCCTAGGCACAATGCATCAGCAGCGATCTATGCATTGTATTTGATTCCCAGATCAGAAAAAGGCAAAGTAAGCTTGTAGTCCTAGTTTACATCCTCACACTAAACGAAATCTCGAGCGCATCATTAGAGATATTCACATGCATAGAGAGAGAAAGCACACCAATGTCAAGCAATGGCTTCTATTTCCAAAAGGGTTAATATTTTTCAAGACAACTGAGTGGCAACCCGCTGATACGAATATTACTCAAACTTTGCTCAAGAAAAATCCTCACAGGCATACCCCACACGTTGCCTTGATCTAGCCTTGACACAAGACAAATAGTCAACAGTCCTCACTCTCTACCAACCATCATACACCCGATAGCTATCGGCAGTAGCATGGCTGTGTTATGCAAGCAGTAGGTTAATCCGTGCGTAGTTCTCTCTCTATATGCATGCACTCTGTGAAATGGGCTTCTGAAAATGGGCATGTGATGTAGGCTCATGTGTGAGGGGAAACCGGCAGCAGCGTTTAAGAGTACGAGGATTCCAAAGTGCATACACAATCAATCAATACCGAAGACGGTAAGCAATTTGTAGGAGTGAAGTCAGAGAAAGAAAGAAGGATCCTCTCAGATTCTGGAAATCCTCAACTAATGACAATTGTATTATAATTATCACATTATCACATTATCACACTCACACATTATCACACTCACACATTATCACACTCACACATTATCACATTCACATATTCATACAGTACTCTTCCTAGCACGCTTCACAGCCAGCACAAACAACACAATGCCACCGCGCGCGAGCCCCAGATTGCTCAAGCTGATATCCGTGGGTCTGAAAGAGGCCTCAATGGATAGTCCCTCTTTCCGTGCGACAACGAACCATTTAGACTATCAGATTAGAAGCATAGAAGAATGGCTCAAGGTGCTGTTGGATTTCTTGAAGCGCTATTCCCGTGAATCCGTGCGGTTCACACATCTTGCAAATGATATTCCAGCTCAATTATCACCATCTCTGATTTCTGATGGTGTAGTTGATTCTGATTATACTGTTCCCGCGTTGCATTCCGCCAGCATTGGTCTAAGACGTTTGCTCTTAGAAGTTACCAATGTCACTAACATCGATCAAGATATCATTAAGAATATAGACCAATTTCTCGGAGAAGATATTTCGAGCTATCACGAACAGAGACATATATTTGATACATTGCAGTTGAAGTACGACGCATATCTTGCATCATACCATGCTCTCTCGAAAGTCAAATCTGCCTCACTTATAAAAGAGGATGCCTTCCAATTATTCGAGCTTCGCAAACAGTATATCCACTGTTGTCTTGATATATTTGTGAGTACCCAGAAACTGGAGCGGAAGCTTTCCACCTTGCTTATTCATGTTGCAGATGGACTTTTGAGCAGGTCCTCATTGAATGATTCTTTGATAGAATCCCTACAGATAACCGAGTATGTTGCTACATGTCGAAGGATTAGATCATGGAGCGATTCATTCACCAGATCTGGTGAACTTCTTGTGCGAGATCTTCATGAAGCTCGCGTTCAAATGGAAGATGGTGCTGTCACAGCTGCAGCTCCCTCTAAGAACACTGATGACTATAACTCTACTTCTATCAATCCCGCACAGTTGGTTGAACAGAGAGATGTGTACGAGAAACATGGGTGGTTGTTTGTTAAAACAAGTATCGGAGCACCTCCTAGAACCGTCTGGCAGAGAAGATGGGCGTTCATAAAGGAAGGTGTTTTTGGAATTCTGGAGCTCTCGTCTTCCAAAAGAGCTGTTGAGGAAACGGACAAATTTGGCGTTCTTCTATGTAATATAAGATACTTCCCAGATGATGACCGAAAGTTTTGTTTTGAGCTCAAGACTATAGATGCTAGGGTAATATTCCAAGCCGAGTCGCTAGAGGAGCTCAAGGAGTGGATGACGGTGTTCAAAGATGAGAAGGAGCGGGCTTTGGAATCTCCTGAAAATACCTCTACACTTGGCAGGTATCCACCAATGCTAGAGGAATTTGCTGCTAGTGCTGATACCCTCACAGATCAACAGCTAACTACACGGGGATCTACTTCTCTCTCCAGGACATACGGCGGTGACTCGACGGGCTCTTTCAGGCAACATCCAGGATGGTTCTATGGGCAGCTACTGAGAAATGGTCATGATGCGGCAATTCAGGGCTACAGTTTCAGGCATCCTTTGTCGTTCAATTCACCAGTACGCACCTCAATGACACACGCCGCTTTGAAATCGTACGCTTTGATATCTCCTACAACAATTCCTGGTGCTATTACTGCTAATGTTTGGGGGTTTGTGAATTGGGGTGTCTACTATCTCATCGGAAATGCAGGAACAGAGCTACGAAATTCAGAGCCTCGAGCACAGCTGTTGACAAGAAATTCGTCAACCGGAACCGCACGCCACGGTTCGACAACGACAAAACATCAGGCACAATTCTATCCATCTTTCTACCCCGAATACTTGAAGCCAAGTGATCTTTCACTTCGATCGCTTTTTGAAACCGCTATCGGGAGAGGCGAATTCGCCATGCTTGAGTTCAGAGCTATCTGGTTTCCCAATCCTACACAGGAGTTGTGTGGCCGTTGTTTTGTCACACAAGATCATTTTTACTTCTACACAAACAATATGGGATTTATTGCTCTTTTAAAGCAGAAACTTTCATCATTCATCGAAGTTGATGTTTCCGAAGAAGAAGATCATGACCTCCTCAGATTCCATTTATTGACAGGCTTGTCATTTAAGGTTAAGCTGTATCTTGATTCTGGAAAAGTGGTATGCGACAAGTTAAATCTACTGATCAGGAATAGCATCAGTGAGAAATCAGAAGCAATGGAGCAGTTATTGTCAGACTTTTCAAAAGTGGACAAAGCCTACAGAAAGCAGAAAGAAGTGCAGGAGTTGGGCGAAGCGAGACGCGTTCAGGCATCTGCAGTGATTACGTCTTCCTCCTTGACTAATGACAACGAACTTCGCATTAATTATAACGGTGAGATGTCTACCGTTTGGGATAAAGTTTATATGGTGCCCGCTAAGGCATTGATGCATATTCTCACAGGTGATGAGTCATTTATCCTTCAGATGATGTTGCCCTTTGTCGATGTTGCTCACGAGAATGTGAAAAGAACACTATGGGTTGCGGATTCTCAAAGACGCTTGAGGAGAAAGATTTGGCCCCAGATTCTATGGGACACGTTCGGTAGTGACTGTCCATATGTGGATCAATGCGTGGAGACAATGGTAAACAACGAATACTACAACATCACTCAGACAACACAGACACTGCGACTTCCGTTTGGTAGCTCTTTGAAGTTTCGTGTACGTGTCATTATCTACTCCCTCAGCCCGAGAAATTCAAGGCTGCTGATATATATGAGTGTGATTAACCAACGAAAGAGTATTCTCAACCCACTTCGTGATTGGCTCATTGTTCATATTATTCGTTTGAAAACAGAGTATCTTGATTCAAGGGTGCAACTCGCCATCAAACAGATTGGTGATGATAAGAGAAAAGTGACAAAAGCCGTGAAACTATTTGGCCCAATAACCGTTCTTGATGAGGATGTTGCGAAAGAGAACACCACTTTAAGTGCACTCATAGGAAAGGATACAAGGAAGGAGGCTGAAGACGATGTAAAAGTGATCAGAAAGATTTTCGTTTACCGTTTCTTGCTCTTCAGGGCGCGCAAGATCGCAACGACGGTATTAATTCATTTGCTTGGTGTTGTATTCAGGCTCTTAAACCGTTTCTTGCATAGTATTCGCATGAACGTGTTCCTCATCTTGCTATTGCTCGTGTCGGTTGTGTTTAACCTCTTCTTATCTGGGAAGGTGAGCGTATCGTACTGGAATAACAGACGTACCGAAAGATTAGTGAAGCAATATTTAGGAGTAGATGCACAACTCTTGCAATCTGGTCATCGAATGCAGAGAGCAATCTATCTTAAGGATATCGAAGACATGATTGGTCAGGGGGAGTCATTGTCTTTCGCCCCAGAAGAATCAAAATGTTATTCAAGGTTTAAGCAAAACTCGTATGTGTTAAACTTCAAGGAGATGGAATTATCTCCTCATAATACTTTAAACATGAAGCCACAGCATGCCAACATCAAGCGTGCGTTGGTAGAGTTAGGCGTGAGGAGAAACGAGCTCCTGGTTCAACTGCGTGCCTTGAACAGAGCAGAAGAAGACATTGCAGTTGGTGAATGGAGAAACTGGGTGTTGAATGAGAATCGTAGATGTGAGTTGACGCTTGGAGAGTTGGTGGCAGAAGGTGATTCCCAGAAGGTGATCCACGATCCTGAAACTGGTGTTGTAAGACAAAACACGAATGTCACTAGTGATTTTTACTGGGATGAACTTGCGAGCTATTGCGCCAGCTGTGAAAGAGAACTTCAGCATACGTTCTTGATAGGGTGATTATCTGGTTGTCCAGAAGGCATTTAAGGCATTTTGGAAAGGTATATAAATATATACTCATTTCATTCTATATTTATTCATTTGTGTAGATGCGTATATATATATGTCTGCACCATGTTCCAAGGCCATCAGCCTATAAACCTTCCTTTCCTAGATGATCCGCTATATCAAGATAGAGAGCTATAGCATTGAAATGGCTATCATCTCCATATACACGTCTCATCAACCTTTTAAATGCGCTTGTCCAATTGATTAGATCCAAATGATCTACATGGTCTAACGTGCCTAAATACTGACCCCACTTTGCAGAATCCACACTAACCATCCCGTCATTCGGTCCCTCGACAGCAGATATAACCTTCCAGGAAAGATAGAATACGTTGAGTAAATGAGGTTTGAAGTAGGCTCCGTAGCTGAAGTATCTCACGTTTGGATCATCCAACACCTCTTTATTAAACTTGGAAATTGCATAACGTCGAGTCATTTCCTGAATGGACGGCATATATTCAGATAGGTATTTCATTTGCATTGTCTCCATGACGTAGTCCGCCATGGCTGATCCACGATGAGGACTTGCAACGGTTGTGAGTGAGGCCACCTGGAATTCCTTGTGTTCAAGTTTTGAGATAAGATACCGGCAATCTAACCCGCCTAATGAATGAGCAATCAAGTTTACTTTGAGCAGTTCATTCGGATCAACTGTAGCAGTGAGTTTGGATGTGCCATTGCTGTATATATTATTATATGCAGAATCTCCGGGATGTGTTTCAGAGATTCTTTTCAAGATTTTCACCTCTTGCTGAATGAACGCATTTAGCGCTTTTGCACGGTCTTCTATACTTCCATATGCGGGAACTTTTGCTATTAATACCGTGCATCCTCTAGATTGGAGTTCTTTCTGGATACCCCTAAAATAATCCAGAGCCACTAAGGCCTTGGATGGTTTTCTAATGCTCAAGTCTTCCTCCGAAATAGTCGAATTAGGGTTTCCGAAAAGAATTCTCTTGCATTGATTCCACAGAGAATCAGCGCGAGGAAGCAAAACCATTTCATCGAAACCAGAGAAGCCATGGCACAAAACTATTGGCTATATGACAAGGGTAAAGTTAGTCGACATAATCACAAATCTGAAAAGCTTGGTAAAAGTACTTACATATTTGGGCATCTGATAGTTATCACGTAAAGCTTTGAATTTATTTCCAACACTCACTCCATCGCCTGCAAAGCTGGTTGACTGTGAAGCTCCAAAGGTGTGATTATCATGAGCATGAGTGTCAGGGCTCGAAAGGCTGGAGGCGTATTGCCGACTGCTTCCTACCCCGCTCTTGATCAGAAACGATCTCAGAGGTTTCTGTAATATCGGCGTACCAGAAAACGGTTCTAGTTGCAAGCCATAATGCGCCCCAGAGTTAGCAACCGTTGCCGTTAACAATGGGAACCGAGACACCAGCAGCTGGCCAGCTGTGATCATGAGTAGATGTGCCTTCTCATCCATGATGATTCTAGCCGTCGTTCAAATGTTGAACTCTTTAATGTCCTTGGAGATACCTAGGTAATCCCAATTCAACTATAGTTGTTCTTATTACTCTATCGGAAACAAAGCACCCTTCCTTAAAGGCGTATCTAGAGTGGTCCATCTCTCGATATGCATGCGAGCCCTCCCTCATGCACAATTCTTGTTGTGACTCCCACCTTGCACCTGCAATGGGACGGAAAGGGAAAGGTTATTTACACGAATCAGGCATAGTTAATGCACCGACGGAGGAACCTGAGGATATGAGGCTGATTCGAGAGGCTTATTTACCTAGAGGGAAGAAACAAAAGGGATCAGCATTGACAAGTGGTGAGGCACTATTAATGTCTGTGAAACGTGGTCTCGATAATCAACAATGTTTCGTACACGAGATTTGTTAAGGGTAGTTTCTCGGGGGTTCTCCTCTTGTCAGAGACCAGGTTTCGGTGGATCATGCAGTCGCAGGCTCCACAAGTCTCACCCTACGCTTCCAGGACAGCAGATATCTATGAGATGTTCGAGTGGTGTTTCCTCTACGACACAAATAATTCCTTTATTAATCAAAGGGGAGGAAATCACAGTGTCCAATAATGGTCATATGGAAGTGCTTTCCCATCAGTGTGTGAAATTGCACGATGCATGCACTGTTCCTGGCGACGCAGAGGCTCTTAACAGCATCTGTGAAACTGCCCAGGAGGGCTTCCAGAAATGGAGGAGATACCCAAATCACAAAAAGAGTGAAGTTTTCAGAGGTGTTGTGGAACAGTTCAATAAAAATTACCAACAACTACTGGAGGCACACTTGGAAATTGGCATTCCTCGCTGGATGGCAGAATTCAACGTTGCCGGTTCCATTGATAATCTCCAGCAGTATGTTTCAGTTATGAGCTCGCACAATGAAGGTGTGATTCCAGTTCAGGATTCAGAAAAGCACAGTATATCGATGGTTGTGAATGAGCCTATAGGCTGTGTTCTGAGTATATCTCCTTGGAATGCTCCTGGGATTCTGGCATTGAGGTCCATTGCGGCTCCCCTTGCTGCTGGATGTTCAGTCATCGTTAAATCGTCTGATCTGAGCCCTAAGATTTCCTATCTGATTGTCAAGTGTTTTCTTGATGCAGGGATACCTGAAGAGGCCCTCTCTCTAATTCATGTAAAGCCACAGAATTCTGCAGAAGTAGTTTCACAATTGATTGGCAATCCTCATATCAAAAAGATCAACTTCACCGGCAGTACAGAGGTTGGACGTGAGATTGCGAAGGTTGCCGCCACACATCTGAAACCTGTTCTGTTAGAATTAGGCGGCAAAAATTGTGTGATTATAGACAACGTCAAGGACCTTGATAGGGCATTGGGTAATGCCCTCTGGAGTGGATGGTCCCATAAGGGTCAGATCTGTATGAGTACAGAGAAGGTGTATATACACGAGAGTGTATACAGAGATGCGGTAAACAAAATGAAGGCCATCGCTGCCAAGATGTTAGAGGAAGATGAGGATCTTCTGCTCAACCAAAGGACGCCCACTCATGCCCATAAGATTCATTCATTGTTGGATGATGCTATAAACAAGGGAGCCCGCTTGGTTGCAGGAAAAGTCGGTAGAAATGATGCCCCCAGCAGTTCTGATGGGATAGGCTCATCTTTTGTTTCCCCTGTCATTATTGAGGATGTCACAGAGGATATGCACATACGCAAAACAGAAACGTTTGGTCCCGTGATCATCATCTCCAAGTATGATAGCATCCACAAAGTTGTGAGGGAAGTCAATTCAGTAGGCTATGGCCTCAAATGTGCCATCTGGTCTGACAACCATCTATCTGCCCTAAGCATTGCCAGGCAGATAGAAACTGGTAGTGTTCATATTAATGGCTCTACCATAAGTGATGAGGCATACCTGCCTCATGGTGGTTGCAAGGACAGTGGCTCAGGACGCTTTAACTCCATATGGGGAGTGGAAGAGTTTACATATAAGAAGTTGATTACCTTTAACCAGTGAAAGCCGCCAATTATGCATGTTGCTCGAATTATCTTACTGGTAGCACTTCTGAGTAGCACAATTACGAGCAGCTTAGTGTATATCTCTGTAACACATAGAATAAAAGCCCTCTTGTTCATTTATTGTGGAATTGTATATCTGAAGGTTGGAAACGATCTATTGTGGTCCTTAATTAGCATATATATGGGTCTCGCCTTGCGTGCATGCACGGTGTGTGCGTACGGTGTGTGCGATGGATGCCCTTCGCGCAGGTTACTCCACCAGGTGCATGAATAAATGGGGTCTCTCGATCATGGAGTATTAAGAGTTGAAAGCCACTTCAGATATTACTGATTGGCTTTTAACAACCAGTAATTTAAGGCTTACTGTTATGAGTGTTCTCTTGGAAACTTCTGAAGGTATGTTGAAATAGGATAGCATATGAACACCACACACACACTATATAAGAGGCCACTGTTGTGATGACGATGATGACTCTATCCATACTCATCTCCATACCCAGTTGGTGAAATCCCCAAGCTTGTGGAGTTTTGGCAAATCTGTGTGACTAACATTTGTAACTCTAGGGGAAATTGTGGTTGATCTTCTTGTCCAACAGGCACCGAAGGAGTGCTTGAACTTTCTCAAATTATGCAAAGTAAAACACTACAATTTCTCGCCATTTTATAACGTGCAGAAAGATTTTGCGGTAGAGTGCGGTAATCCGGAATATCCAAATATCGATGGAAGCTCAGTCGGAGGTGACAACTCTATTTTCGGGGTAATTGAAAGGAAGAAACACTACTTAAAAACAGAACAAAACACTCTAAGACATACATCGGTCGGCTTGGTGTCCTTTGTTGTTGTCAACAGGGAGGAGGGTGTATATATTGGATCGAAATTGATCATCACCTTGACTGATGACATTAGCATCCTTAGTCCTCTTGATACAGAGGCCATTGTGTTTGGAAAAGTTGTTGAAGGTTTCGGCACCCTAGAGAAGATTAACAATTCTATTCTCGATGATGAAAAGAGACCTATTAAAGATATAAGGATATTTCACACGTACGTATTGGACGACCCATATGGTGACCCTGAAGGACTAGCAGCAATTATTCCTCCTAAGAGTCCTCTGCCTACAGAGACTCAATTATCCTCGATGCGCTTGCTAGATATTGATCAAGAGGCAAATAAGCTAGATGAAAATGTAGCAGGAGATGAAGTATCGGCGGCTTTGACTCTGGAACTCATGGGTGATTTACCACATGCTGAGGTGAAACCAATGGAAAATGTGTTGTTTGTCTGCAAACTCAACCCTCTCACACAGGAGGACGACCTTAAATTGATTTTCTCCCGATTTGGGCCCATTGTATCATGCGAAATCATCAAGGATAGGGAAACAGGCGCAAGCCTGCAATATGCATTTGTTGAGTTCGAGCAAAAACAGGACTGCGAAAGGGCTTATTCGAAAATGGACAATGTTCTTATTGACGATAGACGGATTCACGTTGACTTCAGTCAGAGTGTCAGCAGACTGAGTAACTTATGGAGGGCACAGACGAACATGAAGCGGAAGCGTCGATATGGAGACTCAGGAGAAGAAAAGCATAGGGAAAGTAGGAAAACATATAGCGACCATCGCTCTGATAGACTCCATTCCAATTCTCAGAACTCAAGTAATCAGTCCAGGCGAACATCTTACAACGATAACTCTAGAGATCGCGGAAGATATGGTAAAGACCGCACACATAGAAGAAGTGAGGGTACCAGATCTAGAGACCGTGAAAGACGGGGGGAGCGGGATACGTATTCTAATAGATCATATAGGGACGGGGAAACGTATAGAGACCAAGCCACCAGAAGTCCCCGTGAACACAGACGCTCCCACGATAGTGATTCTCGCTCTTCAGAGTATAACTCAAGATCTCGTAATGCACGAGATAGATCATCGGATAGGAGTAGAGGGAGCAAGCACTTTAGAGTTTCAGAGAGGAATATGTATAGATGAAGAAAGGATCATCTCCGATTACAGCGCGTGACACCAATATTACTATAGCCTTAAACAATTGCATTTTATTTATTGTTTATTTTTGTAAAATATAGAGCAAGTATTGACTAGTATATACAATTGGTTCTGAGTCCACCAAACAATTATTAGTAATTAGACTTTCCCCTTACCACTCACCTGTTGCACCATTGCATCTTTGAGAAAGCCAAGTTGGTTAATAACATTAACACCAAGGGATCTGGCCATCACCAGAGGCATGAAATCAGTTGAATAGATCTTATGTAGCTTATCAACCACACCAAGCAAAACGTGATTTTGTGGCCATCTATCGCTGAAATATGGCTCCAAAGAAAGTGTAGAGCCAATGTCGAGACCCCTTTTCAACGATTGCTCTAGTGTCTGCACCAACGACTGAACATCTCCCTGTCCCATATTGAGACCCTGTCCAGCAAGTGGATGTGTAGTGTGAGCAGCATCCCCAACAAGTGCAACTCGTTCAGAAATATATGTGTCAGCATGGGACATCTTCAGTGGAAATTTGGCACGGCTATTAGTGACCATTGAAGTGACTCTAAGGGGAAAAGACTCCTCTTCTTCTGCAGTTAGCTTCTCATCAAATAGAGATAATCTCCATGAAATCTCCTCTGGCAGAGATGGATCATTCTTTTCGGCTAGGGCATACAGGAAATCCATCTCCTCGGGTAGTAACTTGACAGCGGCATTTATCATGGCAATGAAAGCAGTCTCAGGCAAAGCGAGCAAGATCGCAGCCAACTCGGGGGTAGTGGACCATACTAGTGAGGTTCTGTTATCAGGTAATGGTAGAAGAGCGATAGGACCACTTGGCAAAAATCTCTGCCAGCCAGTTGGCAGCCGGAATGCCTCATCGCTGAAATTCAAGGTGGCCACTATGCCAAACCTGTTGTAGGACCATCCTCTTGATTCAATGGAAGCAAAGTGACGCACTGGAGAGTTGAAACCGTCTGCACCAATAAGGAGTCTTGTCTTTATGGATGTTCCATCTGAAAGGCTTAAAGTTGGCCAACCATCAATTTTATCTGATTCTATAGCAGTTACCTTTGTCGAGTCAGACACCACCAATTGGTTCTCTTGGGGAGACTGTTCATTAAGTTCGTCGATTCTCTCCATCAGACAACTCTGTATATTTGTAGTTTCAACCATCGTAGCAATATCTGGATGATCAAACTCCACTTTTGCATTACTGACACCATCATATGCTACAATGTTGTCATATGACTGCACCCTATCTTCGTGGATGAACTTCCAAGCTCCGATTGACTTGAGGAATGATATGGAGGCGGGTGTAAGACTAACAACACGGTTTGTTATCTCTGGAGGCGGAGACGCAGCAAAATCACTCAGAGGCCCAACTATCTTGCCGCTCTCAATCAAGCGACATTTCAAACTCTTGGCTATTCGCGAGTTTCTCAGTGCAGCAGCTAAAGTCAGTCCAGCCGGCCCACCACCTACAATCACCACATCTGCACAAGTTGTAGCTTTGGCTGCTGTGGCCATGTATCGTCTAGCACATAATCTAAACATTGTGTTATTCCTCGACCCTCAATGCTCTTGATGCAATCAAACAAACATAAGCTGTCTAATGGTAGCAGTGTACGTATATCTCTTCCGTTGTGAAATAGAGCTAGATAGACGTATCTATGTGGGAGTAGTTTAGTCGTGCCACTTCCTCACGTTCCTGATAGTATCAGTATAGCACCTCTCTTACAGGACTCAATGGGGAGCGCTCAACAAAATTTGGAAATTTTGACAGTAATTGAAAGAAAATCCCTTCTCTTTCTCTACCACTCTCGCATACTATAGCCGTTCGGTAACACCATATGATCTTAATTCTCAGCCCTAAATATCATACTCAGACTCACTCAAGTGGGCTAATCGTAGCGCTTGCGATGAGGTCGTGCAGAGAGAAGCATCTGCAATCTCTCTCTCTCTCTCTCTCTCTCTCTCTCTCTCTTCTGTTGCGATGCTAGATTGCACTTAGAAGGTGAATAAGGAGCCCCGGAGAGAATATGCGCCAGCAGAGAAGGTGCACTAGTAGAAAAGATGCAGTAAGTAAAGCGCCTCAGGAACTTATGCCTGCAGGCCGGTGCTGATGCCAGGCAACCTTACCTGTAGGTATCATTAGCCCAGTAGGACTCAAGTGCAGTTTAGCGGAGTGTGATTTTCGCAGAGGTGAGTGAGAGGGCATGCATTGTTTTATAGTGGGCTAGTGTTTGATACCGATGGGTGGAGGTTTCCCCGCATTGTGTAGTAGCACGGAATTAGGTAGACAATTTAAAAGCAATCTGCTATTATTATCGGGTATCTGACCAACTCTTGTCTTGCTAGCTGGCTGCCCAATTGTAGCTGGATCGTTAACAGGGCAAGGTAATAATAGTGTATACCGATACGTACCAGAGGTTGGGAGGGACAGCAGACCTGTTTGATTGCACATGACCGGAGGTTAGTTGTATATTCCACATGCCCTCACAGACACACTTGGCTCAGAGGAGAGCGATACTCCTCGCATCACCGTGCAAGTTGCATCTCCTAAGTTGCACTAGACTCAGTCCAAGAAGATATTGCAGCCATAACTACCAGCAACATAGACAGAGGTTCACAGCGGAAGTGGCAATTCCATCTTCCCAACCTCGTCTACATGATTTTCCACATGCTTTTGCTCTCAATTGTTCTCACAAATCTATACATGGCAGCTGGGGTCACTCAGGTGTACTACATCGTGTATATTCCACAACCCAAACTGATAGCCAGTCTGTAACAAGTCCTGGTCTTCAATTGACAGACATGGTGAGCATTTGCAATCTCCGAGTTCACTCAATCGCAGGTCGCGATTTCTTCAACAAGCCAGTTGTACTTCCCATTGATGTCTCATTAGATCTGAACACTTCGTTTCAACAAGCTAGTGAAAATGATGATCTGCAGTATTCCCTGAATTACGCAGTTATTTCAAATAACATTGTTGGCTTCTGCAAGGCGAATGAGTCCAAAAACTTTAACTCATTGGAAAGGCTGGCCGGAGAACTATTTAGGGTGGTGACCAATGATGCAAATCGTTCAATGGGAAGACAAGGAACTCTCACTCTGTCGTGTAGTAAGAGCGAAGTGAGATGTGAATCAATTGATGTTCAGATTAAAAGGATCAAAGGTGGCGTTGATGATTCAAGTGTTCTAAACATACCTTCTGGTGCGCTTGACAAAGTACGTGTTAATGGGCTTAGATTGTTGACGGTAATTGGAGTTTTTGCATTTGAGAGGTTCCAGAAACAGATTGTTCAGCTAGATATCGAGCTAAGAGCAACCGATATACCCACACAGAACATCAACTATAGGGACAACATAGAACAAATCACTACCTATGTGGAAATGTCGAACTTTAAAACAGTTGAGGCCCTGGTGCTAGGGGTTGCCAAAGTGATATATAGCGCAAACCCACATGTAGAGGAGTGTACAGTTGCCGTCTTGAAACCCAATGCTATTCTGGCAGCAGATGGCGTTGGTGTCTCTATAGATAGGAAGAGAGAAGATTTCTCCAAAGAGGAAATCGTAGCATTTTCTAACCATTTTGTTGAATTACAGAAGCAGAGTCAAGGTGCCTTATCTGTATCGCCAAATTCTCTTGCGTTTGCGCAGAGTATCCCTGACATAGAGCCTGCTGCTGTCTCCAGACCTCGGACAGCTTATATTGCATTTGGTTCAAATGAAGGTAATCAGGTGGAGAATATCAAGAAATCCATTGATGCTCTTAATGCCAATGGAGTGAATGTATTATCTTCTTCAACTCTCTACCTATCAAAGCCGATGTATTTCCTTGATCAGGCTGACTTTGTCAATGGAGTTCTCAAGGTTGAGACCACCTTACCCCCAAAAGAGCTGCTTGCAGTTGTCAAAGACATCGAGTACAAAACCCTCAACAGATTTAAGCAGTTCCAGAATGGTCCTCGTTCCATCGATTTGGATATACTGCTCTACGAAGATATCATTTATAACGACCCTGAACTAACCATCCCCCATATCGGTATTTTGGAAAGGACTTTTGTTCTTGCCCCTCTCTGTGAGTTGGTAGGTCCAGATGTCCTCCATCCTGTATCTGCAGAGCCTTTCCATGATCATCTTCAACAGCTTTTTGCCTCAAGCGAAATCACAGATTCCGGAAACGTAATTGATGGTGATGTTCAAGAATCAATTGATCTTTTGAGCATTGTGCCTCTGCCTCCCATTGGAAACAGCGGCCCACGCCATCTAACATTTGATCTGTTTCACAACACTTCAAGGACTCTTCTGATGGGAATCTTGAATACAACTCCAGATTCATTCTCCGATGGTGGGAAGAACTTTGATATTGAATCTGCCATCCAGAGTGTGAAAGATATGGTTGATTCGGGTGTTGATATTATTGATATCGGAGGCTGTTCTACTAGACCAGGTAGTGAGCAGCCCTCTGAAGAAGTAGAGTTGCAACGAGTGATACCATTGGTCAAGGCTATACGTGCCTTGGAAGCGCCTTACCAACAGGTGGTGTTAAGCGTAGATACTTACAGATCAAATGTTGCCGTAGAGTCAATATCTGCAGGAGCAGATATGATCAATGATATAAGCGGTGGATTACTGGATGACAAGATGTTTGATGTGGTTGCAGAACTGGGTGTTCCGTACATATTGGGCCATACCCGTGGTAACATCCAGACTATGTCCAGATTGACGGATTACAAAGAGGCGTTTGGCATTGAAAAATCACACGAGGAGTCAATGGTGGAGCATGAGTCTACTTTAAACTCGGCAAAAGTGATGTTCGGCACCTTAAAGCCATGGGAGGTTACTTTAGTCAATACAGTCTCAAGAGAGATGAGTCATCGTATTTCCCTCATGCTCGCCAAAGGGGTTAGAAGGTGGCAAATAATTGTTGATCCTGGTCTTGGTTTTGCGAAGAACTCCCAGCAGAATGTCTCCTTGATAAGGAGCATTCCCCTGTTGAAGGAGTATTCCTGCACTCTGAGGAAGACCGATGGGCAGGATGGTGAACTGCCATCGCCGTTCCATGATGAGTACATCACTCTACGTTCTCTGCCTTTGCTCTATGGACCTAGTAGGAAGCGTTTCATTGGTGATATCACCAATGTACCAGAGGCCTCTCAGAGAACTATCGGAACATGCGCTGCAGTTGCTGCTTGCATCAGCAATGGAGCAGATATGGTGAGGGTGCATGATTATAAAGAAGTCAAGCAGGTTTGCCAAGTTGCTGATGCGATCTACAAGGGACGGATGAAATAGTGGGAGATTCGCAGTACCCAACCAGACTACATATGTCGATTTTGGCATGAAGAAGTTCCTAAGAATGTATGTCGGAGTGCAAACATACTTGAGGAGCAAAGAAATGCGGTCTGTTCCTGGTGAGACAAGCCGGCTCCAGATATTTTTCCAGTGACAACATCAACTGGTAAATGAAAACTCCATTCAAAGTATCGCTTTATCAATTATTTTTTCCGTGTAAGATCCATCAATTGATCCAGCATAACCATCATCATAACTCTCTTGGATGGTTTCCTCTTGCGTCTGACCCTGGTGGTTGTGTGTATCGTATGCACAAGCATGCAGATACCTTTCGCGGGGCGTGAATGCACGGTAGGGCGAAGGTAAGATGTTGAGTGAATGACTAGACATAATATATATTAGGTTAATATCCGTCTCGTGAGTGTAAAGTTACTTATATATCTATATATTGAATATTGGAAGACTTTTGGCACTGAGCCGAAGGTAGACAGGCTGATTTCTGGCCACTGGTCATTTTGTCAGCGGAATATGTTATGACTTAACTAGTATTGCATTTCAAGGGTAGAGCACTACCATCTAGAAGCTCTTTGAAAACTCAGGCATTCTGGTACAAAATTCACCGGAGAATGGAATAAGCTAAATAAGGGCGTCATTTCCCCCTTCATTTCCAGCATTACGAGAGCCTTCTGCACAGTCTCCCATCTTTTGCTTATGAATGGCGAGATGGCTGGATGATTTCAAGATAGTTGCTTGGCAGCACTGCAGTTTAAATTACAGAATATGAACATCATTTTTGGAGCAGTCATGTCGTATCATACAGCAAAACTAAATATAAAGGCAACAAAAATTCGAGCCATATCAACCACGTGATCAGAGGGCACTCATCTCGTTCGACATCAAACGAGGTCTTCACCATCATACATACATACACACATACATGTCCTCATAGACATATCTCCTCTTAACGAAACATAATCAACAAAACACTTCTTAACAACACTACGGGAATGCAGCATCCACCGCGACACTACAACCTGATTCACAAACAAAACAATTAAAATGGCATCTGTGGCGGCACATAATGGAAATCCAGGCGCAATGGAGGTAAAAATCCCATCAACCACCTAACCTTTTCAAGATGTTCACACAAACCGCTATCGTTCTCAGAATGTAACAGTGCAAACTGTTTACTCCTCCTCCTTGGCAACAGTCTCCTTGTCACAGTCTCTGGAGATGTGACCAGACTCACCACAGTTGTAACAGGTCTTGGCAACGTGGTTAGCACCGCCGGCAGCAGAGGTACAGTCCTTAGAGATGTGACCAACCTTTCCACAAGCATAACACTTGACAATACCGGCCTGGCAGTCTCTGGCAAAGTGGTTTGGACCACCGCACTTGTAGCAGGTGGCGGCCTTGTTACCTCTGAAAGCTGGCTGAGCTCTGGCTGCTGGAGGAGCCTGGGCGGCAGCGGTACAGTTTCTGGAGATGTGGCCAAACTTGCCACAGTTGAAGCACTTGGCACCAGAGTGCTGAGCCTTTGGTGGCTGTGGGCACTCGCTCTGGAGATGGCCAGTTTCGTTACAGTTGTAGCACTGTTTCTGAGCAGTCTGCTTTGGCTCTGGACACTCGCTAGACTCGTGACCTGGCTGACGACAGTTGTAGCAGAGTCTCTCGGTCTGCTGGCACACCTCGGCAAGGTGGCCTACTTCACCACACTTGTAGCAAGTTCTGGGGTAGACTGCGGCCATTGTGACTGTTTGTTTGTTTGTTTCAACTTCTTTCGGATGTACTAAAAAAAAGGACTACAAAATTTAATCCCCTACTCTCCAAAGAACTGCCTCTTGTCTCTAATCTCACTTTCAGCAAGAGAAACTTTTCTTCTATACCTCTTGTGTGACGATTGCCTCGCCTACAGGAGAAAGGAGAGGAAAGATGGTCCCTTGGTCAACGGCACACGCCAGCAAAACTGACTGAAAATTGCCTGCCCACAGGGGATCTCGAGGGAATGCAGCGAAGATTTTTTTTTCGGCGCCTGGAGAGATTACCCGGTGTCATCGATAGCTTTCGGTTTATGTGTGTGTGTGTGTGTAATGTGCAGGGGGACTCAGTGCGAGGACTATTTGGCATTTTGGTGCAGACACTATTAGCTTGTATAGAAAGAACTCTCCCTCACTCGGTGCCATGTGGTGCTGGCAGGAAGCTGATAAGGGGTCGCAGGCCCGGTATCTCTTCTGCTTACATGCATGGCCTGGGCATATATAATTATAGTGCAAAACAGCAAGACGTTCTAGGACGTATATTGCTGGGGGATGCAGATAATAAATAAAAGGAAATATCATTATCGGTTGTGCCCCTGAATTTAGTCCCTGAATCGAGTCACTAAGGGATTTGTGCAGCGATGCAGTTGGGGGTCTTATTTTAGAAGCCCTCTCTCACTGCCGGCGACCAGATGCTTAGGCAGTTCTTTGGGTGCCCTTGTGCGCCCGTATAGAAAGGGGCTTAGGAGGCATATTATTCCGCTAGTAGATGACAATGCATGACATTTGCGTCTTGACCATGCATGAAGATGCAGCTTTGCTTCAACGTCAGCTCAACGTAATGCGGGTATATTGAAGGCTGGGGAAACTATCAAACTGATATAGTTAGTATGATATGAGGCGGAAGAGGTGCGAATACGAATAAAACGGCAAAATCCCTGTGCCAAGGGTGGGGAAGCCATACAGGGCCCAACTCACTATGAATATTATGCAACCTGTGCAGGCTCATTCTCATCTGTAGGACATGCCGCAATTGACTCATTTTGTTCTGTGGATTCCGTCTAAGAGCGACGACACATGCCTATGTGCTGGTTACGCATACCGAGGGAGGGCATCTGTTTCAGACTTGACAGGCTGACATTCCTTTACCGATTGATTATTGATATATGACTGTGAAAGTTCGCCGCCAGTATCCGAATTGAATGAAGTCTGGGACATGATTCTCTAACTCAGTGCAACATTCTCTGTAATTAATTTATTTATAATTAATATCTTTAATACCTTTAATATCTATGATGAATTTCCTGACTTTTTTTTCCAGATCTAGATCACTAGTGTAAATACACAAATTTACAGCTCGAAATTCAACATTTATCGATGAAGCATATTGACCTTGTAGCGCTAACCTTTCAACAATTCTAAAATGTCATCATCATCATCATCTAAAGAATCTACTCCATCAATCTGAATGGCGGAATTCACCGCTGTATTCTGCTCCTGTCCCCCGCACTTTATATCTTGATCATCAGCGCCAACCTCAGACGCTTGATTCCTTTTTACAATCCCATCGCTCTTTTCTTCCTCCATCTCAGGACTCAAAGGTTGTAAAATCTCTAAAGGATGCTTGTCCATGATATACCATCCATAATCTGCACTCCACTCCATCAAATCGTATGCATCGTCCGTATTCTTCAACTTGAATTGGTCTTTAACGATTCTGCTGACTAGTTCAGGGGTCAAAATATAATGGGAAAATCTATCTATGCCCCAAAATCGAATCACTTTGTCCCTGCTGAATGATTCTTTCAAATTGGAAGTGAACCGTTCAAGAATTAAATTCTTCACCAAGTGACTTCTCTTCGTTCCAAAGTATCCTGTTGTGAACTTCGAGATATCCAGAGAGAGGAACTCCTCTTGCGTGAGTGTCTGCTTGTTACTCCCATTTGCAATCTGCTTAGCTATTGAGTAGAAATATGAAGTAGATTTTCCACTCAGGATACGAGGTATCAGAGAGAGATGCGATGTGGCCTGAACTATCACATCATCAGCCAACAGAACAGGAGGGGAGAAACATTTCTGTGCATAACGCTCTAGAACCTCCCTCTCAGTCTGTTTGTCATTGTAGAATTCATCGATTAGACTCTTTTTCTGAGAAGCATCCTTGAGGAATGCATTAAACCTGTCTTGTCTCTGTGTATCTATACCTTTGTTTTGTTCAAAGGTTTCCTCCTCTTTAAGTATTTGTTTTACCTTATCATCGCTGAGAATTTGGAGATTGTTATTTCTTGAGTGATTGTTTTCTTCTGTTAACATTAACTGGTCTATTTTCTTTGAGCTCGCCTTTGTCTCACGCATCATATTCTCGAACTCCACAAAGTCGTCACTCTTATCTGGATCTCGCGCACAGTGGCTTATTGGACTGGTCAAATTTGAAAAATACTCTAGTGTAGCTGAAATAGGGGTTTCATCTGAAAATTCTCTTGTATTTTTCATGCGTTTCAGATCCGGATCAACTGAATTCACGGTAAACTCATCATCAGAGATTGTGTGTTGCAGATTCCTCTTCAAAGCTCCTCCGCGACCAGTGTGAATATATGCTTGTCGTTT
This sequence comes from Kuraishia ogatae, assembly GCA_003706285.3. Classification (NCBI taxonomy): domain Eukaryota; kingdom Fungi; phylum Ascomycota; class Pichiomycetes; order Pichiales; family Pichiaceae; genus Kuraishia; species Kuraishia ogatae. The sequence continues at coordinate 770,508 of PPKV03000002.1, read as the reverse complement.
GCCACCACCAGTATCAGTTGTATCCTGTTCCCTTTTGTCATTTTTGGACATTTCCCTGTTGTGTTCGAAGAGGCTGTCGCTCACCTGCAACATCGTTCCTGCGCTATGTACACCTCTCCTTCGCGTATGTTGTCGAGAGTTGGCACTATGACTTAATTCCACCATTTAGATTCCTGTTTTTCAACTTGACGCTTGATTCAAAATATTATTGTGGTGTCTGAGTGGGAATAACGAGACATAGATCATATATATATATTTATGTACCACTCCAACAAAATATTGATGATATCTCTTCGTGTGGGGTAGGGTCATGCAGGTGAAATGTTAACGACCGTAGCTCTTTCTTCATCGACCAGCGTTGTCCCAAACTTTCACCTCAGCTATATGATGCAATCTATGGTCCTCTCTTCTGATATGTCATTGCTTTGTTCGGGTCACATTTACTCTGCTCATATTTAAACAATCATCACTTGTAGAGTTGCTGCAAGTGACACGCATCTTGGGAAGAGATCTCTTGCTGTATTTGCTCATATAGACACGACTGCCTCGCCTCACACCCACTCATGCAATGACAAGGGCGAGCCGGAAAGCGATGTAGAGATTTATAATATTGAATTTAAGACCTCCCGCGTAGTTTTAAAGAGCACGACAATTTGTTATATTCATCCTTGGAAAGATAAATAAGAGTTGTAGCATTTATTTGCAATGAGTGGAGGCACCGAACGTCTTGAAACTGTGGAAAGTGGCTCCAATGAGCAATAATATACCCTGACAGAGTTACCGAACTAGAAAGTTATATATTGATGAATGTGTAGATGAGGCAAAATTGAAAGGGTGAAGATCACATTAATGGGCTGACATCTGTAACTGTATGTGTCAACACTGCTCGAGAAAAAGAAGCTTCTTTTAAAAATGCCGTCACGTAACCCTGCAATACTTTCAATTCAAAGTAACACATTTCCAGTGATGGCTCTAACTTAATTGCTGGTGGCCAATCACATATAATTCGTGTCTCTCCTTGTATGCCATTCCTTGTGGATTACTCCTTATGTGTCATACCTTGTTTGAAAGCACGGTTATTACATCTCCCGCAGAACTGTAAGAGAGTGGAAAAGCTTCGTGTAGTAAGAATTTCAGAATGAGAAGATCATGTGCTGTTCTGGTTGGCTTTTCACCTTTATACAGGGTAGTCGACCACCTAGCAGAAGTAAATGCTTTTGCTAGCATTGTTGAAGCTATTGATCATCCCCCCACCAATAACCCAGCACTAAGGCAGCATATCCTCTGTTCCTCAACACAAAGTCGGTGGGTATTTGAGGAAATCTATAAAAGATTATGACCATGAGATACCCCACAAAACCATCTGGATAGAATAAATGATCTGTAATGATAGTTTTGTTGTTGCAGCTGCTGAATGGTTATATCCCTTGTTTCGTTGTGTGTCCAGATCCGCGGATAAGTTCAAAAACGGTAAGAAAAGAAGAAATCATTGGATTGTAGCATATTAAGAAGAATTGAATGAAAGCCACTCGCGGCTCAGTCAGAGTCTGATTGAACAAATAGGAATTGATAGCATGAGCTTCCTCCTGTAACTTCCATCCCCTATGTGTACATACTTAAGTGGTAGAGGGTGTGAAGAGAGTATACTCCAAGAGAACGTGAACGTCTGGGGTTAACAACAGCTCTAAATTATGATCTGACTGCTGCCCAGAATATAGTCAGAGAGTTACGGTAATCCTTTGAGATCAATTTTGTAGTCTCCCCCTACTCAGATTTACCGGCTCAACACCTCCTGAGGATTGGCTGAAAATCCTGTCACATGAAGAACTGCCAGCACTCAGTAATTATGGGAATGACCTAGCGTTGACGCACAGAGAAAGATAATATTCTACTGAATGAGAGGGCAAAACCATTCTTCTAATATTCCTCACATAGTGCCTTGGATTAGTAGAATGAATGTTGATTTGATATGTATTGTCGGTTCACGGTCACCACTTATAGAAGCTGTGACTCCGGACGAGATGCTCGCCCCTCATGAAAGGATTATTCTCAGATTCCCAAGTAATGTCCCATTTTCCAAGTAAGTTGGACAGACTGTTAAACTGTTCAACCGTAGTGGGGACTTCGATATGAAATAGGTTTCCCTGATCATCAGGAAAAGGAAATCCATACAAATTATTTCACAGCCCACATACGATATGAATGAGCATTTCACATACATTCTTGAACAGGAAAGGCACCCAATGGCTCAAAATGAGAGACACTTCACTCAGCAATTTAGATACTTCTATGAGGTTTGCAAGAACTTTGAAACATGATCATTTTGGAACCATCTTCATTGAGACTTCATACGTGACCTTCCGTAGCAGACTACACTATCATTCAACTGTATTTTCGAAGAATTATAAGCAATGGTTATGAAAGAAACAACAGAAGTTGAAAGAAATTATGTAAACATAACACCAGGTAAAACATTGGAAGCCACTATCAACTGCTGTATTGTCCGGAGTTAGGCAAGGTCTATACACACAATAGCGTCCTTTGGATCTGAGCTGACTCGGAGTTCATCTGCTTCATCTGCGCTTCCATTGCCAGTTTAACCTCAGCTGGGAAGACCAAAGATACTCCTCAAATGCTTTGCTTTTACTACAGCTACTGTTTTCTACTACCTGGAGAATTTATAGGTAATAAACTTCCCTGGCAGTATGATGCCAGTTTTCCAGAGTAAAGTATCGAAGGCCCTAGATAAAGATGTTGCTATTGTTTCCAAGCCTCTAAACGACCAATTTTGATGACATTCCCAAGATGCAGAGTTCTATATAGCGTGTATAATTTTCACCGAATAGCCAATCGTGGAGTGAGCTGAAGAGCCTTATAATCTGAGAAACAAAAGACAAGTGTCAACCTGGCTTGCCTTTCCTAGATCCAACGATGTGAGCTTTCTCATACGTTGCACTGCATTAACAATATTCATTCAACACTGCAAAGTCAATGCGTTCAGACATTGCAGTTTCTCTTGAAACTGCAACGACATAAGGAGACCGTACCTTTACCCTATTGTTCAGATATTTTTCAGGCGGCTACACTGCCACACGTTGCTCGCATGCAAATCTCCACTTTCCGATACGGCTAATGCTACATGATGTTCGATTTGTTGGAATTGAAGCAGCACCAGGCATATCACAATCATTGCCCATTTTGAAACCCACCAAGGGCAGTTGTGTAGCTTTTTCTAAATCCGGATAGTTTGTCTTGCAGAGGCCTCTAGGCTGCAGTCTGTAATCTACACCATGCCCTGCGTACTCTCTCTGATGGCATTACAAACTGGGATGAGTAACCCCTTTTGCATCGCATTGAGCCCATTACTGGAGGAGGAAGTTTGTAACCGCTCTAGAATAAAGGCATTCAAGTCCACCCCATCACATCACCACCTGATTCAGGCGGCCATGTTTCAGGTCATTTCTCAGGATGCCATGCTAAGAGGAACTAACTACTCACCAAGGTTTAATGGTCAATAGCCGTTCCCCGATTTTTATGAAAGCCTCAGAGTGTAGGCTCTTGCTGATGTATAATTACAAGAATGGCAGTGGTCTACGATATTTCGAAGGGTTGGTGACAGGAGTTGAATAGGGCTCCTAGCTTCTAGAAATCAGGGATAGAGGGGTGCATATATGACATGTGGTGGGGTGTTCAAAGCTGTCTGTGGGCTTAAAGCAGAAAAACATGGAGGTAAAGCTGCACGCACCCAGCAGAAGCCTATTTCCGGCTTCTCTGTATCGCCAGCTTCGGAGATCTGCCCCCAAATTTTAACAAAGAAAACTATGAGTTACCTATTGATTGTCATCTTGGTAGCAATACCTCGCACCTGAATACGCTGGCCGTATTATACATTTCTTATTAAGCCTCTAATTAAGCCTCTGCCCTTCCCCTCACTGTGTCGCTCTCTCTCTCATACATGTCCAACCATGCGAGGCGTGCATATTTGTGCGTCCATACGTCGTTGATTGTGTGGATGTGGTGTGCCAGCAACGCTTGCATCCTGTTCTGTCCCCCACGTCGAAGCTTTTTCTTATCTGGCTTCTTAGGATGGGTCTCGCCTCCCCCAGCAGAGGTACGAACGATACTTTTTCAATTCCACCCGGAAGATCCATGTTGTCGAATCCTAGAATAGAGCGTTACCATCTCAAGTGAGCCAACCACACTGACATCTGGCTCTGCATCCTGCGAGCGCCGTTCTACGACTTTGCATGCAGAGACTGTATGGACCTTCCTACCTTGCAGCTTGGTATGCCTTATTCCCGACTCGTACCAAAATGATAAATGGCGGTAGGCGATAATGTCGATTGCATATTCAACTTGATGCATGCTCCTACATTTTGCGGTAGCCACAAATGGGTATCCTCTTCATATAAATATGGATTCATGTGTCGAAATTGTTTCTGCACTCGAAAGATATCGATAATGTTGAGAGCCTGTGAATGATCCGAGAACCAATTCCTTCTCGGGGTAAAGTTCTTCATACCCAATCGGCAATTAAGCAACAACGAAGTGGGTATTCCCTTTCTATCACTATTGCATTGGTGAATTTTAACTGCATATTCTCCTCGTGGTACATCAGCCGTGTCCTTAACTGGAACATTGTGCCACTCATTCTCAGCACTACACATAAGACTGCATATTACTGTAGCGGCGGTATCCACGAATCCATCCCTGCACTTCATCACCTCTCTTCTCGATGGATTTCTACAACGTTGACCAGCTGTCCATGACTGCGCTTCAAGGAGTAGATATGGAAAGAGCGAAGGACCGGACCGTTTCCCCCGTGGGTATACATTCTGGCATCAACCTTGGTGTTCATCCCTCTGCAACATCTGCTCATAAACAAATGACAATGGGAGACCCCGGTATAGACTGGTTGTCTTCCTTCGTCTCTTTGCCAATGGAATTGACATCCCTTCCTCCAGGTATAGGTAGTGCAGATATTTTGGAAAGCAGGAAACCGAGGACGTTTGGTTCAGAGCATGTCTCAGGTAGGTCACGAATGCTTTTTCTAGATGGTATTGAGGCAACTCAATCGGGTGTGCTGGGTCGTGAAGAGGAAGCACCATCTATTCCCAGTGACTCAAATGTACTACCCATCAAATCTGAATTTATGATGTCTTTACCTCCGTCCCTCACTTCTCCTCGAATGTGGGAGACTCAAGCACGCAATGAGACAGAGATCACCCCCAACAGTGTGAATGAGCAACAACGCCAGTTGGGAGAAGAATCTGATATGGAGACCAGTTCTTCATGGATCTCGGCACCGAGTACAGTTCGTACTGACTCATCCAAGTCCACAGTTTCTGCTAGATCCAATAAAGGTTTGGATACTCACTATGCTGATGAGTTGCATGAAACCAAGATTGCTGACATGTCAGATACTTATGCATTAAAGGGAAGGGCCATATCACCATTGTTGGAAGTGCGGATATCTCCTCGGCCTGAAACTGAACAAATAAATACGTCAAGTGTAGCCAGTATACCTTCTGGCCACGAAATTCAATATTTGAATCACAATACTAATGATTCGAATCGGAAGGCTGCGGTGAAGAAGAGAAGGAAGTCTGCTCCCAGACAGCGGCTGACACAACATCAGAAAATGGCGCACAACAAAATTGAGAAAAGATATAGAATAAATATCAATGCCAAGATAGCTGAGCTGCAAAGATTGATTCCATGCGTTTCTGGTGAGAAAGCAGCATTTGAAGTTGGAGAGAAGCTGTCTGATGAAGTGAAAGACGGCTCCAATGAGGAAGGAAGTGTGAGGCTTAACAAAAGTATTATTCTGGACAAGGCAAGAGCACACATTATCCACCTCCAGGAAGAGGTGAAAAGGCTGAATGAATTGGTAACTAGGTTGCAAGAGGGAGTTTCTGTCGAAAGATGAAAGATGGCGGTATTTTCAGGATCTGCAGCTTAACCATTTGAGTTGCGTATTAGATTCTGAAAATCAGATCATCTCTAAGTTAAATGTGAGAGAGGTGCCGTCAATCCACAATTATGTCGGCTCAGATTTCATGGTCCTTATCATTCCATATAACCAATAGGCTGAAGTCTTATCTCATGGAGGAAATGTAGACCAGAGGCTAAATTCCTATCCTGGGGTAGAAATATGGATTTTCTTTCACAATGGTGTTTGTTTCATTTCAATTTATTTTCTGGAAGTTATTGGTTTTGTTTTATGTGTTGCTTGGTTGCAGTTTCTTCTACGAAATCGTTTCCGCATCACAAGTGCAGTTTTTTAGGTACAATTGCAAGGAGTTACATGGTTGGGATGCATATTCAAAATGCCCATAAGGTGCTACACTTGATTAATGGATCTGTTTTTATTGTCAGTAATTTTCTTCCGAGGAACTACCAATATATCATTTCTATTATGGCAAAGCCAAACGTGGCTTGTAATGGTCTCGCAGAGTTAGAGGGGTATAGGTGACGTTAGCCGGGAAGGAGGGGGGGGCTATGTCCTTTCCGATAGGCAGATATTCATTCACATTATGCGTAACCTACATAACACCCCCGGAATATTTCAACTGGAAGCTATGACCCCTGGAAGAACAGATAGAATGCAATTCGAGTATTCCCCGGACTTCAGTGATCTCCGTGTATGATGCCCTGCAGCTTACTCAAGCTGTAGCGGGATTTACATTGCACCTGATGGGTGGATTGCAGATACTCGAGAATTTCTAGATTACATCCGGAACAAATCGTTCTGGGTGGGATGGGTATCAGTTGTTCTTTACAGATCCTTTCGCAGCCCTCGCAGCCCTAATGGCTTTGTTCTCTATGCTTCGTGTTGTTGCCGCGGCATGCAGCTGCAGGAATAGAAGCCCAGCCCACTCGTGCTTTGAAATGCAGAGCTTGGGCTGCAGGTTTATCTATCGCATTTGCCGCTCTAAAATAAGTTCATTGAACCCGTATTGGACACGGGCTCTGCCACCTCTTTGCATCTAGCACTTTTGCATATGTAGATGTATACGACTAGAAGTAATTCCACTCTCGAGCATTCCTTGGCCGCTGCATCTTCTTGCGTCTGCTTTATATGAACTGGCATGCGGTGTGGGGCATTCGCTTGTCATCCCTTAATCTTTGTGGGCGGAATTGCGGTTCCTACAGTAGCCAAGCCTGTATCCGCAGCCGTGCGTCGGCAGTGATGCAATGCAGCGCTAAACCCAGTTCGATTATAGTTGCCTACATATTATAGACAGTAGCTAGTTTAGTCTCTGTCTGTCGATCCCCCCTCTACGTGCTCTCAGCATGGAAACTCGATTGCCCCAAGAAATCTTGGCTGTGCTTCTACTGTGCTGTCTGACAGGTACACTGGTAAGCACTAGTAAGCATCAATCAGGAGCCTTCCCGAGGAACCTTTTCTTTTTTAAATAGGGAGTGCATGCTTTCTTGCATAATTGTAAAGATATGCAATTGTATATTTAAATATAAGTGTGAAAAACTGAACTAAAAATGCGGATTTAAACGAAATACGATACCATTTCCTCTCAACGATTTCGGTGGCCTCCACCTCTGAGATGACCCTTGAAAACCTTGAAGGCTTGTGCATTTCTATTTGTTGCATTGCACTGTATCCTGACCCAAATCAGACATCTCCTTGGCTTTTCCTCAGCAATTTCCTAGGCAGAATTGCACCCTTAATGCATCTGGAGACGTAATGTGAAAGTTTTGACAAAAGAGCTGAAAGCTGAGTATTTCCCCTGGGAACTCTTGCTAAGTAGTAAATCACTACAGTTGCACCTGCATTCACGAAGATAAAGCAGATGAATATTCCAAAATTTCTCCACATTTGTGAACCAAAGGCATCGATACTGGCGAGAAAGTCATTTGTCTTTGCCATAGTGCAGAACTCGCAATTGGCGGTGGCATTGGAGTCCACAAGGTAACCTCCTGCGACAGCCATATACTTGCTCATATACTCTCCACATGTCAAACCCTGTGGTGGTTGGAAATGCAGTAACTCGTCAGTCCTACATGTAACAGAGGTATCTCCCAGACCTATTGTAAGCACGCCTTGGATCCAGTATGTGAATGGAGAAACTCTGTACATAAAAATCCAAAATCCTGGCAGTTGATCTTTTGGTTTCAAAGTTCCACAGAACACCAAACACATTGCAAACAGCAAGGTTGCGATGTTGGAAGCTGCATGGGGATCCTGCATCCCTGCGATACACATTTGACCCATGGTGGCTGTGTAGATAAAGAAACAGACCAAATATAACCACATTTCAACACCTCTACCATGTAGCTGTCCGGCTTCGGCTGCATTGTTTTGCAGTCCAACAGGATAGTACCAACAGAAGAATGCCAACGTTGCCACAAAAACCATCCAAGGAATTTCTGCTGTTATCTGAGCTGTAATGAATGCGATCCACGAAAACGTTTTCGAAGCCCTTTCTCTTGCTTCATATAAATCTCTTTGGTCAACAAAATTGGGCAACATTTGTTCAATCAAAACCGGAAGAGCGACAGTAGACATGAAAACTGCAAACATCTGATTTTGCAACCCTTGGAGACTCTTATCAGAACGGAAAAATGTGAAACCGTTGAAGAGATAAGTAAAGACAGCTAGGATTATCTTTGACCAAATGTACGATGGTGTTCTCCAATATTGCTGAAGGACTCTGTGTGTGACCACAATGTACTGTTTCCAAAGCGAGACAGCAAAGGCAGAATCACGGTGAGTGTCTGTCAGTTCTTTCATGTTGTCATATTCATTTGGCTGAGTGTTTTGTAGGGATTCCAGTCTTAGTAGTTCTGTTACAACATCTTGCCGTTGCTCTGAGGCCTGCCATATTTGATGCCAGTCCTTGTCCTCCTGAGCGTTCACCTCACCCTCTTCGGTTCCAACAGTGGATGCAGCACCCACTGCTTCCAACATCCATTCAGCTGGATTCGCAGCTGGAGAACATTTGATGGAGCCTTTGGATTCAAAATAATCAATTACTGTCTTTGCCTGAGGGCCAATCTCTCCGAAGTAAACAGTCTGTCCACCAGGCTGCAGCAAAAGTAATCTGTCAAACTCCTGGAAAAGTGTGGCTGAAGGCTGATGAATAGTGCATAGAATTGCTTGACCTTGAGAAGACAACCTTTTCATAAGTTGACAAATAGACCAAGCAGTCTGGGAATCTAATCCAGAAGTTGGTTCGTCAAGGAAAAGGAGAAGCTTTGGTTTAGCTGCCAGCTCTACTCCGATTGTCAGACGCTTACGTTGTTCGACATTAAGACCTTCACCAGGAACTCCGACTATGGCATCGGCGTAGCTATCCATTTCAAGAACATGAATAATGCTTTCCACATATTGCTCCTTTTCAGCCGTACTTACTGTAGATGGTTGTCTCAAATTCGCAGAAAATAGGAGAGCTTCTCTAACTGTGGAAGTAGCTAGATGCAGATCCTGCTGCTGTACATATCCCGTTGATCTCTGGAATGATAGACCGGCCTCCTTTCCATTAACTAACATCTTTCCAGAAACAACACCTACTGTTGTTCTTCTTGCAAGAACATCCAATAATGTGGTCTTTCCTGCGCCTGATTGACCCATCAATGCAGTCAGCGTTCCAGGTTTTACCCATCCATCGACATTTGTAAGCAACCTTCTCGAACTACCTTTCCATGGAATGTCATAACAAACATCTCTCCAATGAAATATATCAGAGCCTGAAATTAAAAGTTTCTCTGTAGAAGAGTCAGAGCTGCTGTGTATATGAGATACTATTTTATGATGTCTCTCTTCCCCTTCGCTTTCAACATCTCTCTTTGCAGCATTCTTTCTAAGCGCTTCCAATTTTCTTAGTGTTGATCTTTCAAATACTGTTTTTTCTCCCTTTTGTCTAGAGCTGGGGTTATATTCTACGAGAAGAATGTATGTGAAAAAAAAGAATACTACAAAGCCGACTTGTATACCCCAGTTTCTCCATCTATGACTATTTAGAAACCCAAATTGTTCATATAGGTATGCATCACCAGATACGGTGCCCCGTCCTGGAACTGATCCTACTGTGGCACAGACTCTGTAATCTCCAGAGATTGTGTTATATTGTCCACCAGAAGGTACAAGTTGAGTACACTGAAACTCTCTATTGTGAAACTCATTCACCATCATCGACTCAAAAGTATAGGCGATAGGGTTGATATAGTTTATCCAGCGTGACCAGCCTAACATGTAATTGGTGGGAACGACGAATCCTACGTATATAGAAAGAGCCAGAAGAACTATAGCTGCAGGAGTCATAGCTTGAGACAAAGATTTGGTCATAGAGCCGATAGTTCTAAAGATGTGTGACATGAAGAATGTTGCTGTCAGACCATTCAGGAGATAGAAAAAGAAGGCACCAGGTGTCCGTCTCAAGTGCACCATGAAATAAACAATTAGATTAAATGCCAGAGAGGTTACAATTTTTGTTGGGATGTCCGTGATCACAGATGCAACAGCTTCAGCTGAAGGATGATACAATCCGTATTGTTTATGCTTTTCCACAATGGGCCGAGATTCGTACAGAGCAAACACCTCCAGGAGAGAAATAAAAGCATTGAAGAGACAGGCGAAGAAGATGATTGCACCTCTGAAATAAAAGTCCCCAGTTGTATCATTCAGATTATAGAATACCGAACCGTTGATCAGGGCCATGATAGTGTTGGCAATAATAGTGCTGTAAGGAATTACCATATTATTTCTAGTTCTCTGGATTGCCCTCATCAAGAGATACCTCGTTTGCATCTGAAAAGAGACTGTGTATTGAGAAGATGATCTGATATGATTGGATTGTTTGGCGATTTTTCCGTCTCTTATTTCTTGGAGGTATTTCTCCTTGTTTTGTTCAAGAACGTGTACCTTCTGGTCTATGGACTTCAGAAGTGCAGCATATTCTGGCGAACTTTTCCATCTCTGCTCAAATTCAGCAGCGGTTCTGGGAACCTTATGTTCCCATCCAGTTTTTGCCCTTCTTTCAGCAGGAGTGGTAAGCGAAGTCAGGAAATCTGCAGTAGTTTGCCTCTCAGGACACTCAAATCCCATTCTAAGAAAGAATGTTTTGGCCTTGTTTGTAGGACCAAAGAATATTTGTCTACCTTCGTACAAGAGGATGACCTTATCGAACAGATCATATGCATCTTGAGAACATTGGTATATAGAGACCAATGATGTATAATCCAGGGTGCGTGAAGATACCCGGAGAGCTTTGACAAATTCCAGAGCTGAGGCTGAGTCCAAACCTCTTGTTGCATTATCCCAGCATTGTAGATGGGCGCCACAGATGGATGCCTCTGCAATGGAGACTCTCTTTCTTTCGCCGCCAGAGATTCCCCTGACATATTGATCACCAACTTTGGTATCTTTGGTATGGCTCAAACCATACATGGCAAGATAAACATTTGCAAAATGCGCCGCATAATCCTCTCTGGAAACACCAGGAATTCTGTTTTCAGGCACTTTCATCAGGGCAGCAAAATAAGCAGTCTGCCATACAGTTAAATGTGGGAAATGAATCTCAACTTCTGCGTTGTAGATGACCTCTCCCCTATAACTCTTTCTGATGTCGCTTGGAGTGAGCCCTTCATAGGTGATTAAGGAGTTTCTGTCGACATGGAAACCGTACGTCTGGGCGGCAATTGTTCTGAGAAGTGTGGTACATCCTGCACCAGGACGCCCTAGTACAACTACCAAGTCACCTCTGTCAATGTCGGCATCCATAGGCTCCAAAATGTTGAACGAGCTCTGAGCGCTAGGCTTGTGGAGGGAATTAAGGGCCGATCTAATTAGTTTCTCGGGAGAGTTTAACACGGTACTTTGGAATTCTGCATCAACATCAGCACCATAGCATCTCAGGTCTCTATATGTGCACCCCATCGAGAAGGGTTTGTAGTAATCTACATCGCTGTCCTGAAGCTTTCGCAAATTCTTAATCCAAAACTCTGATGAAAATTTGTTGCTCTCCGGGTTCAATCTTTCATCTGCACCCATGACAGGATTAGCCCCCGGTGTCATGGATGTGCTTCTTGTAGTTTGAGCTTCAAATTGCTGCTGCTCGTTCTGTTCTGTATTACTACTGGTATTTGTAAGATGGCTGGAAGTTTCACAGACCGCACTCCTGGTCGATAGTCTGGTGAACTCTCGAGCCAATTGTAGAACGGCCTCTTCGTCTGTTCCCTCGTACGAGGCAGAGTCAGGTGGGCCACTGGTTGAAATTGAGTGTAGTTGTTGACTCATAGCTGATTTTAGAATGTATTTGCAGGGAAGTTTAGTTGGTTGTTCTCTTTCAAGAGGTTAAAAAAACTTCTGCATTCACATATATAAATCCTGAGAGCCCGCCATTACTATTTTAAATCGGCCATGTGATAATGCCTCGTGACCACTTGGTACTAATATCTAAATCATAATAAAGAAACACTTTCTCCGGCTCTGCAATACTAGTTTGAAAAATCATGCGAGCGACTTATATTGCAGATGCGCACCTGGCTGCGGAGACGTGACACCGCTAAGGAATCTTCATGTCATATGTCAGGCTGCATATGAGCGAGGAAACAGGTGCTTCCTGATGCGTAGACACTGCGCGTTAACGTTTGTTCCCCTGCCGATGACCAGGGAGTCCCGCAGGCCTTGCAGCCGAGCAATAACGAGGGCGACTTGCGATCGTAAGTTTATGCAGTCTTACCGGGTGATCTCTGCGCGCTATTACTTGGTCAGCACATAACGGGAGAAAGCGCATAGCTGTTGGTCTCTAGGCAGGTAGAGTGGTCTTGGCTCTGCATCTCCTATTAGGGTCCATACTGCTTCTTTATACCTGCACGCCTCGCTAGAGGGAAGGCGAGATGAACTACTTCAGTTTTATTTATTTATACTTTGAATTCTCCAGGGAACTGCATGCTTCCTCGTGCTGATCAAGGTTATCACATGCAACTCCAAAATCATATGCTGGGGATAGTGGGGTAGCAATTGGGTTAAAGCCGTTAGACACTCTCTGGGAGTGAGTAAAAGCGGTTGAAGGAGTTTAGATTTCTGTGACTAGTAAGTCATTACAAAGAAAAGATTCATGAGTTTGAAATGTGGTACTTGGAAGGGTATTAGATTGATATTAAAATTGGTTGCTTTCCTAATTTGGGAATTTGGATGTCGAATGACATAACTCCCTGGGTCAAAAAGCATCTACGAGCTTTGGAAGTCTTGATCTCAATGCCCATTCCCTCGTCTGTTGAGTTCACATGCAAACTACATGTCTTTGGCGACTTGATCATCGAATGCATCTCTCTGGGCAGTTATGCATGTGCTCTGCATTTCCCCATCGCCCCACAGCCTGCAAGCCATGCACACAGTTGTTGTGGTCTGTAATGAGCCACCCTGCTTGCTATACGGGTATCCTCGAGGCTGCCGCTAAAACGGGACTGCTTACTACGGCTAGAGAAAGCTGCGGCACATCATTAGAGTTCTATCTTTGCCAATGGGCAGTCAGAACTGAAGATCCCTAGGCTAGTCTCGAATTATTTATTTGGAATCACAAATATGAGGTTATTCGAAACTGTCAGCCATTTTTTTTTGGTTCCAGAAAAATGGGGAAAAAATAAATCTTGCAATTCATTGAAATTATAGCCCCGAGAATTGGTAGACAAGAAAATAAAAACCCCAACTACAAAATCCTAACATTATAAAATAAATGCTCCTGGAATGTCTCTTATCAATTTGCTTCCTGAAAGCAATATAATATCAATTCTATACTCTTAAAGTGAAATAGCAAAGTTAATTATGATTCATCTCAAAGGCATTCCTTCTATTGTACAAGCCACCCCCAAGCAACTCCATCTCTTGTAAGTATGAAGCCAAAAAACCTGCATAATATAGTGCTAATGGCTCCTGACCGGATTAACTGTGATCGACTCCGCTGAGTCCGCATCTGCTTCCAAGGTCGTGCACTACACGATGAGATAAGTGTATGTGACATGAGGGCCGTGTTTGCCTTACTTGATCGCAGTTGCATACGTAACATCTCCTGTAACACTGCAATACTGCTGCAGGAGTAAGGATTTTGGGGTAAAAGAGAGGCAAGAGTAAGTGAAACTCAAGAAGGGAAGAGGGGTAAGAAAAGCCAAGATTAGAGACCATCGCTTTTTTTTTGAATATTGCACTTGTTTCAGTATCTTCAGGCTATGATATAGCACTTAAATTACCCCCCAGCTCGAAAGCAAGCTATTCAGGGAGCGTTCGATTTCTCCACGTTTCCTACTCCTACGCATTTCACATCTCGCATTGTGAGCCTCCTCGTAGCAAATATAATCGTTCCTGGAATAATCATTCCTGGACAACGTATTATCTGCAAGATGGGTTTCATATATTTTTTCGCAGTTTACCTTATAGGGGGTGTCAGCTTTATCCCTCTGTTAGTGATATCGATTCTGTTTTACATATACTACACTGCCCCACGTATACCTGAAGATGACGCAGCAAAGAAAGAATACTACCACAATGAACTCTTGAAAGAATCCGAGTCAGCTGGGGAGCCAGAAGGCTACAGGGACTTGATGGCAGGTGAAATTGAGGAAAAGGAGGATTCAGGTCTCAAGACCTACATGACCGGTTGGATTACTGTCACCAAGGAATATTATCAATTTCCCCAAATCAATCCAAGGGAGTTTATCTCTGAAGGCGGAGGTTCTGGGATTGGTGATGGTGAAAAGGAAAAAACATCAGCATATTCTTCAATCGTAAAGATTGTCAAAGGTTCAGCTGCTGTAAGTCAGCACTTAAACAACAGCCAGGGAGGAATTGGAGACTCAGCTAATTCCGACAGCTCCGATGACCCTGCCCAAATTGATGCCAAGAAACTCCGGATGCTGAGGAGGAAAAATAGGTATTTTGCGGTGCTGAAGCACGGCAACTTGTTCTTGTACAAGGACGAACAAATGAAGAATGTGAAACATGTTGTTGTGCTGGCAAACCATGTGGTTTCAACCTGGCCAAGAAACCTTAAGGATGGCCAGCTCTTTACAAAGAGGAGCGCCATTTGTGTCATAAGGAAAGAATATGCAAACGTACCTATCTCCCCAGCTACCTCTTTACAGAAACAGGGGTTGGCGGAAGATGGCTCCACACATGGCAGCGCTGTCAACAGCGGCACTTCAACACCGTCTCTATCGCACACGATCCCACCGCCTCTGGTGGAGCCTCGCAAAAGGCCCACACTAGATGTGCTGATGAATCCAGATGATGCAGAGGTGCCTCCAAGGAATTGTTATTTCCTTTATGGAGATCTTAATCACGAGAAAGAGGACTGGTACTTTGCTTTGATCAGGGCCACGAATTCCGATTACCTCAAAACATTTTCTGAAAAAGACTTTTTGGAACCTTCACTCTTTGCACGAACTCTCCACTATCCAACAGCAGATATGATTGATCTCATACAGACTCTCAACTCAACCGAGGGACAGTTATCGACAAAATGGTTGAATGCTCTTATTGGGCGTCTCTTCTTGTCTTTGAGAGGCACACAAGAATTCCATGATGCAATCAAGTCAAAAGTTGACTATAAACTTCAGAAAATGAGAAAGCCTGGGTTTTTGGATGATTTCCAAATCAAAGATATTGATGTTGGCCATGCAGGGCCCTTCTTGACGCACCCCAAACTGGTTTCACTGTCCCCTGAGGGCGAGTTAGTGGTGAGGGTCAACATGCTCTACAAAGGTGGACTCTCAATTGAAGTTGCCACAAGAGCCAACATCAATCTGGGGTCACGTTTCAAGACTCGTGAAGTTCCTCTCAACCTGCGAATTCAAATGAAAAAGATTGAAGGAACGCTGATATTGAAACTCAAACCTCCACCTACTAACAGACTGTGGTATGCCTTTGAGAAGATGCCAAGGATGGACCTCGATATAAGACCTGTCATCAGTTCTACTGCTCTGAGCTATAACTTGGTGACGAATATTATCCAAAATAAGTTTAGAGAAGCAATCAGAGAATCCTTGGTTATGCCATTTATGGATGATTTTGTTTTCTTCCATACAGATGGCGAGGTTTACAGAGGAGGTATATGGGACAAGTCCCCTAGGTCCGGGTGCACAAGAAGAAATACAGACAAAAAAGCACCTACGCATCAGACTCAGGAGAGATCAGAAACTCCTGCTTACAACCATACTACAACAATCTTTGGTGCCACACAGCTTGCTAGTGATGATGCCCTAACAACATCACTCATTTCAGACAAACAAAACATCCTTACACCTTTGCCGCCCAACAGTCCTGCTACCACTGTTGAAAGTGGTGAAAATCTCGGTGTCGAGCTCGTATCAGGTGCTGAAGATGATGACGCATTCCTGCAGTCTGGTGATTCCACAGTTGTCACTGGGTCACACATGAATGCCACCACAACTGTGAAGAAGAGACCCTCTACGAAATCTTTGGATCATGGTTACTCCAACTCCAACGAGAATGACAACGAAGATGCGCATACATATGAGGCATCAATTTCTTCAGGTCGTTCTCATGGCTCATGGAATAGCAGCAGGATAATCGACGAGGCTGGGAATGCAGCTGCTGAAAGTGATGATGCAAGCTTTTCCCAATTTAGATCGAGGGCTGCACAAGATGCGAAGAACTCAAAATACAATGCGGCAGTGTCTACATCCATCAAGAAATTACGGGGTTGGTACAAAACTGCACAGACTGTAGTAAAAGAAGAAGCTGTGTCTGTGCGCGGCGGGAATTTTGGAAATGACTACAGCACTAGCAGCGTCGGAAGCAGCAGCACCAGGGTGACGTTCGAAAAGGGGAACAATCACTCCACGTATGTCCCACCTGAAATGATTTCTTCAAGAAGAGCACCTAAGCCTAAACCAATTGTACCTCCCATTGGAGCAGTACCACCCACCCTGCCCAGCAGGGCGAACACTGCAGGGAGTGCAGAGAGTACAGCTACAAAGGTGGCGGCACCTTCGACGCCGGAAATGTCGATATACCCAAACCAACCATATAGTAAAATACCTGAAATGGTCGTCCCTGGCGGTATTTCACCGCCAACAAATCGGAAAAGCAGTGGAGGTAGCATGTTCATCCCATCAAATAACAGTTCCTCTCCCATGCGGCCGCAAGAGTATCACCATAGGCGTGATGTATCTCGAGAGCTGTCGCAGGAGATAGATGAGTTGTCAATGAATGATAATGAAAATGGAGGTGAGACAGTAAGCAAAGCCAGATCTGACTCCGTTCAAAGTAAAAAATCGCACGAGCCACATCTGCTCCAAGACATCTTTGAGGGCTCAACATTGGCGCCTGCTATAGATCTGGGAGCGGCCAATGTTTCTGATGTGACTGTTGCGGCTCTCCCTCCTCCTCTGCCTCCAAGAACAGTCACCACCAGTTCACCAGAGTCGCTCGATAACAACGATCCAATAGGGCTCGGCATTCCTCTAGCAAGGGACATTATGAACGTCCAGGAACTTTCACCCTTACCAGCGCAGGCAGCAAACACAATAGATCCTAATGGCTCAATTGGCAAGATTGAGGAATCAGAGCCAAAATGTAGAGAAACAATTGATGTACTGAGCATGTCAGGCAGTGTGCATAAAAGACGCCCTCCACCTCCTCTTCCAGTTGATAGAGATGAAAGTGATGCAGAGGTGGCTGCGGATCAGACACAACGTGTGATGTCCTCCGAGGCAGAGCCACAAGCATCTGAGGTTCCACAGGATGCTCCAGTTGATTCGCTGGTTGACCTTTAGTTGCAATTGCAGCTCAAGATTAATGTGGACTGTGTTTTGTGTCTACTTATGTTCATTACCCAACTTAAGAAAATATATACCTAAACCAATAAATGCAACGCACGTGTGTTGTTGACACACATAAATATACATATTTAACTATCATGCCCTTATAATATTTTTTGTAATCATTAAACATTCGATGAGCAAGTCACTCACTGGAAGAGTATATTATCATTATTGTCATTACAGGAAGGGCATCCATCCTATATACATCTGAGCCAAATTCTCGACATTTATGGCTTGAAGAATAACCGCATCTACTTGACCACTAACGCTGAGAGGCAGTCCCTCGACATCCAACACTCCTCTGATCTTTCTTCTAATTGTTGCAAGCGCAGCTTCTGGATGGTGACTAGAACCCTCCTTGATTTCTCTCCGTTTCTTAGGAGCCCACTCTATAATTGGATCATAGAGGAAACTCTCCAACACGTTCATTAGTGCAGATTCATTGTTGCGAATGAGTGTCATAGTGACCTCACAGGACCTCTTGAAGGTGCCTTCCACGCCACTAACACCACAGGCATCTACCATGTTTTGGGTTAGCCGGAATGGGACTCTTTCCGGCACGTTAAGTTGGAGTCCTTTCTCAAATAGACAGTCAAAGTCAACATGTAACACACTACCTGTTCTTTCCTGAATGAGGATATTATCACCGTGACGATCTCCCATTCCCAGGACATATCCCACCATAGACATCAAGGCAGCGGAGCGAGAGTAATTGTTTCTTGCATTATACCAACTTACAGGATCAGGAAACTGTTCTAGAAACCACATGTGAAACACAGCAGGGTACATGTTGACAATCTTGTCAAAATTTGCAACTTTCTCTTCTACACTCTTGTCCTCTGAGAGTAGACGCTTGCATGTGGAAAAGTCCAGAGGTTTACCAATACCAGACAGGTTAGTTAGAAGAATATCCCTAAGAGTTCTGCATCTCTCTACCCATTCAATAACACCAAATGTTTCATTTAATGGTATCACAGCATATGAGCTGATCTGGAGCCGTCTCTGTTCGGACTCTCCATCTGCTGCCAAGAGTCTGTTGACAATCGTAGTGAACTCTACAAGTTTTGCATCTTTACGGAGGTCATCATGTGGCTTGCAGAGTATACTGTACTTATTACCATCGTTTCCACGTAGAAACAGCCTTCTTGGACGCTGCATAGACGAGAGTATTTGAACAGTGTCGTCGATACTCTCAAAAGAGATAGCCGATTGGGAAGGGAATGATTTGGAATTACGCGCTGGCTGGTCACCAGTACCACTAGGAAGAACCAATTGGAAGTTTGATCTTAGAGGGACGACCAGTGATGTACATGGGAGAACAGAATCTGGAAAGCCAATATCTGTCCGGAGAGATACAGAGGAACGCTTTTTACCCACATCGGCCTTGCACACGCTCAGCAGAGCGTCAAACATGGCTGCTGCTTTCTTGAGCAGCTTGCGGTTAGTAAGGCTGTCAACTACGCGCATTCCCAGTGATGCTTTCTCTTTACTTGTTGACTTGCACTGTGCTAACATGCTCCAAAGTGACACCTCAGGATATGCCTGCCCCACCAGTGAAATAATACTAGCAATGAGTTTCTCTGTGCCTGACTCTGGATGCAGACCACGCGAGAGCAACTGTGACAAAACAGTTTGCCAGTAATATTTTGGTAACGCTAATGAAGCGCTAGATATCACTTTGGAAATACCAGCATGACTTGTAGCCCTCTCCGCCAGGATACGCTCCATGATAGCCGATGACCCTCCGCTTCCACCGCCCCTAGCAGCCAAGATAACAGGCTTAAACGATGAACTATTGTTATAATTTGCCGCAAAGTCAAGCCATACTGTAACAACTTTGGGTAAAGCTTCAAATAAGTAGCGAGACGAAAGCTGAATTGCTCTCACATAGTTCAGAACGAGTTCGCGTTCATAATCACCGGAAAAGTCTCTAATAGCTTGAGCGGAAGTGGAGGTGGACTGGGTGATGGAGGCCGTCATATCACGTGATTCCAAAATCTTGTTATAATATCGAGCCAGCAGATAGTATGGTTTAGCCCATTTTCCGTCTAGCTGGGAGGCAGCCGCATAACCTTCTATGACATCGCCCGAGCCTCCATTTGCAGAGGAGTCTAACCATCTAGTATATTTCAACTGAATCCGCGCCGCGGATCTCATCGAAGTCACAGAAGTAGCAGCATCTGATGACTTGCTGACGTCTTTTTGGCTCTGCAGCCTCAGACCATCGATGAGGTTCAGGGCAGTAGAATGATCACCTTGTTCCCAAAGAAGTTTAGGATACTCAATATCCACATCTACTGAACGAGAAACGCTTGCATGCATTATAGCTCTGGTTGCCAATTCCAGTCTATTGGACTTACGAGCAATACGAGCACATTGCAGCCAAGTTGCTGAGATAGCATCACGCACAAACTTCTCTGGATGTAGCATTTCAACAGCACGTCTCAAAGTTAGAATCTTCCATTTCCCCGAAAATCCTCCTCTCACGTTCTTCAAACGGGACTCTAGGCATGATGTAGATTCTTCTTGCATAGTTGGAGAACGTACCGTTACAATAGATTTCAGATCATCCAACATGTGTAACGTGTCCAAGGTAACGCTACTGCGGGACACCGATGTTTCTCGGGACATTCCAAGTTGAGAACCTATGATCGAGTAGGCATTCTCAATATGCTGCATGCTCTCGTCTATCTTCTTGTCATTTAGAGAAAGCAGAGCCCTAGCAATTTCATAGTCCGTAGTAGAGGTTACGGCTGAACTTTCGGCAATTGAAGCCCACCTCAGAAGTTCAGCTGTCTTTCCCGAACCGATAGCAGATTCAAGACCCATCAAAATCCAATTACGGGGCAGCATGCTCCCAATAGACATTGCTTTGACATCCCCATCTCTCACCGCAGTGTCAGTGAAGCCAGAAGCAATCGATGTTATCCGCTGATTAAGCTTTGAAAGCACCATTTCATACGCATGGTGATCACAGAGAGAACGCAACAATCTAGAGGTGTACTCTGTTGAAGGGACTGAAGCGGCTGCAACCTCAACCTGCTCAGCCATCGCTTCAAAAGATTCGTGAGCCACATGCCAATTGTCACTATATTGGAACTTTAACAGTCTATCGTTTAGTGACTCTGTAGAGAATGTGCGTAGAACACCACCCAAAGCATCAAAATCACCAATCTCGGAGTACATTGACTGCACAGAGTGAAAGAATTCGGATTTTCCAATACTTTTGTCTGTGTATGACTGCTCTAAATACATAATAGCTCTCTCATAGGAGGAGCACTGGGCGGATCGTTTTGCCAGTAAATGATTCGGGATCTCCGACAACAACTTTTCAACTCGCCCGGTCTCCGTGCGATACCCTTTTCTCTTCGCTTCCTCTCTACGTTTAGATTGCTTCCTGTAAGCTACCCACTTGCGGAAATAGTCCACTATGGCAAAGACAGACTGATAGCAAGCCTTGAGATCTTCTGAGGGATCAAGAGGGTTACCACTTGCATCATGAGCTTCCGATAGGAGAACCTGCAAAATTTCCTGCTTTATGTTAGTCTCAACCTCATCCTCTCCGCTAAGAACGGAGCTGAGTGCAACATATGGGAGCATAAAGTTGCATATGGCTAGATCTTGATCTTTGATTATCCAGGAACATAACATATACACACTCTGTGCGTTGTGGTTGATCCCCGCTCTATTCTTACTCTCACGCAGCAAATCAAGAGTGAAAGTTCTCAGCCATTTCGCATGTGCCTTGCCTTGACAATAGCAAGGGTACGTTATAGGAATGTAGTTGCTTGCACCAACTGTATATCTAGACGAGAGAAGAGGTGTCAAAGTTGTCTGGGCCATTGGAGAGAACTTTGACCATATATAAGCTGCAGTGGACAGTTCGGTTCCAGCCGAAGCGGCTTTCCCTTTGCCTTGCAGAGCAACAGAATTTTGCAAAATATTTCCATCCAGATCCTTGAGCCCCAACATTTTCAGGTATTCTTGAATGGTGTATGCCAAGAATAACTGCTTCAGTGGATCATTCGAAGCCCAAAATGCCTTCACCAAGATCTTGTCGAGAAAATGTATGATGAACTTCACCATCTCTACTTTATCACTTAGATTATTGATCAGAACAAGTCCACCAGTTCTTGCACCCAACGCTGCCGAAAGGTCTCCCGTGAGATCTGTGCCCGCATCCGATTGAAACTTCACGGGGTCAAGGCTCCCCATAGCACCAAATACCTTTGCGCATTTTATAGGGATAGCAGTTTCGGTAACTCTGAATTTATAAGCAGCGTCACCCAGAGTGGAAACAAGGGTAGGAATGAAAGATGCAAATGGAGCTCTGTTGAGGTAAACATCGTGGAATTCCTTTTGATATTGTTGAAAATAGCGCAGTAAATCATCTAATGCCTGCAGAACCACCCATCTATTGTCTGTATGACATCTCCTGGCCAAATCTATCAGTAAGTTGATCGCAGCTGAGCCTTTGTTTTGTTTTGTGAGTAAAGCACTGGCACGGTTGTATACTTCAACAAGAGAGTGGTTTGCGGCAAGAGAAAATACATAGTTGTAATACTTCTCGGATATAAGTGAAGCATGGGGAGCTTTCGGCCCAAACACAAAATTTAATATCTCTTGAGCCGATTTCTTACAGCGACTACTAAACTTATCGTACTTCTGCAGTAGTAAAGACACTACCAAGTCCACAACGATAGAGAGATTCGGCTTATCCAGTTTCTTCAACAACACAGAAAGACATCTCAAGGCATCCCATTGAAGTTGTGGGAGCTCCAATGCCGCCTGCAGACCAGTGAGGATCTGTGGCAGGGCAGCTTCCAGAGCTGCCGATGATACATTGGTGAGAAACTCAACTGCCCAAATTGCCTGCAACTTTGACAAAAACGGCTGTAACCCCTTAGTGTCATTAATCGCCTCAGAGAAGTTCTGAAGGATTCCTAAGACTGTTTTAGCAAAGAAAGCGTCCAGTATTTCAGAGTCATCACCTGTAGGAAATGCGTTTGCTCGCCCCTCGTAGAGCTTGACGGCATGTAGCAAAGCGGCGTGTATCTTATCCTCATTATGAAGGTCCGGGTGATACAGTCTCATTATTTCCCACGTTAGCAAGATATGATGCATTGGCCATGAGGAGAGTGAAGACCCTCTTAGCTCTGGCGCAGCATTCGCTACAATCTGTACAATACGGTGGTTGTTAATCTGACCATCATTAGTATCAGATGTGAGAAGATGTGCGACGATTCTAGGCAAATTACCATTTACAAGGTCCACTTTCCTTTGTTTTGTTCTCTTGGCTATCTCACCAATGAGATCATGCTTGTAGTACATAAGCAAGAAAGGCACAGTATGAGGGATAGTTCTTAGAAGGTACTGATTAAGAGGTACCTCGACAAGCTCACAGAACTTGGTCAGGACAGTTGGCCTTGAATGCAACTGTTTCACAACCACCAGGCTGATATTAGGCATAAATGGAGCTAATAATTGCCATGGAGTCTTGCGCCGAGAGAAGGAAACCACTTTTATTGTATGAAGAGCAAAACTGCTATGGACTTGGTTGTCACTTCCCATGAAATCTATTAGCTTCATCAATACCAAGTTCTGCATCTCGTTGACTGGTAGTATAATAGCCAGCTCCCCCCATGCCATGATTGTAGATTCTGCCAAGTACGACAACAACTGACTATCAAACCTGATTCTAGAGAGATGCCCCACCACAAAACGGAAGCTAGCGTCTGCCAGGTCATCATCCACACCTATCAGATACAGAGGGTATATTTTACTTGCTAATATCCTTATCTCTCTTATGGTACTTGTTGAACATGAATTAATGAAATTCCATATCCTGCAGTTTTCAGATATCGGCTTGGGACAATAAGAGCAAAAGATACGTCGTACAGCCAGTAGGCAGGCAGCTGCCAAGATGTATATACTACGCATACTTTCAGCATCTGAAGTAGATACGACTGAGAGAGAAGGAAGGAGCTCTTCCAAAATCTGAAGTGCCATTGTCATCAGTGGGTCATCTGTTATTTGACTACGATCTGGTTGTACCATTTCACAGTAGTAAGAGTCCCCTACCTGCGAATCACAGGATCTGCAAAGCTTCGCATTGGTATCGAAATCCCCACACAAAATACACCCAACACGTCCAATTGACTGTATTGCATATAACCTTCCAACAGTCGTTCCAGTGAGGGAAGGCGAATCCCGTTCAGTGGCAGCCCTGTCCGAGCTGATTGAGTGTTTGAGATAAAGCAGCCACTTGGAGAGGTCACCTCTCGTTATTCCTTCCTTTGTTGCTTTTGTGTTTATGATGCTACTTATAGGAAGATGATTGTGCGCTGCTTTGGGTATGGAGGAGCTCGGCACATCTACACCATACAAACTCACACCATCTGTGAGGAGAAGAATATCATCATCACAACCAAAACTTGGTCCTAGTATATTTACAAGTAATTGTAGCCTGAGTTTCTCGTGAGATGGATTGCTGAATGTTGCAGTTGCCGCAGAATATATATCGCTGTATTTATTGTCCTCCAAGCTGGTGGGAGATTGAGCGTCATCATTTTGGCCACTGATATACACAAATGAGAGAAGTTTGAGACAATTGATCAAGTCTTGATTCAAGTATTCATAATCGTTTACCTCTTTGAAACTCTCATGCAAGGAAACGAGTGAGTCAGGGTTCAAACGTCCAACAAACACTTCGAAGTTATCAGTTTGCAGAAACTCAAGGCCTAGCCTAAGTAAAGCTCCAGTGAGACATGATTGTAAAGCATGAAATAGAGGCAAAAAATTTGAGTTTAAAAGCTGTTGGGCTTGTTTCAGGAACGTTTCAAGGATACTGGACTGCGGTGCATAGAACATATGAGCAGAACTTGCCGTCTCAACAAGCACACAGTACAGGCTTTCTAGGATCTCGAGGTATTGTCTATTTAGTTTGCCAACCTTATATTGTAGAACTGCATCTGTGGCAAATACTTCCATGGACCAAAATATCTTTGAGAGGATAGTATCGATCTGGAAATTCAGCAGAAATTCA
Source organism: Kuraishia ogatae (assembly GCA_003706285.3). Classification (NCBI taxonomy): domain Eukaryota; kingdom Fungi; phylum Ascomycota; class Pichiomycetes; order Pichiales; family Pichiaceae; genus Kuraishia; species Kuraishia ogatae. Next base: position 745,661 of record PPKV03000002.1, on the reverse strand, counting down.
AGAAAGAGAGCTTCACTGAGCTGAGCGTCCAGTGTCAGCTGCAAAACATGGATAGAAATGCTCATGTCTCTCAGAGAAGGTAACCCACCCACAAGATTCAACGGTGAATCGCTGTCCAGTTGCCTCTTTCTTGTATGCGATTCTGATGTCTGTTTTATTTGCAGCACCTGTCCTTTGAGAACTGACACCAGAAACTCCCCGACCGCTCTCTGGTATCGTAAGCTGTGCAATTTACCACAAAATATATCAACGATCGAAAATACAACCATTTTTGCCTGATCTATCACCTTCACATTGGAGCACGTGCTGTTCAAGAATGGCAGGATTACTGACAGGATACGCTTGTAGTGAACATCTTCATTAGTCCCTGTGAGCATTAAAGGTGATCTACCAAATAGCAGAATGAATGTTTGGAAAATCTTAAGAACGATATCTTGTTCTTCGAGAGCTGAAGAAGGCTGTTAGTAAAAGAAAAACAATAGAATACATCTCTCTGTGAGTTGGACACAGATTGTTTAAGGGATTCTAGTTACCTACTTAAATCTCTATCCCAATACGTCGGGATAACATGATTGGCCAGTATGTTTGCGACTTTGGGATCATTGCAAATCTCTGATGGGGGAACAACGGTGTCGGATTGCTGGAGCAGTGAATCCAAGAGTGCCAACAAATCCCGCGAATTTGTGTTCATTGCAGACGAACTGGCTCCAAAGAGAGGGTTGATTTGATTAATGTATTTCGATGTTGCTAGTCATACGCAGAGTATAATTTTCATGTATGGATATGCACGGTTTTCAAACTTCAGAAGCTGAATTTTCGAGTATAGTATATTGGCACAATGTCGATTGTTTGACCATACTCTTCCTCTATTGTAAAGTCACAATCGTCTGTAAGTGTGATCGGTGAGATGAAGCCAGGAGGACGACTTCTTAATAACGACCTTATTCAATAAAGATAGTGAAAATGGCTCGGAGAACAGGGGAGGTACAGCCGAGAAATATCAACCATAAAAAAGCCAAATGTCTGTTACTGGTTGCCATCGTATCTACTCAGGAATCAATAGATTGATCTCTGAGCTTGCTGCGTTTGCCTGCCTCATCACATCTCATGCGCGCTATTTATGATGCGCGTGCGACCCTACCAGACGTGAGCGTGAGGATATATAGAGGATAAGCACGGTGAGTGCCTTAACAATCTTATATTTAACATATACATGTAAAGGAATATAATAGGGTAGCTTGCCTACGCTGACATGATTGGGATGCTGTTTTGTGCTTCGAACTAATTTCATATAAAAATATTCAGTGTATTTTCTAATTGCATTCACTGCACTTTCCAGAGCAAAAGATACAAGTGATGGGTATCTAAAGTGTGCGCACATATATAGCAATAGATGGATATGCGTAACAAGTTGCAAAAAACAATGCACCGCCAAGAAAGGTAATTGACCAACCAGCAAAACATCCAAGGCATGACTGTATCATGTTATGCATTGCCTGAAACTATGACACACTCCTGCTCTAGTCGTTATATTTTGCATTGTTGCTATCTTTTGTTTCTACATTATTCATGAACCACTCTCCTCGAATCACTCTCACTTCCAACAGCATTTGGCGTGGTAACCATCTTCAATAAACACCTCTGATCCACAGGCTTGTTCAATGTTTTTGGTCATAGTTGATTGGTCTCATGAAAAGGAGAATATGTGGCTCTGGAGCATGTGTCTCATAATGTGCCCATCCTAGACTCTGGGTAATACCCAAGCCTCTCCATTCCTCCTCTAGTAGAATCCTCAAAGTTCCCGTATCGGGATTGAAATAATCTTGTGGTATGACTTTCAGCATCTGCTTAGGTAGCATGACATGCCTGTACTCGTTGCTATCATCAGAATACCGCGTACTATAGTGGATCATTTCCTGGAACTCAAGAACGCGCGCTCTTTCGGCATCTGTTAGATATCTTGGTTTCGCGGACATTGCTTAGAGTGATTTGTGTGAGGTGAAATATCTTGACAGTAAATTGATTTCACTTGAGACAGTTACGCACTGTAAGACGACTACTAGAATCCCAAGTGCCTCTGTTTACCGATGGAGACTTAGACTATTGAGAGAACTTAGCAGAGAAATACACCAACAGAATGAACAGGGCAACTCGGCTGACGTTTCTGATGCAGACAAAAACACGTATCCCTATAATATATTTGTGTTATTTCGGAAAATTGATGGGGAAATAAGTATATACACACAACCTTATGCCGTATATCGTTTATTGGTTATTCTCTATGATCCTTTGATAGATTTGCCTGTTGCACCGTATTTTCTTTCAGGCGAATTGGATGAGTGGTCCATACACGCTTGGCCCTTCCGACAACTTTGGGGTGTGTACCCTGCCAGAGCGTGAGATGGCAACTCAAGCTAGTTCCCAATAGGCACTGCACTACCTAAGCACTAGACGTGCTTGATCCATTGTTTACGCTTCCTATTTACGCGTCGCACCACGCGTGGTGGTATGGGGAGGTGATGAGGTGTCTCATAGCGAGCCTGATGAAGAAGGCAGGAGGCTATATTCGCTGGATAGTATTTGCAATGTGGAAAACAAGAGAAGTAGAGTTTAGCGAAAAGTAGGGGCATCAAAACTCACTTCTGAAGAGCATGTACTATTGCTTGGCGCTTTGGTCAATCTGCCATCTTAGCTGAGATCAAGAAATTATTCTTTCAGCCCAACACTGCCATACGGTTCTCGTAAATGCTTCATATACCCGCAGATTGTAACTTAAACTTTCTTCAGCCTCGCTGCATATCCAATGGGTTCCCGATTGCATCATTGCCGCTGTTCACAGAGCTAATACAGCCATATACTTAGCAGCGGCTGATACGATAAATTCTCTTTGTTGTGCCCTACTACAGGAGATCTATAATAAAATTGTCCATGCTCATATTACTAAATATGCCAGTTGGTCCCATACAGAATATCCCTGCTCCCTTTATATTGCCGCACCACTGAGCAGGTATCACTCTTACGATTCTGCATGGAACACAATACGGTTGCACCTACCTGCGGTTTTGGTAGCAACATTCGCCGATGCACTGAAATTCCGCGTCATGTACCCTGTGAAATGTGTATCCTATGCTTGGTACATCCCTATTGTTCACATGTAGTATAATTCTCTTGCTTGCAGTCATGTAATATATGCTCCTTTCAGTGACTTCCCCTACATATAAAGGCACTCGAAGCTAAGTTTGGAACTGACCTATCGAGGTGCGTATGCATAGCACATTCCGTTGTGAACAGAAGCAGCCGCCAATAGCTGGGCAAGCAAGAGTGGCAGCAGCACTCAATCCAAGCAAATGCAATTCTCGGGCGGGGTACATGGAGATTAAATAGATGATGAAACAGATCATAATCCGTTGGTAACTATATCGACCTAGCACTGAGTTGGATTCCTTTACTCTTCATCTCGACTATCTGTATAGTGATACTATAGTCAAGAGTACGATCAGAAAAACAGATCCCAGCCCTGTATTCTAGCAAGTCCCTCTCCATTATCCTCTTTGACTTCCTTGCGGTCCATAAGGCAGCGTCAATACAACGCTTACCGAGATCTCCGTAGCTGACACCCTAAACTAGAACAACTTGCCATACCGCTATTGCCAAGGTACCCCCCACCCATTTTGATTACACATGATAATTCCTTTCCACATGAAGATTTTGCATCCCTCCAATAAATGCTGCGAAAAGATGCCTTATTCCCTCCGATCCCTTTGCCTTACTAAATAGTAGCCTTGCAGAGCTTTCAGCCGCCTCTGTGTGCTCTTTTGTCCCATCCTCGTCCCCTCCCCCTTGTACCTGCACCTTCCACTTTTGCTCTCGTGAGCGCAGATGAAATAAAGCAACGCTCTGCGAAGAGATGCACCATGCGGGTCCGAACATACGGCAGAGGCTTTGAAGGATTATGTGCCTTTATATATAGGGGAGAGATTCCATTGTTCCAATAGCTGTTCGGAGAGTTCGTGATCGAATCTTGGCTCAAAGCATCAGTTGCAGTATCTTGGAGCGAGGACACTTGTTTCATATATTGTAATTCATATTTACCAGGGCATATGGCGTGCGAGGATTACATTGATCTCATAGCAATTGTGCCAAATTCAAAACATTTTCTATATTGTTACCATACATACTACAACCCCAGCAGATTTACAGTCCGTTCTCAGATGTTAACTCAGTCTCAGAGCATATGAAAAGCATTCCTTGGGATTTTGGAACAAATCACGCTGAATAAGACTGCTGTATGAGCAAGTAACTCTGCCGATCCAAAAATAGCAACGCTGATACACAATGGTCAGTAACAGATCGTCGATTGGATCATTGCCTGTCTCAGCCACTTCACGAGGTGCTGGGGCTCATATTCCAGCTCGGTTTTCCTCTCGTACACCTCCGCATTCATCTTTTTCTTCTCATACGTCAGGCAATATCGCAAGTGATGCTGCACCGAACTCGCATAACCTTCCAGACACATCTACAACTGCTGACACCAGTGTAGGAGGCGATAATGGCATGTCATTTCCAACTATAGACGTTAATGTGAAAATAGGAATCAAACCATTGCCACAGACGTGCTCCCTAGTACGACCCATCTCAAAACTGGTTGGCAGCCTGACCGATATGGGATATGACCTTGTACTTTTACCGGTTACTAATACTCGATACAGGGAAAACTGTAGAGTTTACTTCAGAAAGTTCAAGGAGAACTCCTCCGCTGGCTCTACAGTGAGCGATGATATCAATAACAGCAATGACCAACATTTTCACCCATACCTGGAACGGTCATTCAGAGAGTCTACCATACATCATAGCCCACAATGGCAAACAGGTGCAGGATATTCGATTGGCAGCAATGGCATTCACCAGAGTTTCTCGCCAACTCCTGATGAAGCATCAAGTTCCATAGGTGATGAGTTATGCAGGAATGAACTTGACTCACTCTCCGTCCCCTACCCCAGTATCAGCGATGTTAACATTCTAAATGGCCCTCATGTCGAGAATACTGTTGGGCTTTTATCCTCCTGGATCGAACTTGACACTTCGAGCAAGCTCATAAATGAATTCTCTCTTCAAGTCATTATGAATGAGATCTCATATGCCAATTATATCGGAGTGAATAAATTGTTGATAGCCCCACCAAGGAATTTGGCAAATCTTTCTATATTTGCAGCAAATCTGAACACTCTACTTAACCAATTCCCAAATGTACATATATCTATTTCATTGCCAATTTGTGAGGAGGGTACAATGGATACAACAGATAAGGCTTCCAACACAGTCATAGACTCTCTGTCCACCTGGGATATGTGGAACTCTATCCGCACGCAGTGCAATTACAACGACAATCTCAGCGTCTCCTTGGCTGCACCACGTAGCAATATCCCACAGCATGTGATTAACCGGTGGTTGGTAGAACCTGTTAAGTTTTACCTGATTTCCTCTTCTCGTTTCATCCCCAATCACAGGGATTTTCCTGTTTTGCATAAATTTAATCAGGTGATAATCTGGAAGTTAATTCAGAAGAATGCTCTATCTCCCCCGGCATTACTCATTCATGGCGTTGATAAGGAAGCACACATGATAAAGAAAATGAATGGTCTCAATGTAGAAGATGACCTGAGTCATTCATCCAATGGGAGTCCTTTCTCGGTCCGTAAAGCACCAGACATGTCGGAATCTACGATCTCCACTGATGGAAAGGCAGTTCATTTGGGTCCAACAGCCCATTTGGAATATATCCGTTATATTTGCTCTTTAGGCAAAGACAGCCACCAGTTGACTCCAATTGAGGCGTTCGTCATTGATCAGTTGTCAAACCCAACATTTACACAACCGGGCTACTTCAATTCCACCGCAACTTTGCAATCCCCCTTACAGCCCCTCATCCATAACCTCGATAACTCTACCTACCGTCTTTTCGAGATGGACACTGTGAAATATGATTGCTATGAGCGTGCCATAGTTGCTGCCCTGATGGATACAGTCAGCGAAAATGAGTTCCAACACGTGAAAGTCCTTCCAACTTATGGCACGACTGCGTATAACACTTCAGCTCTCAGTCTCGAACGCACGTTGGTTCATTCTAATACTTCACAGCATAAGCCAACTACTGCCAATTTGGATTCAACTACAGAGAGACTCAACATACTGATTGTAGGCCCAGGTAGAGGTCCGTTGATAGATCGCTTGTTCAGTGCCTTGAAATTTCTTAATCTTAACATCGATATGGTGAGAGTTGTGGCTGTTGAGAAGAATACAAGTGTCATGATATACCTTAATCAGAAAAATGCCGAGCACTGGGGTGGTCGTGTGTCATTGGTTAATGCCGATATTCGCGATTGGAACCCCCAAACTCAGTTCTCAAATATCAAGTTCAATCTTGTCATCAGCGAACTTCTGGGCTCTTTTGGATGCAATGAGTTGTCACCGGAGTGTCTGGAGTGTATCTCCGACATATGTAGTGATTCACATTGTGCATTCATTCCTCAAAGCTACACTTCCTACATCGCTCCGGCAATGTCTCCAGGAATATATAAAAAGCTATGTCGCTTCGATGACTATGCAAAATTTCATCTCCCATATGTTCCCTCTGCTGACAGGTTTGATATTTTGTCTTCTAAGCTTGAAGAGGTATGGACCTTCACGCACAACAAGCCACTTAACACACATTCTTCCAACTCGAAGCGTCCCCCCGAATACAGAGCCCCTCGAAACCGGCTGAATGGGAAGAAATTCTCCACTGTGCTATTCAAGACCCACCACAAAGGTGTTATCCATGGCTTGATAGGATGTTTCTCGGCAAATTTGTACAAGGGCATCACAATTTCCAACACTCCTCAGTCTTTGTCATCCACCGGATCTATTCCTCATAATCTTGTTTCGTGGCTGCCGTGTTTCTTCCCTTTTCAATCTCCCATATATATTTCTGATGATCAGGAGATATCTGTTCTGATGAGAAGAGAGTGTCTAAATGATCGTGTGTGGTATGAATGGAGTTTGGAGAGCTTCATCTATCTCATGGTACCGACCAATAACGTGTCAAATTCGACTGGCTTGAAAGGCCTCGCAGCTGAGGATCATGCCCAACATTCTAGTATCTCACGAGATGCGGAAGGGAAAGAGTTTGGGATGAGAGTACGCACCAGTGTAACTGAGATTCACAACCCAAGAGGAAGATATCATTCTTTTAGGCTTTGAGGTATAGGAAATGGTTTTCATTTGTTTCCCGCATTATAGCATTCTGGTTACCCGTTCATAGATTATTCTGTGGTCTTGCCATCACTCTTATCGTTACTTTGCATTACCAAGTTTTCATATTATTCCCCGTTTTAGAGAAACGTCTCAAAAACAACTACCTCTTCATATATAGATGTACTCAGTCCCACCGTTAGAACTACTGCATGTTTGTCCTTTCGATAAAAAAGTAAAAGTCTTTATTTGTATGTTTATGCTATATTATAACAATCTCTTTCGGACTGGGGGAAGTAATAGATTCCGATTGAAAAAAAATGCAATGGGGGACGCAGATCTCGATCTTTACCTAACTATATATACCCTGAGTAAGAAGCTGGAACTGATCGTATAGTCGTGTATATATACTACCCAGGCTCTTTCCGATTAGCACATTCTCAACAAATTGGTCACATTCTGAATCGGAGAGGTGTAGTTGAAGCCTCTGTCTCATCTGCACAGAAGTATTCTCACCAGCTCTAAAGCAAGGGAGGTTGGAATCCTTTTGCATCAACTCCACCATGGTAACAAGAGACTCTGCATTCTTACGAAGGCATCTAAAAGCATCCTTCATGAGCTGCTTAAACTTGAGGAAATAGTAGCCCTCAGTCCCACCTAAGAGATCGACATATTCGACGGTAAGCTTGAATGGCGCAGCCTCAAATCCAACAGAACCTGGTGAGTTACTCAGTAGGAAACCAAAGTCAATATGGATGATATGTCCCTCAGCATCGAGCATAACATTACCATTGTGGCGGTCTTTAATCTGAAGGATATAGCAAATGACGCTGTAGGCCGCAAGGGAAACACAGAAGTTCTCCTGTGCCTTTCTGTACCTTGGGGAGTCCGGCTCGCCAAAGGTCTTTGCAAAATGATCGCTCAATGTGGCAATGTTACCTTTTTCGTTCTCTCCTTTGTTTATCATATACTGGGTTAATGCTTTCTTTATGGAGTGCACAGACACAGCATTGGTTATAGTCTCAACTATGGCCGCATTATTGCTGGTAACCAAGATTCGCATACGCTTCACCCACACATTTACCCCATGGCTGTACCATATTGTTGACATTGCCTGGATAAGTTGGCATGCAAATGCCTCCTGTGTGAGATCGTCGCCAGTTTTTGCGATAATAGAGCACAACTCCCAATTATCGAGATGGCCATAGGCACTCTCCTTCCTGATACGTTCTTTTCTGGTATTCCAGTCCTCGCCTAAGTAGTAGGTGGAACGAGAGGGAGATCCCACTCCAGCAACCTTTAAATCATTAGACAATTTACGCTCACCAGCTTCAGCATTGATATTTTCCAAATCTCTCACACCAAAATCGTGCTGTAGACTCTGCATGGATGCAATTATACGTGCTTTAATAGCCGTTGATTGATCTACGGGTAGATGGCTCGTTGAAGAGTCCAGTTGAGTGAGCATAACTGTAGCGATTCGCATCTGGGTGGCAAGATCAGTAGAGTTACTCTCCATTTCACCGAACTTGTAGTAAGACTGGAAACTGAGATTTGCCGAGCGTACATCATCAACCGGGGTTCCTTCTCTTAAAGGCGTTGAGAAACGAGAACCGGTAGGATCGGCGGATGCTGCTGCCGTAGCGGCAACAGGTCCCGGAAGCGGAGACGAGGCCGCCGCAACAGCACTGGCAAGTTCTGGTGTATTCTTTCTGTCTGCAGAATTTGGAGATTCTGATTGTCCATCAGCAGCAACATGGCCGTTTTTTTCATCATCGGTAACCATGACAGGAGAAGCTGGATGGCTATCGGTGCAAAGCACTGGGACTCCACTAACCGCCTGCAAAAATTTCTCTTTCTGGAAGATTTCACTTTGAGAGCGTCTATTGGACATTTTCACCACAGAAACATCGCCTAGATCGGCCTCTGAGATATTTACGCTTGGAAGGTTAGAAAGGCCAGTCCTTGCTGAGCCTGCACCGCTGGCCCTTGCGCTGTTAGGAGTATCAAAACCAGAAATAGGCATATCAATGATGCTGCCAAGATTGAAAACATAATGGGAATCTTTATCATCAGTCCTTCCTGACAAGCGTTCGATGATGGTTTTGTTTTCCTGTTTTTCAGGGTTGAAATCAACCTCATTGGCCAAATATTCAACCAAGAGAAGGTATGGTACACGCTCGGCACTATTGAGAACGGCAGCTTCGTTCGCTGGAATACGAACAATTTTATGCAGTTTACCTTTTCTACTCTTGGGTAACAGCATTGGAATGTCTACTTCGCATGGCAGATCTTTATTAAGTATCGAGAGCTCTGCTTTCAGTGAGGAAAGGCGAGCCTCTCTTGGCACTTGCGCCAGCTTAACGGAAATATTTTGCAGAGCAATTGCAAACTGGGTTTCTCCCTTGAAGTAGTTTGACTTGAGTAACTTGATCTTTTGTGAAACGGTGAGAGATAACGGACTTAAATAGTGGCCGTTTTGTTGTGTTCCCCTATCCAACTCGTATACACTATCAATATCACTAGAATAACGAAAATCACGAGAATTACGCACAGAGGAAGAAAAAGATCCACTCGGAGATAACAGAAGAGTATCACTATTAGAGTATGAGTTGAGGGATGGCAGATTTGGTAGTGATGTTGACATTGGGTGAAAAGCCTCTGGGGATGGAGTGGGCTGGAGTGATCTCGCATCATCAAATGACGAGAAAATGTTATCCATATTAGTCTGCGTGGCTTCTGTATTTTCACTATCTGCTATTGACTTATTATCGCCACCGTCACCATTGACAGCTATTTCACCGCTTTTCTTTGCTACATACTCTCCCGAATACACTCTATGTGCATCACTTTCAACACCAGAAGCATTCTCTTTCTTTGAGCGAATGTTTTTGTACTTTCTCACACTATAAGAAGACATAGATTTGTTTAAGGATGAGAGATTACTTTCTGCGTATTCGTCGATCAGGGAAAAGTCCAGATCCTCGGACTGGCGAGTAGCATTCATGATTTTTCGTTGGTTATGTTTGGAGGCAGATGTTAGTGATAGTGATTTTGCGCGCGATAGTGGTCTCCGTGATGATGCATGTGCTGCGATATCCTCGTCATCCTCATCACTGTGGAAATGTGACGTTGTCAGCATGGCGTTGTTCATTGTGTTTTTCAGTGTGAGATTACGAGTGAGGTCCTTCGCTAGGTTTTTCACAACCTCAAAAACAACAGCCTTAGCTTGCTTTCCCTGTGTGCGCACAATTGGCTCTATATGCGTTGTGACTTGTGGTAGACCAAAAGCAGCTGCAATTGATGTGGCGAGTATCACTGATGGTTGGACATTTTCCCTGAATGGACGCAACACACGTGACTGAGTCAAAAGTCCAGAAGCACCCGATACAGCACTTGTCTTAGTGTGCTTGGATGTAGAAAGATCAAACAACTCATACTGAAGGTCGTTGAGAAGTCGTTTACAGATCTGAAAGCCTGCGCTGTGAGGATCCCGACTCAGTTCCTGAAGGCATGCCTGTAGATACCAGAATGTGAGGAGACTGAAGTGAGCATCTTTAGAACAGAGGTTCTTGATTAATTCTTCCAGGGCCATGGACTCCGTTTCCACCGTTATCAACAGTTGAATGAACTGTGGAATAAAGAATTTGAGCTCATCGATTGAGTATGTTGCAGCACGCTGGCACAGATAGTGATGGATGCCGATGTTCTTGGCATATCTCTGTAGATACGAGACACAGTAGAAGAGGTTGAAGTGAGTAGAATTGATGAAGCGCAACAAGAGCGCATATCCTGATTGCTCCATGGTGAGTGGTGATGCGTTGATTAGATAATGTGTATTGTATCAAGTTCTATAATGACAAGGCCGAAAAACTATGCAGAAAATGTAAGGTCGTGATGAGTGGCTCGATTCCCTCGTGGCTGGGGTGATTTCCAGCAACAAGAAAATATATCAATTGTTGACACCTGTTGGTATATATATATGTACAGTTGATTTGTTGTCAGGATGAATAATCAATCGGCATAGAAGCTTGATCCATGAGTTGGAAAAAATAGGATGGATAGACAAGATGGAAAAAAAAAAGGTGACAGATGGGAAATTGTGTGCACCTGGCTCGATCTGGGAAAGTCAGCTGTAATAGTTGAGATTTCAGAGAACCATCAAGTACGACCGTGAGGGTGGAGTGCGGGTGGTTAATGGTATATATTTATCCAATGGATGTGATGATCTCTCAACAACAACTCGAAAAACTGACTTGCAGCTATGATTTATCCATCAGTGAATAAGCATAAACGCCCCTGTTCATACGTATTCTATGGGTGAACAAACTATAGAATATAAATATATATGGATAAAAGAATACCAGTGAACAACTATATTGATCCGGTTCCAAAAAAATACCTCAGTTATGTATTGACTCTCAATTGGCTTACCCTATGGACAATTCTCTGTTGAGCACTGGCAGATACTGCACCGTGTATGTGAAGCGCCTTGCCCAGCCTTTCGACTGTGATGTCTCCACTGCAGAGTTTAGCTTACCAGCTACGTGTATCTTCCACCGCCGGCTCATCAGTAGCATCAGGAGCATCCTCCAAGGCTGCCTGCCCCTGCCGCCTACCTCCGCCCGAAGCAAGGGCGTGGCGTGGCCCAAACGATAGGCAAGCCGCCCAAAGCCTTCGGATCTTTCAAAGGATGCGGTGCTCTGGTGACAGCTGGCTGGCTGGCTGGCTGGCTGCTACTGTTGGTAGTTCAAGTCTGGGGCCCGCGGCTTGGCACCTGACTGTACTGTGTGTGAGGTTTACTGTGTGTCAGGCTGTAGTGTTTCCTTTGGCTCCCACACCCTAAACGGATTGTCCATGTAGTGTGCGCACCATTAAATGTTCACAGTTGTATTATGTGAGCTCTGGGAGTGTGTGCTCGATGCGATCGATACTTAGGTTGAAGTACAAACTGGCGGTGATACAAGCGGCTAGTCAGGGCCTGGGAATGACGTCTTATAACATAGATCTCACCGGGTGTGTGGTTTGCGTGTCGTTCTGATGGAGGATTGAGATATTCCACAAAGAGTGTTCTCCAGTTCAATAATTGCACGTTAATACACAAGACCCCCCAAAGAGTATATATCAAAGCACACTACAAATCCCCAATCAATTCATGTACGCTGCCCTCACTCAGATATTCCAGTAAAATTTGTCAGTCACACTTTCTACATTCAAAGTAGATCAAGGAATAATTTGATTCTTGATGATCTGTGTGCTACAGCACTTGTCAATAGCATAACCCATCCCGAACATGTCGTCTGCGGCACCGTTTGATCATCCCTCCATTGCGTCCCATGCAACCCCTCGGAAGCACCGTTCACACCATAACGACTCAACTCCAACACCGTCGCAGCCTTTCAGAGTGGCCCACCAAAAGGTTTCATTAGATGTGGACCTTGCTCATCAGACAATCACAGGAGAGACGGACATCACGATATACCCTTTAGACCCGTCATTGAACGTTATCAAACTGAGTTCAAGGAATATACAGATTCATGAAGTCACAGTCAACAGCAGGAAATGTTCCTTTGAGGTAAGCGACTTCTTTCGGAATTTGACCACACAAGAAGTAACGGGGGCAGAATATGCCAAATCAAAAGGTACAAAATTACCAGAACACAGCTATGCGACACATAACCCACATTACGATCTACACTCGAGCAATTTCTCCATAGAACAGCACCACCTCTTCCGTCGTAAATTTCAGCCGTTGTTTTCTGATAACAACAATGACAGAGATGAAAGCGACATATCCGGTTTGTCACCTTCGGATGAGCACAACCTCATAATTCATCTGCCCGACAATCTCAACCTGCGCCTCCAGAATACCAACACTGTTCAGACCTTTTCCCCAGCCACTGTGAGGTCAACATATACGACGCCTATGGCTACTAATACCATGACCGTATCGTCAGAAAGGGTATATACTCCACTTGTCATATCCATATCCTACACAGTACGGAATCCCCGCGATGGAATTGTGTTTGTGGGTGGTGTACACACCAAGGTCCCCAAAGAAAAGTGGTGCGCATACACGGTTAATAGCGATCTCCTCTGTTCGGCGTCGTCTTGGGTTCCTTGCATTGACGATTTACATGAAAAATCATCCTGGGACCTTGAAGTCGTCGTTCCGAAAACGGTATCTGATATAGGGGAGGTGAAGATAATTGGTACAAAGGAGGCCGAAGAGGCCCTCAAGAAGAGAGGCATGCTCGATGATGATGAAGAATATGGAAATTCCAATGAAGAGAAAGATGACGAACAAGAACAGCAGCGTCAGCAGCTGAGACAGCAACAACAGTATGCAGAGCACTTATCCAGAGAGATTGTGGTTGTTTCGCCAGATTCCATTAACTACAAAGAATACCCCCACCGCATTGATATTGGGAAAAAGGTCGCCAGTATCCAGTTATATGATCCAATCTCACCTCACCACGTTGGTTTTGCCGTTGGTGCATTTGAGAAGCTGCCAGTGATGAACATTAAAGATGATAAAAATGGCAATAACCCCATTTCAGCTAATGGCAGTGCTGGGTCTTCGGCGCTGTTGCAGAATGGCGATTCAGATGATGTTAACTCCAAAGTGATCATATCACTATTCTCTTTCCCTGAAAAGCATGAGATGGTTAGCAACACCACGGTGTTTCTCGCAAAGGTAATGGAGATATTCAGCAAGGAGTTTGGTTCTTTCCCATTCAACAGTTATACAGTGGTATTTGTTCCCGACCAGCCATCTGAATTCTGTAGTTTTGCGGGCTTGTCGGTTGTGAGTGATTCCCAACTGTATGGTCCGGAGATCATTGAAGAGATATTCCCCGTAACAGAAAAGCTCTCCATTGCTCTTGCAGAACAATGGTCAGGTGTGAATGTGGTGCCTCGGTCTATTAATGATCTGTGGATTACCGTTGGTATATCACACTTTATGTGTCTACATGCGCTTCGACGTTTGTTTGGTTGGAATGACACTCGCTTCCGCATTAAGCAACGGAGTGATCTGCTATGTGAGAGAGATGTTGGCCGGCGCCCCATCGGAAGCCCATTTTTCCGATATCCCATTAATAGGGATGAGGATCTGGATTTTCTCAGGCTGAAATCGCCTCTGGTGTTGTTCATCTTGGATAGAAGAATGACCAAAACGGACAAGTCTTTTGGTCTTCTCCGAGTGATCCCAAAGGTTTTCTTGCAGGCAATGTCAGGTGATCTGTTCAATGGCAATTGTGTTTCTACTCCCCACTTCCAGCATGTCTGTGAGAAGGTTGCCCACTCTAAGATGGATGCGTTTTTCCAGAACTGGGTTTATGGAAGTGGTACACCAATATTCAGAATCACTCAGAGGTTCAACAGGAAACGCATGTTCATTGAAATGGGTATAAGGCAGGTGCAGGCTCAGGAGAAGGGCTCTGGTGCCACCTATGGTGGTGACTTTGGTATCAGTGAGACAGAGAGTGCTCAAAATATTGATGCTGCTGCAAAGGAGAGACAAGTGGAGAACTCATGCTTGAACTTCATAAATGATGCAGCAGAATATATGGCACAAGGAAAGCTCGGTACAGAGTCTAGCACTCAAGCGGCATTTGCCGGTCCAATGACAATTCGAATTCACGAAGCGGATGGTACCCCTTATGAACATATTGTGGATCTGAAGGAGGTATTTACCAAGCTGGACATTCCATACAACACCAAGTATAAGCGCTATAGGCGTGCTGTGCGCAAAGGTGATGAAGAAGCCAATGTCAATGGCAAAGAGGGCAGAGAGGTAAGGGACAGGTTTTCCAATGGAGAAGACTCAAAACTGCGTAAGTTCGGAGATATTTTATCTTCGCCACAAGAGATGAAACTATGGGATCTCCATGACCCTGTACAAGAAGATGATGAAACACGTATGAATGAAGCATTTGAGTGGATCAGGGTTGATGCGGACTTTGAGTGGCTCTGTAAAGTGTATATCAACCAGCCAGATTACATGTTCCACTCACAACTATGTCAAGATAGAGATGTTGAGGCCCAAGTGGAAAGTGTCAAGTTCTTCTCCTACACCCTGAAGCCCAATTTGTATCACTCAACCATTTTGTTGAGGACACTCTTAGACAAACGATATTACCATGGTATACGAGTTGAAGCAGCTCTTGGACTGGCCAGGTTGGCTAAAGAGGAGAATAGTTACCTCGGTATGTCGCATTTGTTAAGGGCATTCCGATACATGTTCTGTTATGGAGAAGTTTCACACAGTAAAGGTTACAAAAAGTCGAATTCGTATTTGGAAGGAGCTGCTGTTGGTGATATAGCTGACCCTTACACGTATGTACCCTTGTCTAATGACTTTTCGTATGTGCCTGATCTCTTTGTAAAGAAGGCTATTCCTCTTGCGCTTGCCAGAATCCGTTCCAAGGCTGGTGACTCTCCAAGGATCATACAGCAGGTGCTGTTGAATCTTCTCAAGTACAACAACAACCTTAACAATCCTTACAGTGATTGCTATTATGTTACTACATTGATGTCTGCCCTTGCAACAACCGTTGTAAACGGTGGAGTGCCTGTGGATGAGTCTGATGCTCCTAACTGCAATGGAAGCGCTGCCCTTGTGAAGGAAGCGCTTTCGGAGATGAACAGAGCTTTTAAAATCGACGCTTGGCTGACTTCGCATAATCATGCTATCCAAGAAGCTGTGTTGAAAGAGCGACTGTGGATTGCGCGCCATGGGCTACTGCGTGTATCATTTGCTGACCTTTTGGAGTTCAGTCGTGTTGAACATCCGCCAAACGTGCGTATTGTTGCTTTTGAAGGATTACTCCTCCTGGGTGGCCTTCGAAACAGGGCGTTACTCAAGTACTTCTTTACTGTTGTGCGCTTTGATGAGAGTAATTACATAAAGCAGAAACTTGTAGAAGTGTTCGTCAAGTGCATTGGTGTAGCAGCTGTCTCCGGTGCCGCTTCTTTGTTGGACGATGATGAGTTCAGAAACGATAGTGTTGGGGAGAACCCAGATGCACTCACAGAGGGATCAGCAGATGCAATGATAATTGTTGAAGAGGAAAATGGAAGCAACTTAGAGAGCAGTGCGAGGCGAGATGTCTTCGCCCGTTCCACAATCAAAGGAACGATAGATTTGGTTAGAAGAGACTATGCAATTGGACGGGGCCTCAAAGAACAATTATGGTGTGCTGTGCATTCTTTTGCGCTGAGCATCAATGCTCGCAGGAATCTTTTGGATGTGATCGATGTGCTTTACCCTGCTAGGGACTCTTTTCTAGTGACTGTTGATGCCGCTCCAGAAAAGAAACTCGTTGCTAGGATCATCAAGGTTGAAGGAACCGTCGAGGGGGATGTCCCAAGGGACGCTGAAGAGTCTACCAAGAACCAAATGATATTCTCTCTCCGTAGGCAGGGTCGTCTCAAGGTGTTTTTAGGAGGACCACTCAAAACAAGAATTCCCAGCATGGTTTCGCTAGCCAACACTATTAACGGTAATCCGCCCACCGCCGCTACTTTTGCCGCGCCAACACCATTCCCTGTGAGTGCAGATACTTCCACTACGCCAGTTACAGCCACTGAGGGTCCTGTTGCTGCGGTCATTAGCAGACCCCCTATTATCAAGCTGAATACTGGCCCTTCCCCAAAGGTCAAGCTAGAGATCAAACAGCCTGCCCTGCCTATGTCTAATGGTAAAGGTGTGAGCAAAGGTGTTACGGCGAGACTTAAGATGAGTGCTCTGGGTCCATCCGCCAAGCGCCAGCAAGAAGGATCAATTCCACCTGTTACTTCTGCTCCTGATTTCTCGATTGCGCTCAACAGCTATCCGATTACATTTAAGTATAAAAACACCAAGGACGAAAACGAAGTTGTGAAAAGGGAAGACAGCATCACTCAGCCCGATGCACCGGCACCTGCTGCTCCATCAATTGTTTTATCGTCTGCTTCCAACGGTGAGATCAGAGTGGTGAAGCTTAAACTGGGACGGATCAATCCACCCGCTCCCACAACAACACTGAGAGGATCAGACACTGAAAAGAAGGTGCAGGTAAAATTCAAGTATCGTAAGAGGAATGCACAAGAGATGGGGATCTGAGACGTGTAGGTTTTCTGTAAGAGGCATTTATATATACTATGTATATTATTATCAAGAGATATTGTACTATAGCTAACGGCGTTCAACCCCATCAAGAGGAGATAATCCCATCATCGCGTATTCTATTCCATTTAAGCGGATATGCCACATTAACACTCCACACTTAATGGAGCGGCACTAACAGTTACACACTGCTTGCTCCATGGGCAGCAGGCATCTCTCCCAGCCCAAACGGCCGCAATATGCCTTATGCATCAAACTGTATACGGGGTAGAGAAGAGGGAGATCCATATAGGGTAATGGATGATATTGTTAGATGTTTCAAATCACATTGTTGAATATTGGAATCATAGGAGATATACGGATAGGAAGCGTTGATCATTGAGTCTTGATCACTGTGCTCTCTTTTTCTATCCTCTCAGTGTATTTTTTTGCAACCAAGATGTGCTTAAATACCGAGTGTTAGGCCTAATCCACTGACTGATAAAGAGCTTTAAAAGAGCCACTAGTTGATTACCGTTGATTTACCGAATATTTGTATTTGACGAATCCAACACAGCCATATCATTGAGATATAAACAAATCGGCATATCTGAGCACGAGACAAAGAATTGGAGTCAAACTTTATGCTCCCTCCCCATCTACCATAGAAATCATACATTCCTAACATGACCGTGAAAGTGCGATACGGCATTATTGCCTTGTTATACTTGGGGTGTGGTGGTGCAACAAGTGTTACGAGTATTGCCAATGATATTACAGAAGAAAATATCATAGACAGCAATAATAGTACAGTTTTGACGAACATTGCGGAGACATCAATTCATACCAGTATATATCATACCAGTCAAGTTCAGTCTGTATTCTCCGAAGAGTCTCTCACAACGCTAACTACCACTCACAGCTATTTCCATGATATTACCCCATTGTCTTCATCATCATCGTTACGACTCTCCTCGTCTATCTCACCTGTCGTAGCTTCATCCTCACAAATCCTACCAATAACAGAGCATTCACTCGAGAATTCACCGTTGCACAATTCACCACAAAGCAGTATCTTCTCAAATGATATCAATACAGCCAAACTACCAACAAAGCATGTTCCAACAATTGTTTCCTCGTTGAGAGTAGCTACACCCTTGAGCAGTGGCACTCCCTTCGCTTCTGAAATTACATCTACCTATGAGGAGACTGAGAATACGATCATTCAAAACTGTAATTCTTTCACTGATATCGAAAGGCTTCCAATTGACAGTTATTCCTACGAGATTTCTCGCGAATGTGATGCTAACTGTATTCCCTCTCCTGCTTATGAGCAGTACATCACTGAAGGTGATTATTCTAACCTGGAAATGACTGCTATCCACAGAGGCGATGCTCAAGCGTCGATTTCCCTCAACTATAGTCAAGAAGTTATATTGTCAAACCTTACTGCACCCTCTCGTGTCACCAGTGACTCTCACTTAGATACATTAACCAGCTCCTCACGTGATCAGACTTCCATTCACAAAAGGAGTGCAAACACACCTCATTCTGAAGCTGAAGATGTACCAAACAACGGAGAGTCTGTTCAGTCAGGTTCTGAAGAATACTCCACAGATGCTGGCATTGCTTCAGTAAATGTGTCTGAATCATCTAATGCCACTGAAGATGATCTTGCCCACTTTATGTCTTTTGAAGAATGGAAAAAATTGAAAGCTGGGAACCAGCAGATTGAAGAGAAGCCAAAGCAGAGAAGTGTTGTTGGCAGTAATAAGTTTGCCCCAAATGGCAACTTGAATGGCCCGATTGGTGATGAGCTTGAGATCGAACTCGAGATGTTCAGCGGAGGAGGTAATAATAATAACGCTCTCATTGGTACAATTGGTGAAATAAAAGAAGATGAAGGAAAAGTGTACAAAGATCGCTTCAACTATGCTTCCTTTGATTGTGCTGCCACTATTGTGAAGACAAACTCTGAGGCCAAGGGTGCCTCTGCCATTCTCAATGAAAACAAGGACTCGTATCTTCTCAATGAGTGCAGAGCACCCAACAAGTTTGTTGTAGTTGAGTTATGCCAAGATATATTGGTTGACACCGTGCTAGTCGGCAATTATGAATTTTTTTCTTCCATGTTCAAAACCATTCGGCTGTCTGTTAGTGACAGATTTCCTATTCCCCTCAACCAGTGGAAAGTTCTCGGAGAATTTAGGGCAGATAACGTTCGGAATATCCAACCCTTCCCTATTAAGAACCCCTTGATTTGGGCAAGGTATCTGAGATTGGAAGTGCTCTCCTATTATGGTGACGAGTATTATTGCCCACTTTCCGTGATAAGGGTATACGGAAAGACCATGATGGAGGAGTATAAACTTGAAGAGGAGGAAAAGGAGAAGGAACATATTGGGGATGCAGCAATGATTGATACTTTTGATTATGATGGCATTGAGGATGGGGTTATTCCAGCATTCCAAAACAACTTGGGAAGTCTCTCTGTTCCCAACATCTCTGCTACTGCAGCAGGTGGAGAGGACAGTGATGGCGACGATTCATCTGGTGAGGAGTGTACCGCTCTGCCTTACCTTGGCCTGAGCCAGTTTTTGAATGGCATAAATGTCGAAAATGCCTGTTTGGTAAACGATACACCACCAGCCAGTGTGGTGTTCAACGCCTCTACAAGTGATGAGACTCACGAAGCTGTTCCAATTATGCCAAAAGAACCAACGACGCAGGAATCCTTCTACAAGAATATCGTGAAGAGATTATCACTTTTGGAGTCGAATGCCTCATTGTCTCTGTTATATGTTGAAGAGCAAAGCAAGCTTCTCTCACAGGCCTTCCAGAAGATGGAAAGTAAGCAGCAGGGGAAATTTGAGAGTCTTGCTTCATCTGTCAATGCCTCGATCAACCTGCATTTGACAGAGCTCAAGGATTTGTACGGCAACCTCCAGAAGGAGGCAGAATCACTATTAATGGCACAGCGTCGTAATCACAGAAATATGTTGGCTGAGGCAGCTTCTCGTATTGACTCACTCACTACACAGTTGGCGTTCCAGAAGCAGTTAGGACTTTTCAACATGTTGTTGATATTCTGTCTATTTGTATATGTAATACTCACTAGGGACACAGTCATTGAGACCGAGTATATAGACGAAGGCGGCATTGTCGATAATGGAGACTACGTTATGCGAGGGGTGAGTCCTCACGATAGGGAACTTTCCCCATCGGAGTCTCCACCACCGTCGATTCTACTTCATCCTACGAAGAAACATCGTGTTAGGAAGAGCCTGGGTCAGAAATTGAGATCTCATTCTGAATATTTCTACGATAAAGTCACCGGTCAGAGTTACCGTTACTCAGCTGTGGGCTCGGCATCCTCCGATGATCCAGATTTGTATATTGATCTTAATGCAGTTGGAGAGGTTGGCTAGCCCTCCAAAAGTCATCGCGCAAAGCCGATGCCCTCCTTCTCCTATAATATGTAAGGTGGTGACATGTGATGCCGTTTCCTGCAGTTTTCTGCAAGTGCACGCACTCCGGGGCCATTTCCTGCAGTTATATGCAAGTGCACGCACTTCGAGGACTTAAAGGGTGTGTGATGTAGAGGCCGTTGGCCGTCCCTGGATATTCGCCGCTTGCCAGGGGAAACGTGATATAAAGCGTGATATAAATCGCCTTGTAGGTTGTTCGTCAGGTTTCAATTGATATTTTCCAATGAAATAAAGGTCACAGTAACATCAAATATCATGCCTTCTCACTTCGACACTCTCCAGCTGCATGCTGGTCAACCTGTTGACGCACCTAACAATGCCCGTGCTCCACCTATCTATGCAACGTCTTCGTTTGTGCTCAACGATTCGAAGCAGGGCGCCGAGTTGTTTAGTATGCAGAAGCAAGGGTTCGTCTATTCGAGAGTTGGGAACCCCACCACTGATGTCTTTGAGAAGAGAATTGCAGCTCTTGAGAACGGTGCAGCGGCTGTTGCTGTTGCGTCTGGTCAGGCTGCTCAGCTGCTAGCCATCACAGGCTTAGCGCACGTGGGAGACAACTTCGTCTCGACATCTTTCCTCTTCGGTGGAACCTACAACCAGTTCAAGGTAGCTTTTAAGAGGATAGGAATTGAAGCCAGATTTGCCCAAGGTGATTCTGTTGAGTCTTTTGAGAAGCTCATCGATGATAACACCAAGGCCATCTATTTGGAGAGTATTGGAAATCCTAAGTACAACGTTCCTGATTTCGAGAAGATCGTTGGGCTTGCTCACTCCAAGGGTGTTCCAGTCGTTGTTGATAACACCTTTGGTGCTGGTGGTTACTTTATCAGACCGCTGGACTGGGGTGCAGACATTGTTGTCTGCAGCTCTACCAAGTGGATCAACGGACACGGTAATACCATTGGTGGTGTTGTTATTGACGGTGGTAAGTTCCCATGGGCTAAGTACCCAGACAAGTTTCCACAGTTCTCCCGGCCAACTGAGAGTTTTCACGGCCTCGTTCTGAGTAAGGCATTTGGCAATCTCGCATATATTCTTCATGTCAGGATTGAGCTCCTTAAGGACTTTGGCCCTTGTTTTAACCCTTTTGGTAGTTTCCTCATGCTGCAAGGTCTTGAAACACTCTCCCTGAGAGTTGAGCGACAGGCTTCTAACACGCTCACGCTGGCACACTATCTTGAGAAGTCACCCCATGTAGCATGGGTTTCTTACCCGGGTCTTGCATCCCACGAGTACCACGAAAACGCAAAGAAGTACTTGACAAACGGTTTTGGAGCTGTGCTATCCTTTGGCGTGAAACCTCTTGCTGAGGAAGTTCTTGACCCATTTCAAGAGAGTGGTCCAAGGTTCGTCGACAACCTCAAGTTGATTTCGCACCTTGCCAATGTTGGTGACTCAAAGACTTTGATCATTGCTCCATACTACACTACTCACGAGCAGTTGGATAAAGAGGAGAAGGTTGCTTCTGGAGTCACCAAAGATCTCTTGAGGGTCAGTGTCGGTACTGAGTTCATCGATGACATCATTGAGGATATTGAACAGTCCTTCAAAACTGTATTTGGCTCAGTTTAGATATTATAGACATGATTTTCAGCTTTTTTATAAAACCTTCAATTCGATATTTCTCTTTTTCATGGTGACCCAAAACGATGAAACACGCATGTAAACTTGTCACAATTCTGGATCAAAAAGCAATTTAACTCATTACTCGTTAGGTTTCCTCTATAAAGGTTATTTCCTAGAGAACCAACTGGATATCCTTATATTCCACTTTAGCCGGATTAAATAGACTCGTAATAGCCGTACACCGATTTTTAACCGCAATCATTGTGAGCTCCTACAGAGTGGACAATAATCGTATAATGTTAGCTGATAATAGGTTAAATTAAATAAGGAAAATACCTGTGAAGACTGAAAAGTTCAACCGGAGATTCCTCCCCCCATAGTTAGAGCACCATGAGCAGCACGCTTTGCCTTGCACTTGCATCTAATTAATATTGAAATCAATTAATTGAAGCTTGTTATTAAGTTTTATATGCTATGTGCACTTAACTTGTTGAACGACAAAGTTCACAGGAAGTACTGGATTTTTAAGTAGTGATGCAGAATTTATTCAAGTCGCGCAGTGATACAGCTTATAGCTCATGCGCAAACTCAAGCTTAAAAAGAAAGAAACTTGAATGATAAAACATTGGTGACCTGAGGCCCATCTGAAGATAAAAATGCAAATGCAAAGGAGAAAAAGTCGAAAAACAAAATCTTAACAGGAAAGTACAAAAACAGCGAACAAAGGGACATTATTAAACGATAGAAAAGAGGAGGAAAATGGTGTCAAAAAGGTGACGGAGTTGAATGAGTCAGAGGAAAGAATATACCTTCCGTCACAACTCATATCAATCCTAATTGGTATTAATACAAATAGGGATATCATGTCTCATTGCAGGTCTTTCGGGGTCATCTATATATAAGAACAAGTATACCTACTCCAAATCTTCATCGTCGTATACAGGCGACATTGCAATAGGCGAAGAGTTCGGATAAGTAATTGTGTTTTTGACAGGAATGTCGGACCCAAGGGCAGCGCCTTTTGTTTTGATTTGCTTCATGTCCATGGCATCATCATCCTCAACAAACTCTACATCATGGTCAGTGCTTATGGTTGCAGGATCCGATATATCATCTGGAAGAGCGGGCTCGCTCATTGAAGAATATTTGCCGTGATTAGCTTCCTCCTGGATATTCTGCACTCCATGAGCAGCAGTCTCATTCACCGACAGCGAAGACAATGCATAACTAGAGTAGGAAGACTCTGATGACAAAGACGAGAATGTGGAAAACTGTTGGGAAGTAATTGAGGGGGGAGTGAGTGGAATCGGCGACGATTCATCGCTGACATTAGATGTATAGTGATGAAATGGTGGGAAGTTCTGCGAAGAAGCAGAAACTGGGGTTCCAAATGGAAATGGGCGTGAGAGAGTAGATACGTGCAAGCGCCTGGCTGGTACCTGCAACTCCTGGGCACTGATACCAAGGAGGATGTCTGTCAGCGTAATTGCATGTGGGGTTAGATTTGCGGGATTCGAAGATGAAAACTCAAGCTCCTGTAGTGACTTAAAGTCGATGGACGCAGTGAGCTGGTTCATGATGTTTATATTCTTGGTAATGAACTTTTCAACAGCTGAGATGACACCCAGTGGGTGATATTTATTGACAAGGACATCTGATGGTTGTCTCACGGCGTTAAGAAACAGCAGAGAAAGCTGCCTTAGGCCGTCAATGGTAACATCTCCCTCAAACCCACTTACAAAAGGCGGGTATGACGCTGGTTCTCTGTTTTCTCCATCTTCGTCAAAGAACTCTTCGTCAAAGAATTGATGGCTGTTATTAGGGAGACGTGGATGAGAATGGGATGGCATCTGTGGCTGATTGGCGGTAAGAGAATGATCGTGTTGCATTATCTGCTGACGAGGCAGCTTGTTCGCTTGAAAGTCCGCATTGATTCGCAACAGTGATTTCTTGGCATCAGGCGCATCAATTATTGTGCATGCCATGAGATGGGCAGTAACAGCCACCATAGAAGGTGGGAAACATAAGAAGTTTCTTTCAAATAACGATAACTCACAGAGATACCTTCCAATGGCAATCGTCGAAGAGGTCATGGGGTCATTCCCACGTGTAGTTGGGTGTGGTTTTTGTGCCGGCGATCCCGCAGAAAACCCAGTACTAGCATATGTTATGCTCAGCTGAAGCATATCTTCCAGTGACGTGTATCCAATCGACCACTCTAGAGTCGATAGTATATGGATTTCCATTTCTTTAAACATGCCCTCCTCGTACACATTCCTACACATGGTGGCCAACTCGTGAAGGGTCGGCACACGTGACTTCTTATCTTCATATTTTGAAGCCACCCATAGAGCAGTGCAGCCAATAAGTTGATAATGTTGCTTGAATACAATCCTCTTAGCACAGTATCTGTCAATGATGTTACAACACAGAAACAAAGTCTGTGGCTTCAATCTGAAAGAGTTGTGCATCTCAATTATGAAATCCAGTAGGAAGGGTCTCATGTACCACTGGATCTCCGGCTGAAGGTCAATCATACGAGGGTTTACCTCTGAGGCCAGCTCAAGGGTCTTGTAGTATTGTGCGATTGAAGGTATGTACTCTTCTGCCAACCTCTTGTTTGTATCGTTCTCGAATAACTCCAACATCAATGGGTATGGACGTGGCTTGAGGTGTTGTGGTGGGCCAAGTTTGGCTCCCAATGTACTTCTTTCTACGGCAGACATCATTGTGTTTATGTGTGTTTTTGTGAGAAATACGGCTGGGACAAGCTTGACAGTGTGGTGTGTGTATGACGTTGGATGAGTTTCAGTATTTTTAGTCTAAAATCTGGATGCGTGCCTAGAAGCTTTTATATGTGGCAAGAGAGGATTCGCCTGACCTTATCAATTTCACGGAATATTTCTTGATGTGAATACTGACAGAGGAGCGAATGAGACAGGTCTCTTCAGCTGTTTGCGTGGAAATTGGAAAAAACGAAGGAAAGAGCTTCAAAACAGGAAGGGCTCAGAGACAAGCAGACAAAACCAACGACAACAAGAAAACAACACACTACAAGAGACCCTGGCTTCAAGTATAGAGAAGGAATTGAGCTGCTTTATAAAGGAAGAGGGTTGCTCTTAGTTAAGGAAGGGCTCATAGTGAAGAGGATAGTTCCTTCCTTAAGATGTTACGCGTAGTCGTGGCTCTGGACAAAATGCATGTCGAAGGGTGATTGTGCATCCTTGTGCATCTTAATCTAAAGCGTGTAGCCCCGCAGATCTGGGATTCCTTAAGAGACAATAGTGTACGACGCGATGCCTCTTAGTGCTACATATAGAATGAGAAAAAACTCCGGTGAGGGAAGGACGCGCGTATGCGCTCTGTGTACAGAGCACGGCCGCTGCCAATGTACACTTAAGCTGCAAGAGAGTGTGTCTGCCTTCGACCTTTACGGTTATGTAGATTTACTACGGCCCAGGCCAAAAGCCTACCATTTTGTACCTTCAAGCAAGAGTTCATTAAGTTGAAGCAGCTTCAGGGGAGGCACTGACTATTTCTATAGTATTCTCAGCTAGACTGATATCTTGGTTGTATTCCAAAGGATCTCTATACGATAATGCTGCCCCTTTTGCCAGCTCTCTCTGTCACAATGTGCATATAACTCCTTCCTGCTCACACTGAAACTCATTTGAGCGGACTATGTTCATACCTGCCGGTCTGCAATGAGATGCGTCGCGATCCTGTCTGGTAATGCCCGTTTGCTAGTGCATTAGATCAACATACTCCTTCGGGAACTGCAGGGGCTTGAGTCGTGTGCTGATGGGAATCCACGTTGTAACCCTTGAAGTCCCACACAGAGGTGCATAGCTAAGCGAAAAGGGCACGATCGCGTCCGTGTCGACGCCATGAGGTTACCATATCGAGATGCATCGATTTCCTAAGCGGGCCAGATACAATTTTTGCCTGCTCTTCAGACATGTATCGAGTCAGCTCAAGCAGGATAAATTAATCAGATGCACAGAAAAATTGGAATCTTGGAGGAAAATCCAAAGTAATTCATCCGGATACTTTTCTGCATTCGCCAAAAGGTATGGTGTGACGAGTGCTGGTACGGCTACAGAGGCATCTTTTGTGGAAGATGGAACATGTTGCATAATGTGAAGTGAATCTAGGTTTGGCTTTTAAGTCACACAGGCCATATGCGCAATATTGTTTACCTGTCTATTGAATAGAGTTCAATTTAGATAGACACTAAATATATGACACTATCAAATTGCATGAAAAATACGAAAAAAATGAATATATTTATTGTTCTGTCTCGAGACAACCTGAAAATTGTGTACAGTACTTTGACATGTTGTGAGTATATTACTCAAGCCATTTCGAAAAAAAAAACTTTCATAAGAATCAAAGAGCACAAAGCCATTTGACAATAAAAAAATAGACAGCCTGAAATATTATATAGCTAGACATATCACAATCTTTTGTCAACGTTCAAATTCTGAAAAAGTTTCATTAGCGAAACCTGCAAGCCTGACTTTTTTAAGTTATTTATGCGATAACGAACTTGAGGAGAACCGAGCGGACTCATGTAGGGCCGGCCTGCCTTGATGCAGCAGAAGCACAGTAAACATTTACAGAGGCACAATCAGCTTCCTAATGCCTGAGTCCTCTCTCTTTCTGATATGCACCTCAAGAAAACTGATGTGTGACATTTCTTAAGAGTGTACGAGCCTAATCTTGAGTGGTGTTTAGATTCCCAAAAACAAAAACCTGGCACGGTAAGTTCTTTTCACTTCCCCAGCAAATCTACCGATTCATCATGCATGGCCATCTCCCGCACAAGATCAGATGGTTAGGAGCCAAGGTAATCAGATCAATCAGATACGTTTAAGCTATCCGTTGTCGGGATTTCGAGCGGGCGATAAACTGAGCAGGAGATACCGGAACAACATTTAGCAGCCAAATATAGGAACTATAAGTTTTGGCCTCTAACCAAGCTGGGTTGTTTTTTCCTCTCAAAAAAGTTGACGTCTAGGACTTTCTCTTCTCGGTTCTGCCGCAAATTTGTTGCGTTTCTTCTTTTTATATATGTTGCTTGAGACTGAGCTAAGGTGTATCATAGATGTTATAGAGCTACTCCTTAAAGATAATCATCCAGCTATATCTCCAAAACACTCTGTGTAACCGCTCCAATAACTTTGGGCTGTTTCTGATTCTCTTGATGTCCTACGGAAACGGATTAAGTTATATCTTTGAAAACTAAGAGACCCACTGCCCTTAGGATTTATCATAGTTCATTCTTACGTTGCATTATCTTTTCATTTTCGGCTGAGCTGGATGTATTGTATGATATCCCTGAGTTACGCGAAAAAATAACTTGATCGCTTGGAGTGTTCTTTTTACTTGTTTCTGAGCATATAGTGTTTGTTTTGATTTAGAGTTTCCTCTCTGCAAATATTGAGTGTAGAGTTTGAATGATCATAGCACGGTTTTTCATCAGTTTGTTACTGCTTTTGAACGCCTTTCATTTTCCACTTTTCTCATTCTTCCACCCAATATTCCAATGGAAGAGCGAGAATTAGACGATTTTGCGATTAACGAGCAGGATAGATGGTTACCGATAGCAAATGTTGCGAGAGTAATGAGAGATGCACTTCCACCTCATGGAAAGCTTTCCAAAGGTGCTCAGCAGATTATGCAAGAGTGTGTGAGTGAGTTCATATCATTCATAACTTCTCAGGCAGCAGAAAAATGCAATATCGAGCGGAGGAAGATGATGAATGGGGAAGATATTTTAGATGCAGTCCATACTCTAGGATTTGAAAACTATGCTGTTGTGCTGAAGATATATTTGGCAAAGTACAGGGAAAGAGAGATTCTAGATGTGGAAAGAAGGAGGGAGAAATACCTTAGAAGAAAGAGGAGGAAACTGGAGAAATTGGAAAAGGAATACACACAAAGGGATTTGGACGGAGAAACACGAGACGACTATAATGATATTCAGGATTCTGCGGAGACGCAAAAAGAGAAGATAAGCACAGAGTATGGTGTGCAAAGTGGACAATCCACTGGAAACTCTGCTAGCCACCACGATGATGCGGAAAAAAGTCTGGAGGGAGCATTTGATGGATTCTTTGATGTGAATGCAGACATTACTCCCAGAATTACAGGAGATTATCAGAATGTTGCTCTGCCATATTTATCTCTTGGTGCTGTTGAACAAGGTGTTCAGGAAATAAGTCCATCAGCTGATGCTACCAACGCGAATGCTGAGATAACCGCCAACTCTATGTTTTCAAATTTCCTGACTCCATCCGTTTTACAAACATCCAATGCTGGAGATACCATAGCCGAGACGTTCTTTCATCATTATGGACCTGAACAAGAAGATGCACCAAGTCAACTCTCACGACAAGTCTATAACTCTGCCGTCGACTACGAGTATCGTTCTTCACCCAAAGAAGGAGCCAGCAGTGAAGCAACAAGCGAGAACGACAATAAGCAACAATACAATGAAGCGGCGCGCGTTACAAGTCACGAAGAACACGTACAGAGCCTAGACATTAACTCTGTTGAAGACTTGCTTAATTACGAACCTGCGGAGAGATAGTTCAATGAGAAACGTCGGCTGTGAACCCCAGTTGTCTAGGGCAGCGACATCATGAAGGGGCTAATACTAGATCCACTATTACATTCAGATTGTGACGCATAATTTTCTAAAATCCGAGGTAATCTCGTTTCTAAGAACGATTCACTTAGGCATTGAACCAAAAATATTTAGGGTACGTTCCAAAAAAAATGAAGCAAAAAAACATTCCAAGAGGTATACTTATTTTTTAGTGTACTAAGTCATTGTGTTTGTACCCAAGAGGCAACATTAACACAAAATCAGCTATATGCCCAATATCTTGCCATTGCAGATACTATTTGATATAAAGAAGATACCCTGATGCTCCACCACTAATCATGATGGATACATAATACAATATTTGGGTCTCGAATGTTATTGCCATTGTGTTCACTGATCGTGATATACATCATCATCCCACTGCAGATGGCGACTGCAACGACTATGCTTCTTGAAGTTTCTCCAAACATGTCACTTTCCGAGTTCGACAGGAGGTATGACAGACAGCTGAGGATGGAAGGATACGAGCCTCAATACAATGCACCACAAAGTCAGTCACACAGTCAGGTAGCCTACGAGGTTGTCAGAATTGGAGATTTCAGGGTGTTGATAGGAGACTTCAATATCAATCTCGTCAAGAGTGTCTTTTTCGATCAAGAGGTAAGCAATGCCATTTTTGTTCAGCTTTGAGAAGTATAGCAGAATGTGTATTCCATAGCCCTTACACAATCACGGTTATAAACTGTTCCTGACATGTTAGATTGAACTCATTTCCAAAGATGCGACTTTGCAGATCACTGGTAGTCAGAGGTTCGCACCTAGGCACTTGGTGAGGATCTCGCAAAGGGAGCAGATACAAATACACCAGCAAATGGATTTTACCTACGACGCCATTGTGATCACTGGAGTAGACGTGTACATATTCGATACAGGCATTTATGCTGAGCACCCCGAGTTTGGAGGGAGAGTAAGAAAGGGTCCGACATTTATAGACAATTATTACCATACGAAGGAATCTTCTGTTAACGACCTAGAGTCGCATCCTGAATTTGAGTCACTGACGAACGATATCTATATATGCACTAGCCATGGAACTGCTCTGGCTGGTCTAGTCGGCTCTGAGACGTTTGGAGTAGCCAAAAATGCGACCATAGCTGACTATCAAGTGGTAGGCCGCGATGGAATATGTTGGCTTTCTACCCTCATTAGGGCACTCTCCAAAATGGTTCAAAAGAGTGAGAGCTCTGTCGTTCCTTCTGTCGCCCTTCTTGCCCTTACTACACAGTATAACCCTCTTCTCAACAGGGCAATTGAAGCAGTAATAAAGCAAGGCATAGCAGTGGTGACGAGCGCTGGAAATAATAACTCCCCAGCCTGCCAATGGTCACCATGCTCCGCCACGGGAGCATTTGTTGTTGGTTCAATTGACTCTTTCAATGATGAAATCGCACCCTTTTCAAACTGGGGTGCATGTGTTGATATATTCGCTGATGGTGTGAACGTAGCTACTCTGGGTTTGAATGACTCTCAAGTCGAACTTAGATCTGGGACTTCAACGAGTGCTGCAATTGCAGCTGGACTGGTGGCTCATTACCTTTCGACAGGTGATACAATCAAAGAAGCTCTTATGAGGGTGAGATTGCACAACTCTCTTTCTCAAATACCACAAAAGAGCTTCCTTGGGAGAAAGTATACTCCGAACAGAATCATCTTAAACGACGAAGTAGAGATGCCTGGACCGCTCTGGAATATCTAGTCTTATGTTATGAGTTTCGAAACATTGAATAAGTTAAATGTAGATCTATGTATATAAGAATGCATGTTCGTCATAAATATGGAACAATGATATAAATCAATCCGTTTAAGAGAAAGAAACCTCATAACCAACCAAACCGAAAAATCCATTAAAAAAAGCCAAGAAAATAGTAGCCTTCCATCCAAAATGTACATCGCGCTTCTTTCTCCTACAGTAGATATAGAGATTAAATCGAAACACATAGATACGGCGATGAACGAACAACCGCCAACCAGTGACTACCTCACTATACTTCGACACCTTTTCCTCTGCACATGGGGCAACTATTATCTCCAGTCATCAACCACTGGTCTATGCACTCTTTGTGGAACTGATGGCCACAATTGGATAACTCTCTGCCCAAATCATCATTACAATAATCAACTAGGCAAATAGGACACCGGTCTTCATGGTCGAATAACTTTATAGGAACTGGCACACCATGTACTATGGTTTCCTTCTCATAATCCTCCTCCACCGAACTTTGGTCTTCACTACCGTCACTCAAAAGTCTCTTTCCAACTCTTGGCTTTCTACTCCATCTGTTTTGTGTGGCCCGTATCTTTATCTGGAACACCCCTGACGCCTTTTCCACCTCAGACCGCTCCAGTTTACGTTTATTTGGATTATTATCCAAGAAAGAATACAGGATATTTCTGAATTCAGTGATCTCTGGAGAATTTGAACTGCTATTCGATGCAGTCCTGCCCCTCCAAAGATAGTTGCCACGTCCAGAGGGTCTGGGCTCTCCTAGTGAGGTTAACCCTGACTGGGGAAGTGAAATAGCTGAAGTCGGTGTTGACGTAGAGGTTGCATATTCCAGCAACATATTGACAAACATTGGCATAGAGTGCAGAATTGGATCACTGGCTGCGTAATGTTGAGCCATAACAATGATCACCCAGCTGCGTTGCACAGGAGGGCTGGTAGAACTACTTTCACCATTAGCACTCTCAGGTCTCCCAGAATTGTCTAAGGCGTCTTCATCGCCAACAGACGTCCCAGCCTGGGATGCAGTGGAGTCCAATCCCATGTCGTCTGACTCTGAAGGAATGGCATCTGGGGGAGTAGCCATATTGACAAATTGAGACTGATGGCTTTCATCACTGTCAGTGAGCTCATTGTGACCTTCCCAATTCGAGATTGAACCGGATGCGACAGTGGATGAAACAAGAATAGAATCTTCATCTAGTCTGCTGTTGCTGTTAACGTCTTCTTCCTCATTATCGCCAGAGTTGTTTTGTTCATCATCACCTGTTGCTATACCGACAACGCCCACTACCAATACTGGTATTAGTCTCTCGAAGGAGTTGTTGAAGCGGGTAAATCCAAAATGATCTGTATTGTCAAATCTAAACGCCCTGAAGAAGTTCATAGAGTTGTTTTGGGGAATTGATCCCATAGTTTCAGCAGCAATGCCACTGACCCCACCCAACACGTCGCCAATTGCACCAGCCGTTGCAACACCCTCGGTGTTAGCATTGATGTAATTGCTTCCCAGTTCTCTTGCAAGCAAATTTTCATTTCTTAAACCATTCATAAACTCAGCAAAGGAGCGATCACTAAAACGAAGTCTGTCTTCTGAATGATCACCGGCTCCTCTGATACCTCCATCTTGTGGCTCAACAGAGCTCCCTGAGTTATTCAGAAGCTCTGGAGAATCTATCCTCGTCCCATGGTATTCGCTAGAAGCCGTTAAGTTGGCAGAAAGTCTCCCCGTGTCAAAGTATGAAGACTCATTGTTAATAAGACGTCTCAGAGTGCTCAATGTAACCACTTCGAGCATACCAGTGAGAGTTTCAAATTGAGTTAGGAGCGAAGGATCAACTGATTCCTGTACCGCACGGAACTGAGACTCCATTGTGAGTTCGCGGATACCAGGGCCAGAAATGCTACCACCAGCGGTAGTGGAGTTATCATCTTCTCCCGTTGTGCCGTGTGAAGTGAGTGGCACCCCAGATTCCCCTGAGCCAGACCTTTCCATATACCTTCTGTGAGGTAAGGGAGGAAATCTATGCGAACGTGAAGTCGCTGTGATCGGAGAAGTAGGCCGGGGTGGAGCGGGGCGTGTAGGAGGTGGGGGATGAGTGTGGGGCCCCATGTGTGAATGAGTGTTTTCCAATGCACGGGGATAATCATTTGCTTGATCTGTATCCGAAACATTGGAATGAAATAGCGATGGCGGATGACGGATATCGGTACGGCTCTCTGTGGTATCTATGACCAGGGACTCTAAGTCGGAACCAAGACGCGGGTGTCCTTCAACCACTTCTGCTTCATCTGCACAAGAAGTTCTTTGAGAGTCTAAGTCATCAGGTACAGGGTAAGTGGGTACAAGATCTGTGTTGGATCTGTCATCTACCTGTTCGGTAACATCGCCAACACTGTCCCCGTAATGAGAGAGTGCTCCAATAGAAAGCTTGCCCATTCTCGAAAAAGAACTACATCTCCTTCTTATCTTGCCTATGATGTTATCCCTCTGGGAGTAATGCTGATCAAGCCTCTTGTCCGCTTCAGAGACGGAGGTGCGCCGGAAGCCCTGAAAGATACTGGACCGTCTACGCCTCCGCCCAACAAGAGGAGTTGATCTACTGACTGCTGTGTTCTCCGTTGTATTTATTGAAGAGCTTGATACATATGCGTCTTCTTTCTGAGATTGGATTCTGGTGCTCGAAAATGAACGTGGAATATCTCTTTCGTCGTTGTTCAAGGATGACAAATTGGGAAACCGGGGTCCGATCGGTGTACCGAGGCTCGGTTGATGAAGTATACTTTCCCCACCGTGGTTGTATCCATCTGGGGTGGAGGCCGCCCTCACCGGGGGTCTAGAAGCGAGTTGGCCCATGACCTCTGACAAGTGTGAAGGGATCCAGAGTTCCCGGGAAACCGAGCACCTTATCTGTTGTGGGTGATGATGCGATCCAAAAGTTGTGTAGAAAGACACAGGACGGGTATTATTTCCCCGTTTGCCCAACAACAACTATTATATTGAAGTAGAAGTTTGAATTGAGAAGAAACACAAAAGTAGGTACAGCTTCAACAAGTATACAGACAACTACACCATTGGCCAAGGCCTCAGCAACTATCTCACCAAAATGCAAACCGTAGCTTTTTCGGGGTAGCGGTAGTATGCGAAACAGGCACACCTCCGCAGTAATACGATCTGTATCTATGCACTCATCTCTAAGAACTTAAAACGGGCTGGAATCTCTGGGCGGCCGTTGTGGAAGGTGGAGCGAATAATCTGTGCTGCTGCTGCGCACCCTTTGCCGTATCCAGCCTTGCCAAAAGGTATCTGTCTGAACACAGCCCTCTAGTGAGGTTTGAAACTGGCTGGGGATTGGTAGGGTGAGGGGATAGGTATGCCTCCCCTCAGGCAACCAGTGGTGCAACTTACAAAGAAAGGGAAGAGGAGAAGGGCACAGTGCTGCAATAGGCTGCAGCAATTGAGCAACCGGCGTGTGTGTGATTCCCAGATTAGATAACAGGTATTGTGGGGTTACGCATATAGATACGATACGCCTGGCCAGAGGCAGAAAGGAGATGATGCTGATATGGTAGTGCAATACGCAGGCAGGCAAGCGAGATTATAGCCGTTTGGTTGGGTGCGACAGTCTATAGAGAGATTCATCGTTAGAATGAAATGAGCTACGCAAGTCTGAGGGGAAAAAAATCTTCATTAGTTGGACACTTGAAGCAGTATATACTGAAAACAAGAAAAAAATTTGAATATATGAATGGGGACAAAAAGACATCCCCACGATTCACAAACCATTCCTCTTCGTGCATATACTGAGGAAGATAGGCAGCGCTTGGAATCTGTCCTTGCACATAATGGGAGCACAGAGTGGTATTTGAGAGACGCGCGTTAGTGGGCGAAAGTATCCATGCACGGAACGCATCGCGTCTTTATAGTTCACGCGTGCTGCAGCGTTTGCTAGCTAAAATTGATGTGAATGATTAAAACAGCAGCGACTTCCAATCATCAAGACAGATAGGAAAATCAGCTTGATTACTCACCTACCCCAGCGGCGGGCTAACGTACAAAATTACCTACACCATGTCGTCTCCAAGTGACGATGAATCTCTTATTATTGATGATATGAACTCCGACAACACGAGTCATTCACCGTCAGACTCGGATGAGGAGTACCAATTCACCACAAAACAGGATCGTCTTGCTGCGTTGAGATTTCAAAACCAGGAAGGCGTCACTCCAGAGCAAGTTATCAAGGCGCATATCCTGATCTTGACATCTGCACTTGGAGGAATAGATCATACATCAGATGAGAATGAACCTCGTTATATTCTTGGAGTAGAGGCATTGTCTTGCTTGAAAGACCTCAAAAGATGGATAAGGACAGTGGACGATGTTAGGGATGACTGGCACGTTGCAGCAGCGTGTGGTGACTGCGGTCTTGTTCTCAATGATCTGATTCCAATAATTACACAATGGGAGATTGATTCAGCAAAAGAAAAAAATGTGCAGAACACACCGTATATGAACAGTGTTTTCCTTGGCTGTTTGGAGCTGCTTGTCTCTCTCACCAGACCTCTTATACTAGATGTAGAACAGGTGTCACCGTCACGTGTGGAACTTTACTCAAAGCTGAAGAGAATGCACGTGCTTTATAAGAATAAGATACTCAACTACAAAGGCGGGGCTTGTCTCAAAGGAATAGTGAGACTCACCTTCCCAGTGCTGAACACCCCCAAGGATAGACGTACCCCTAGGGATACCACCATTCTTAACTTGTGTCTCCATTTGTTTCGCAATGTGATTAGGATTGAACCTGCCGGGCTTTCCATTTCAGCCAAGAAAACCTCCAGCAGAACCCTGCAGGTGCTGGACAACATGCCTCAAGATGTTCATCCTGATGATATCTCAATTAATGCAGTTCTGGGTGCATTCAAGCGTAACAAAGTGCTAGATTTCATCCAGACTATAAGCAGTAATATTCATACGGAGTTTGAAGGTGAGGTCCTTGGTCCAGCTTGTTTAGATTGCATGTTTTATCTCATGGAAGGTATTCAGCCTGAGGATGTAGTGAATCCAGTGAGCACTACGGGAAATGTGCGCACGACGGCCAACGACTCTGGCCCATCGACCACCTCTTCTCTCTCTTCCCTCGGTGGAGTCGGACTAGCAGATTTAGTGCAGCGAGAGAGCCGGATCAAACAACTGGCTCTCAAAAATGGAATGTCTAGACACTCCAATTTTGGTACACTTCTCTCTCTACAGACGAGTGGTGACGAACGCCTCACCATATCAGGTCAGAGGCCGGTTTCCCTGAATGAAGATCCACTGAAAGAATTGGATATGACCAAAAAAGCTGGTGCAAAGCAACGTGTAACTGTAAATCGCCACGAAAGTACAAATTCTGACTTCGATAGTAAACTGAACAAAAGGCAGAGAAAAGTCTTGACCCGAACTGGCTACAACCTGTTCAGGTCTCTCATTGTTGACTTCATAGAAAGTGGTTTCAATCCTCTCGTTAGTGTTCTTCGCCGAGAGATAGAAGTAGATCAGGATAAATTTGGAGCATTTTTGAGATATCATTACTTTGCTGTTGTTGGCTGGTTGTTGAGGTTTGAGAGGCTCAGGAGAGAAAGGCTTTCTACTCCAGAAGAAGTGGAATCTCTGGACTATGCCAATTTCCAACAGGCCCTCAATGCAGAGTCATACTCCATGGTGCTCTCCATGATGAGACATTACCATGCAATGAGGGAGTACAATCTGCTGTTTATCTCCATGCAATGTTTTCAAGAGATCATTCTTACTGCTATCCTGATGCAACAAAGCAAAGTACCAAAATCCACCGATGGTCAGCCCCCCCCCCCTGAGGATTTGGAGTTGATAGAGGAATATCAAGCGGCTGGTGAGAGTATATTGCGTGTCCTATTCGAAAAGGAAGAAACCATAGAGTTGTTAGGAAGAATACCACGTAACTCCCATAAGCTCTCTCTAGCCGCTGCTAATAAATCCGTCGAATTCACACACGTGGTTCTGAAATCTCTGCAGTTCATCAGTAATCTTGAGATTCCACTCTATATTCAGAAAAAGCAGAGAAAGAAACGTGCCAAACGTCATCAGCAGCTCGGATCCACTGATGCTGCTGATGTTGACGCTGTTAATGAGGAAATTCAAAATTCGTCAGATGAAGAGTACAACAGCTCAACTGAACAGGAGCAGATTCTGAAGTACTCCGTTGAGGCAAAGACCATTTTCAGAAGATACGAGCACAAGTTCCTCCATGAAGAGACCGTGGAATCGCACCTCTTCGTGTTTGAGAGATATGAGGAGATCGATGAGCACCAACTACGTAGATGCTTAGCTTATTTTCACAGAGTTCTGGTTAAAGGTGAAGGGTTCTTGAAACTTCTCAGATTAGACTTCATGTTGATACTGCACGACATACTTGGGCAGCCTCCTCTGCTTGTCTCCAAGCGGACCATAACTGATATTGAAAGGCTCACTTCTTACTTCCTGTCTCAACTGCAGAAACGTGCGGCCAAATCTAGTTCTTTGTTTGTCGAATTAGCTGCCTTACATACCACAAAGGACTACAGGCACAGTTATTTCTTGAACCATGGTGAAGTTACGGAAGAGACGTCGGCATCAAGTAAACCAAGGCGTCCAATTAAGGAGAAGGAATTCGTTGATGGAGATATCCTTTCTCTAGAGAAAAAGATCTCCTTGTGCGTAAATATGATGCTTTCCTTTGATGAGAAGCCTGTACTCGAGACATTGTTAATAGAGGTACATAAGATTCTTGAGGCTAGAGAAACTTGGAGTAACCATGATATTATACTCGAAATGTCAACTGACAAGGAGGCGAACACAGCTGGTTTGGTAGAGCATAAGTTAGACATGAAGCAGATCAAGAACAACTCGCGCTTGAGACTTCTTCTTAAAGTTATGGGCTTTACGTTTCCTGCAAAGCTCGGCCGGGCGGTATTTAGTCCTGGTAGTGATATTTCAGTGCTAAGGGAGAGCATGACCTTCCTTGAGAAGTACATCTCTGAGGTATTTGATGAGGACTATAACGAGTACATTAGGGACACACCAGTAGAAGGTGAAGAACATATTGATGAAGATGGCTGGAGATCTGGTAACGACGAGAGGTATGATGACGAGACAACGGGTGAGGTTCGTAATAGGTATTTATCTGATAGTGAAGATGATGATAGCACTCTGTCCGATACAGTTCCTGCTGTCTGGGCTGCGGGCGACTCATTGGATGCTCTCGAAGCGGCAATTGATAGGAGTGAAGCACGTATATTCCCCAGGGGGGTAGCGCAAAAGAAGGGCAAACAAGCCAAAAGCGCTGGCAAGTCCAACAAGAAACTACGCTCCAAGAGATCTCGAGCTCAAACTGATAGTGAAGATGATGACCTCAGCCAACTGAATCTGAACTCTCGCAAGAAGTCTTCCAAGCCCAAATCGCGTTCGAGCGGG
The DNA here is from genome assembly GCA_003706285.3 of Kuraishia ogatae. Classification (NCBI taxonomy): domain Eukaryota; kingdom Fungi; phylum Ascomycota; class Pichiomycetes; order Pichiales; family Pichiaceae; genus Kuraishia; species Kuraishia ogatae. Next base: position 707,420 of record PPKV03000002.1, on the reverse strand, counting down.
GCGCTACTCCCCATGCACGACATCTCTGATGTTGAGAAAGATAATTCTAATTCTCAGACAGCCGATGAACGTGGACACCTTTCCAAGAAATATGTTGATGAATCTGATGATATGTCTGATACGGAGGACGCGGCCCTTTTCTTTGAAACAGAGGAAAAGATTAGAAGGCTCTTAGAGCTGAACGACGGCAAGCCACTCTCAGCAGAGCAGATGGTGGAACTCACCAACATTGTGAAGATGAGAGGATCAGGCAAAGGCAGTAGAAGCCAACCTGTGAATGCCACAGTCTCTGCATCTTCTGCTCATTTCGCCAGTCAGTCATTACTGAGTTATGACGAGGGAATTTCCTCCTCTCAAGGCTTAGAGTTCTATCAATTCAACGATGACGACAAAGAGCTGCAACAATCGTCTCCTGTGTCTAACCGTCGTGAAAATATTTCAGAAACACAGGAAACACAGTCACCCTCACTCGTTGTTGAAGAAAGAACTGTTGACAATGAAGACGAGAATGACGTTGATAAGGCACAAAAGGAGCATGAGATTGAGCAAACAATGGATGCACGCATTGATAAGGAGAACCAGGCTCCGGCCAATAAATTGGAATCGGTCCGCACCAAGATACGGAGAAGGGTGATTGAATCTGATGACGAATAATGTATACCTATGAAAATTGTGTATTAGCTCTAAACTGTGAGCTGCAATTACTTAATATACATCGATATTGAACGCTTACCGGTGATAGTTCATGAGCTTTATTTTAAAACACATGTCTATATGCGATATCTACCTCTTCCCATTGTTCTGACGAAACACAACCCGAGTTCTCTGCATGTTAGGCAGTACAATGGCTGCCTCCTTTCTCCTTTATCGCACCTATAATGGTTTGCGAGGAAGAAATTATCATAACAATGAAGCCAAACACAACACAAGCATAAGGCAGAATTTTCCTCATCCAATGTTTGTCACTCGAAGTCATTTTCACAAAGCATAGAGGTGGTAAAATATACGCCATAATACAAGCAGAAGTTGCACCAACGAGCTCCAGAATAGCACCCAGGTTGCAGGTGAACAGAGAAACCGACATGGCTGAAAAACACATGACTGTAGTGAGGATGAAGTGACTTCTCGATGAAAGCGCGGATGTATTACTTACGGGATTCGCAGTGAATGCAGTCTCCGTAGCATCGTCTCCAGATTCATTCACCGGTGCAAATCCTGAACGCAGAGTTGACACCCTCTGATTCCACACGTCAACCAAATCCTTGAATACTTCTCTAGCTACAAAAACTTCCAAGGGAAATGTAGTGAGCATGTTGAGGCCAAAAAATAAACGGGCAATATTCACAACAAAATCATCTCCAGGGAAGTTGTTCAGGATATTACCCTTTGTTTTACTGCCAAAAGACAGGTATCCAACGATTCCCATAACCCCACACGCAATCATCGATACAAAACATGATATATGTGTGAGCTGTGCAAATCTGTCCAATGTTGGCCTTTTCATCGAGTCGTAGATAAACGTAGTGTTGTGATGACATACAAGAGCAAATGAGATGACACTTATGCCTTGGAATACTCCGGGGGAAACAAACCACTCAGATATTGAGATGGTGCCCTTGAGCGATGCAGGCATTTGTGGGGCCCTGATAACAACAATGCCCACAATTATGAGCATGCCAAAAAGGGCAAATGCACTTGCTTTTGCAAGCTTTGAGATGTCCCTGTTGAGAGAGAGAGGATAACTAACACAAGAAGTGAATATAATGATCAGTGAGTTTCTACTCAAAAGAAGATCGACAAACTTGCTCTTTGCGATTAGATCATGTGCCAATGCCCTCAACACATGTGGGATTGTATCTCCCATAATAACGCAAAATGCCATCGCTCCGCCATATGCGAAAAATCCCTGAGCCAGCAGGATTATAATCTTACCCCAAATGCCGAAACATGAATATACAGTATCCTGGTATGTTTTTTGGCCTGATAACTTAGAATTGATGATAATCAAACGGAGAGTCCAGTCCACCAAGAAAGTGAGCACCACTAATAATAGTATTCCTGTTAGCAGTCCACAATTTCTGAATGCTAGGGGCTGTCCGATAATTCCTGCTCCCAAGATACTATTTGCCATATTCATGAAAGCCATTCTCATGTTAGATTTGCTCTCACCTTCATGATAGAGTGCATCCACGTCCACATCATTTGCAGTAGGTAAAATGTCAGCCGTTTGCGGAATAGGGGGTAAAGAGCTCAACCTGTGAGACTGGTATGATGGTGGATAAGGTGGAGGTTCAATTGGATTTCCGTTGCCATCCAAGGGATTCTCACGATCTACCAAGGTGTCTTCTTCAATATTGTAGAATACATCAGCATCATAATCACTTCCGTTTTCCCCCTCCTGTGGATCTATCTGAAAGGTATCTACATGTGATCCTTTGCTGGGTGCTGCAGGCGTTCGTTTATCTTCGCCAGTGTCGGAGAGCAAACCCTGAGAGTCTTCCCTTCTGTTGAGAGTATTTAACTCCACGCTAGTTCCCCCTGACCTATTTGTGTATTCTGTATAATCTGCTAGGGCAGGGCTAGTGATGTCTCGTTCTTCATCGTGAGGAAATGTGGGGTTCTTAGACATAATTTCATTGAAGTGAATAGAATATGTTCAGGTTACGCGCTGAATAGAATATGTTCAGGTTACGCGCTGAATATGAATAAGACTATAATACAGAAATGTCGAAGAAAAAATATATAGTATGCGAATCAAAGATTAAGACGCTTCTCATAAGTCCCAGGCCGTGAAAACTTGAACGATAATACTAGAGAGCCAAATTATCTCTGCGCGCCCGGCTTATCGCTCCGCAGGATTAGAGCCCTCTCTCTCTTTCCCTCCTTCTCTTTCCCTCCCTCTCTCTGTAATCCTTCCCCCGACCCCGGTGTGCTTTCCCCTTGTCTGGCATCGACCACTGCATGTACGACTGTATGTGCAACTACCGTATGTACTCTATTGTATGTATGCTGCCCTTCTCTCCTGCGTGCAGTGGCTGATGTCATACTTCTGGGCCCCCCCCCTTGCACCGGCACCGGACGATGCAGGTGCATCCCAGGTGCATCCCAGGTGCATCCTTCATAGGCGCTCGCTATATAACATCGAATCATTCAATTATTTTTTTATTCACATTTCAACTTATTTACACTACATATTCGTATAGTATGATGCCTCGCATTTCATATTATGATGTAATACGATATGATATATTATACGTCCGACTGGCCTCTGGGTTTACTATTCAATCCTGTTGTTGGCCTCACTGGCTCTTCCCTCTAATCTATATTCCCTCTTTTGCATCACTGAACTCACCTGAAGATGTATCCTCGCCATTCTGCTGCTCCGCAGAGCCAATAGCATCTGTCGCTGTCTTGTGCAAGGATCCACTTGAGGTCCCATTGGTGGTGATTTTTTGGAGCTTGTGGCTTAGCTCAGAGACTTCATTGGATGGCTCCCTCTCAAGTGCTACGTTTTGGTCTAAGGTGACTTCGCGTTGCTCCTCCTTCTCTTCAAGTTGCCCCTCGCCTTTCGCTTCACCCTCTACCTTCTCCTGCTTCTGCTCATCACCTGTGATATCTTCATTCCCATAGTCATCGATGATTCCATTCGCGCCCGCGCCCTCTTCACTTGTATCACCTTCTACATTGACATCTGATTCATCGGTAGATAGATCTTCCATATTATCAATATCCTCATCTTTCAACTGCGAGACTCTATCTGCCAATCTATGTGCAACCTTGGTTGTGCCATTTGCATCAAGTTCCACTTGGTTATCCCCCACTGCCGCAGCTTCCCCGTTTACTTCGTCAGATCCAGATCCAACAGGGGTAGCGAGCCATGAGTTGCGGTTTCTCCCTATACCGGGAGACAGAACGCCTGGCTGATTCTGATGAACTTCCATATCCCACACACCAATTCTGGCCCAGAACATTTTGCTTCTCACTTTCGATAGCTCGCACCATGCCCTTACATAGCCAGCGGGGGCAGAAAAGTCGTAAATCCTTGTTCTGTATGAATTGTTGATATTACGCAAGATGGCAAACAACTCACACGTGCTCCTCACACGCGCAAGACAGTGACTACAAAGAGAATACACATGTGTGAACTCCTGTTTCTGCGATGACTCTCCAAGGGGACTTCCCGCCTCTATGGGGTCATTATATGCATCAGCTTTATGGGCCTTCCTAGAATATATGCGCAGACTGTACAAACGAGCGTGATCCAACGCATCGTTCCTTGCTTCACCACAAATGCTACAGGCGGCACGGGTAGCTACGGGTGGAGAGTCAGAAGGGTATGAGAACATGTTGTGACTGATGATTTTTGCAGGATCTGCGGGAGTTTTCCTTGATGATGCAGTGGATTGTTGGTCTGTGGACGAAGCTGAAGTAGAAGGGGTAGATACTCCATGGCCACTATTCAGTTGTTGTTTCTGTATTTTGCTCCTTCTCAGCTCATTCACACCACTTATAGGCTCTACAACCACCCTGCCCTCAACCAAAGCTGACATAACAGACTTGCGGTTGAAATAACTGATATCTGGTGCTAGATCTAGTCTGAGTGTTGGTTCGATATCGTCCGCGCTGAGTCTTTTGAAGAACGCCGTCTCTCGCACCGCGGAGTAATCAAATGATTTTACAATTCTACCGTGTAGATAGCGTACAAATGATTGGAAATCAAGAAATTGCTGAATATCCAAACGCAGTGATGCATAAGCAGGGGAGTAGATGGGCTCGTATGAAAAGGATACTAAAGAAGGATCACTGAACACGTCCACGGTCCCGTTTTGAACACCGGATGCAGATGATGACACAGAGGAAGGCACATCATCGCCATTACTATTCTCGGTCTTGCTCAGTTTATCGATGGATGCGGTAGAGATGTTTTTAGGAGTTGCAGTTCCGGAGTATGTCCCCATTGGAAAAGTTCCTGCCGAACCTGAAACCAGTGAAGGCCCTCCTAGGACTGGTGTTCTCAGAGGATTACCGCTGGAACCGTTGCTGACGTTGTTGTTGTTACTGTTGGCTCCCCTGGGGGCGTCCTCCAAGTCTTGAATGATACCTTTCAGAGTAGTCAATTCGCTTTGAAGATAGTTGATCATCTCATCTCTCTCCTGTAGAGTTGCCACTAGCTTGGTATTCCTTACTTTTGTATCGTGGCTCTCTCTGTTTGCATCACTAACCATTTTATTGGCCTCGTCAAACAGGGTGGCTGTGAGATCTTCCACTTCCTTACGCAAGTTGGATGCTTCTTCTTCCAGAATCTTATTGTCATTTGCCACCTTTGAATATTTCCCTTCCAATTCATGGTGCTCATTCTGCAATGTTTCATACTGACTTGCTAATGGGTTCAACCTTGTCACCTCTGCTTTTGTCTCGTCCAATGTTCTACGAAGCGAATGTATCTCCTTCTCCATGTTAAACTGTGTCTCCACAGATTGGATGAGCTTGGTGGAGAGGGTCGTCACCTCTAGAGAGATGCGATCTGCTTCAGTTGTATCTGTCATTTCGCTATAGCCGATCCAGTGGACCGAAAATTATGCGCCTTAATATATCAACAAATGGCTGGAATTGCTTGAAAAATCACCCAGTCAAACGAAAAGAAAACCAGAGCGCAGGAGATCTGAAGCCAAGTGTATAGAAAACAATGTAAATTAAGTGAGTATATATATATATATATGTATATATAGGATTAGAGACTTATAAATATATATTTTATCGCCAATATTATGATATTCTGATATTTCTCTCCACAAATGGCAGCCATGCATTTAATGGATAGATCAATGCATTGCTGGGTCGACACACCTTCTGGATCCTTGATAACAAACACTACAGACGGCAGCTGAGGTAATCGCCCATTTTGCCGTATGTGTCGACACGCATCACCTCACTATAGGAAGTCAATCATTAAAGTAATCTCGTTCGATCTGCGGGTAAACAAGGGTAAGACAACCATGGTACGCTGATTTCTGCAGTGTGTGAGATGGGGAGTTGCCTTTTTCCTTATGGAAGGGGGTGGGGCGGCATATTCCGCAGCGCAGCGTAGTTGATGCTCATACCGAGTAAGGCGGGTGGTTGAAGACAGAATGGAAGGGCAAATGAACAGGGAAGCCTACAGGGGTAGGCAGGCCTTCACAAGCTATCTGGAAACGCGCCACAGTGGTGATCAAGTGTGTGAACATTTCGATACAAGAATAGACAGAGGGGATCATATAACAAATATAAATGGACGGAAGCCGAGGTTGAAGAACTGAAGCACAGTTAATTGATCCACCACGACTAGCATGGCTCTACCCACTTACGAGGTGTACGTTACGCACAATCAGATTTTTAGTTTTTTTTGGCACAAAATGTCCGAGTCTTGAGTATGCATTTTATGTATACATTTATCGCTGTAGCTCTTCCTACGCTAGCATCAGAGCAGAGACCACCTCCAAGTCTGCCCTATATATCGTTTATCGTTTATCTTGGAAAAATAGCATGTTGGACTAGATAGTCTAACTCTTTTATCAAATTGCCTCTAAATTATATGCCTCTAAATTATATACCCCTAAATTATATGCTACCCCCAAAGAAGAAGTTCTACGAAGCAGCGCCCGCCAATAAATGCTAAATTTGGCACGGTTCCCTCTCTACAAGCGCAGGTTCCTCGTCACTCCGCGAGGCCTGCGTTGATTTATCACAATTGGCACGCTATTTCTCATACGCTTCCTTGGCAGATACGCCATTATACGGTTTTGCACACCGCCTTATAACTAACTGCGTGTAATTAAGCCTGTATTGTCCCGCGTCTGGAAATGTGTGGATGTGTGTTGGTTATCTTACTGTATATGTCTGCGTGTAAGGGAATAACCCGCTTTAGTGTGACACCGTAGGCAGGGTTCACCAGGCAGTTTACGAAAGGATACATCTCTCTTCACAACGAGGAATTAATTTCCTCTCGCATTGATATACTTTAATTTTCGTTGATTTTACCAAGCTTGAATTAGTTGCTTGGTGGGTGGTTTTGCAGCGAGAAGTGTGTGCACCATCAAAGGTTTACCCTGTTACACGTAGGACTTGAAACTCTCCACACTGAGGCACCACTTTGTCTCAGACAGCGCTTGAGTATTTGGAACCTGGAATACATATATCCAGAGCAACAGAGATTCTGAACGGTTGTGTACTGCATTGTGACATTGAGTGACAGGTAACCTGAGCTATTTTTCATTTCTTTTAGGTGTTTTCGTGGAAGTTGTTGGTTCTTGTATGGTGTTTTTATGAAATCTCCACACTTTGTCCTTTAATGTGTTTGACATTGTAATTTCGTCAGTATTTCATGGAAACAACATATTTTCTTTTGCAGTTGTGAGAAAACAATCAGACCCCCTGATCAGACACATCGAAATGAGGTCATCTAAAGACAAAGACTCAGCATCCAGAGCAAGCTCTATTTTCGGGTTGAGGCGACTCACGCGCTCCGCAACCAACCAGTCGCATTCAGACTTGCGTCCAGGGGACCTTCCCCATGATACTCAACAATCACGAAAGAATTCATACGCTTCAACATTTGCACCCAACAACACGTCCCCTATACATCGCACAAATGAATCCCCTGTGTCTACCGAGAGAGGAGCAGAGGTTTCACGGGTATCTTCGATACCGACGCTAGCTGCGTCTGAAAGCCATCAGAGCCTTTTGGATCTAAGGATCTCGAGAACAAAGACAAACTCCAGTATTAGCTCCCCTTCGAATGCATCCATATATTCATCATCGGGATACTCTATTTCTCATCCCTCCGCTCCAAAGAAGATCATTTCAGGAGTCCAGCCTGGCTACACCAAGACACATAGACATACTCTGTCATCTGAGTTCAAACTTGATAGACCTGCGGATGATGATGTGATTGAACTCATGTTCCAGGAACTTATGCTGAAACGTGACTTTGAACATCTTCCACAGAAAGCCAAGATTGAAATGAATGCATATAACATAGAAAAGAAGTGGATGCTTGTCTATCAAGATAGGCTCTCTGAATACAAGACAAGCCAGCGGATCATTCAACAGAAACAGCATCAGCAACATCAGCAAACACCTCTGGCGAAGGGCAAGGTTTCGAAGCGAGAGACCTCATTGCTCACTGCCGCTGCAGCTATGTCCGCAGACCATAATCAGGATGAGCTTCTCACCCCAGAGTACTATGTACGTAAAATCATAAGCAATCAGATAAATCTCAAGCAGCTGGGAAATCTGTGGATCTCCCTTAGAACAGAACCTGTTAGTTGGGTCAATGCCTTCATAGACTCCCAAGGTGCTATTGCCATATGCAATGTGCTATCGCAGTTGCATAAGACAGATCCTTTAGTTCCACAAGAGAGCTCAACTAATGATCTGCACTCTAATTCACAGATGATACAACCTCCTCATACTCCAGGATCAGCCCCTGCTGCCGGCTCTAATAGTACTCCCCTATTCTCTAATCCGGCAGAGGATTATTACTCACTCTTAGAAAAGGAGAATATTCTTTTGCGGTGTCTTAAATCGCTGCTCAATATAAGCGTGGGTGCAAACTCAGCCATCCAATCCAAGATATTCATCAGCGCTGTTTCGGGCGCTCTGTATTCGGGAAGAATTGCCAACAAACGTCTGGCGACTGAGATGGTTACCTTCTTGGCACACTGGGTAGTGCCCGATGTTGGTGAAGGGTACAGTCAGGTTCTCCGTATGCTTGAAATGTCAATTGGTGAAAACTGCCATATTGCTTATTTCAGAAAGAGATTTTCTGCTCACCGCAAGTCTTCAAGTGTCAATTATGGAAACGTTATCTCTTCTGCCGAAAGTAGCACCCTTAACTCATCCACTTCTTCGCAGTCAGATAACTTACTAGACTCACAGACTTCCTTCGTCCTGGCTGGTGGAGAGAGCGCAAAGCGCTATGAGGGATGGCTCTGGAGTGTTGCTCGTACAATTGAGGGTAGGGGCCGTCTCGGTAGCATGGTTGGTGCTGGCGAGGATGTCAGGATGGCAGGCACCACCACTGAAAATCAAATTGGAGAGTATGCTCTCGCCACCATGCTGCAAGTTACCACCGCTATAAGCGAAAATGGTGATATTAAGCAGAGGGTGAGGCTGAGACGTATGTTTAAGAATGCTGGACTGTACGCTATATTGGCTGCCTTTAGAGAATTGGATCACCCCTTAGTTACAGAACAAATCCTCCGTTTCGAAGACTCTGAGGCCAGCGACTACGACCAGCTCATGCAATTGGAACAGCTCAACTCTCAAGAAGTAAATCTGAATGATCCTGTTTCCGTTGCAGCCACATTGTGGGCAAGAGTGAAAGGTACAAGCGCAGAAACTATTTTTGTGTCTATGTTACAGAACCTCTTTCTCACTCAGGCGGATAACTCCAGGGAGATCGGGTCTGAAGGAGGAAAAGATGTTTCGCAGACAGTTTTCCAATTCAGATTACTGGACGGCATAATCAGTAGCATGTCTCTTGGCGCTTCTTCTGGGGATGATACAACGGCAATGAACATTGCCATGCATCGTATCTATGCCTCTATGCAGACAGATGATGTAGCTCGTAGAGCCATATTGGAGGCGAAGGAAGCAAAGAAGAAATTGGAGGAAGTGACTGCAGATAGGGATGATCTGGTCATCCAGCTGAGCAAGGGTTCTGCAGGAGTCATTGATGAACTTCAGAATAGGATAGCTGAGCTTCAGATGGTGATCTCTAAGCAGCGCAGGGTTCTAAATGATCGTGCTGCAGAACTCGAGGACTCAAAGAGGCGCCACATCCTCGATAAACAAACTCATGAAGCAGAAATGAGAGAGGTGGTAATCCTGTTGCAAACAAACCAGAAAAATGGAGCTGTACTCGGTAGAAACGGCCTCTCTGGGGATGAGAATTCTTCAGAAAATTACCACGGGCCCTCCGGCCCCGCACCACATCTTCATGCTAGCAGCTTTCAAAGCGATCTTGTGCGACGCTTGCAGTCGAACCTGGAGCGTAATAAGGCAGGATACCGGAAACTGGGTGCTACCGGGATGGCACCTAACAAGAAACTGAGGGAGCTGAGAGATATTATGGGTGATATCCAGAGAGAGGCAAAGGAGCTCGAGATGACAGACTTCATAGAACGAGAACGGCCATCTCTAGCAGATGTAACTAATACAAATGGCGCAGAGAACCCCAGTAGCGGTGAATCTGATATCCGTAAATTACAGTCTCTCAGAGAGATGTTGGAAGCCCTCCAAAAGGACTCCAATGCCATTGTGAAACACCACAGTGACATTGCTGACAGAGAGTTTATCGACAGGAGAAAGTTTGCCGCACTTGAGAGACTTAAGTATATCCAGAATGCCATCAAGGATATTCACTTTGATAGTGAAGCTGGTCTAAGCGCTACGGGAGCTGGCAGCGGTGCTCAATCTGTACCCCAACGAACTCTGGATCCCAGAAGGTCTGGTGACTCCCACTCGTATTCAGTTCTTGAAGGTGAGCTTGATGCAGTGGAGGCACTCGCGGCACAGCTAGCAGATTCGCTTGTAGTTACGGATCAAGATAAGCGGGTGTATGAGCGGATAGAAGATAAAGGAGAAAACAACAAAGCAGAGAAGCGCAGCTCAGCTGGTTTCTTAGAATCGCTAGAGAAGAAGTATGTGGACGGTAAGGTGGATATGGGAATTGCGAATGCAAGCTCTTCTTTTCCGGGGCCTCCTTCTATTCATAAGGCTGGGTCTCTTCCACCTCAGTTTCTCAACGAGCTTTCTAAAAAAGTGTCAAAAACACCTGCTATTGCAGCTTCTTCTGATGACGTGAATGAGGAGCCATCGACTATAGTTACAGTACCAGCCGCACAGGCCACCGTTATTCCCTTCACCTCATCAAAAGTAGGAGAATTAGATGCATATAAAGATGTTGTGAAGTCATTGAAAGAAGAAACATCAGTATCTCCACAGCTTGCTGCTACTCCTCCACTTCCACCACCACCACCACCTCCCATGCCAAACCTTTTCGGCAATCGGCAGTCATCTCCAGGTACTTCAGCTGTTCCACCACCACCACCGCCACCTCCGCCACCGCCAATGTTTGCTGCCGGCAGTTCTGTTGCCGGTGGTATTCCTCCTCCACCGCCACCTCCGCCTCCGCCTCCGCTGTTCTCCAAGGACCCTGGAGGTGCGCCAATACCACCTCCTCCTCCTCCTCCACTTCCAGCATCAAATTCCACAACTCCAACTCCGTCACCGCAAGTGCCTGTCACATCTGCATTTGATGATTTCCCTCGCCCCAAGAAGAAGCTCAAGCAGCTTCATTGGGAAAAAATCGAAAATACAGAAGCTTCCTTCTGGCAAACAGTTGGTTCCAATTCTATGGTGGATAATCTGATGAAAAATGGTATTTTTGATGATATTGAAATGATTTTCGCTGCGCGTGAAGCAAAGAAACTGGCCAGCCGTAAAAAGGAATCTAGCGATCGTATAACTTTCTTGCCTCGTGATATGGCTCAGCAATTTGGCATCAACTTGCACGTATTTTCTAGTCTCAGTGATATGGAGGTGGTTTACAAGATTCTTCGTTGTGAGAAAGATGTCTTGGAAAATAGTGCAGTTTTAGAATTCCTTGGTAAGCAGGAGCTTGTTGAGGTTCCTCCTGGGTTAGCTCGTAATTTCGAGCCATATTCCATATCATGGGCTGATGACGGCGCCGAAAAGAAGCCTGATAAAGATCCGAACGAGCTACAGCGTGCTGATAGACTATATGTTGAATTGGTGTACAATCTCCAGCACTATTGGGCATCCAGAATCCGCGCTCTTAAGGTTGTCACTTCATACGAGAGGGATTACAATGACCTCGTAAACAAGCTGACGAGTATTGACAGTGCAGTAGAGGGTCTGAAGAACTCTACCAACTTACGTCATGTATTTGATATTATTCTTGTTGTTGGCAACTACATGAATGACACTGCCAAGCAAGCCCAGGGTTTCAAACTCAACACTTTGCAAAGGCTATCATTTCTCAAGGACGATAAAAATTCCATGACTTTTCTCCATTATGTTGAGAAGGTGGTGCGTTCCAACTACCCGGAAGTGTTAGCCTTTGTCGAAGATCTGGCGCCTGTAGTAGCTGCATCTAAGATTGCTGTTGAGCAGGTGATGTCTGATTGTGCTGAGTTCTCTGCTGGCATCCGTAAGGTAGATGCCTCCATTGATTTTGGTAATCTCAGTGATTCTTCACTCTTCCACCCCGAAGACAAAGTTCTCGCAAAGGTGTTGCCTTCAATGCCGGAGGCAAGGCGTAAGAGTGAATTGCTTTCAGATCAGGCCGCCCTGACGTCCGAACAGTTTGACGCCGTTCTACGCTACTTTGGAGAGGACCCTACAGATAAATTTGCTCGCAATTCGTTCTTTTCAAAGTTCACCGATTTCATCAACGAATTTGTGCGTGCCAGCAAGGAGAACAAACAGCGCGAGACAGAGCTCAAGTTGTATGAGCAGAGAAAGAAGCTGTTGGAAAACTCTAAAGACAACAGGAGTGGGCGGAGTTCAAGCGAAGGAGATGAAAGCGGTACCGGAGATAGTTCTGCTGATGCTAACGTCATGGACAACCTTTTAGAGCGTCTGAAGGCAGCGGGCCCCGTCAAGGGTGATCCATCAAGCGCCAGGAGAAGAGCTCTTGCTAGGAAGCATCTGCAAGAAAGTCGTAAAGCCATACTTGGTGGACACGGCAGTGGAGGCAGCAACGGAAGTAGTGGTCTTTCAAGCGTTTCGACCAGTATCACTGGGAGCGCGTATGATGTTTCAGGCGACACTGGCTTAGTTGATGATGTTGGAAACTCGGGTGTGTCTACCCCAGAATATCAAAGTTTTGAACCACAGATTGATGACACACCTACTGCTAAAAGTAACCTCTCACAAAGCTTAGATGCTTCGAATGAATCCGCTCAAGGTTCTCCTAATAATGGGTCACCGCATTCGGAAGATGCAATTAACTCTGATTCCACCTCTGCAACGGGAATTAATTCAGCAGATTCCTTTTATGATGGCGAAGATATCAGCAGCAGAGCTCGTAGTCTGCTTATGGGACTGCGGGAGAATAGGACATCGCCCAACAGTGGAAGAGCAAGGACTTCAGCGCAACAGTTCAGAGAGCAGCAGAGGCTGAAAAGACGAAACGTTTTTAGCGGAAGCGGGAACGTTCCAGACCTCAAAGTTATTACACTCCATAACTCAGAATCTTCTCGCGCTGCATTATCACCGTCTCCCTCAGATGTGGAGACTCCCTCAAGACTAAATTTTGACAGCGATGTCATGAGTAGCGCAATCGAAAGAAGTGATGTAAGATATGACGAAGATAGCGAACAGCATGAGGCAACCGTTGTAGAAGGCAGGAATTCTCCGGTTATTGAAGACACCGCAGAGACTGAAGAGAGCGCTGAAGTGTTCGAAGACGCTCTTGATGACTACAAGTATGATAATTAAAAGCGTGTGCTGTGCTCAATGGCACCTGGGGCTGAATATTGATGGAGTATACATATATATATATTAAAATTTTGAGTGGAGCGTTACATTGTATGTACAGCGCGAGACACCAATTTACTTGTGCATTTAATGAGATCAACATGATTTTTCGAAACCTAAAGGACTCCTAGCTAACAGATAATAGTTAATACCAACTGGTTTAGATCTGTAAATTGAGTCCGGTTAATTGTGACTATTTTTAAAAGATTGAACCACGAACGAAGTTTAAAGTAGGCTGAGTAATTGTCCCCAACTATAAATAAATAAATTGATCTTGTTATGATTTCACTAAGTAAAACTTTCGGGCTACCACAAAAAAAATTAGATTCGTTAACTGCCATTTTTTAAAAGTGAAAGAGCTTTCTCTAACTCTGAGATCGCAGTAGGGATATCTTCGTAGTTCAGCGCGGATATAGCAAACTTAGCGTGTCTTTGTGTCTGCGAAATCATTTCATCTGAGATCATAATTTTCTCAATCTCTGCCTTGGAAAGTGTTCGAGAACCTCCAGATGGTCTTGGTTGTGTGGCATTGCTCACAGGAGGCGGTGAGGTTGCCGGCAATTTCGCCGGCATCACAGGAGCTGTTGCCGGAACTGAAGGCTCAGATTTATTAATACTGGTAGATGGAGGGATGGAATCCAAAGGAGGCGCAGAGGGCAGGGTATGAAAAGCTCCCGCGTCAAAATGGGTAGGTTCTGATCTGGGATTAATAGTTGGATGGATATTCGTTGGTATTCCAGCCGTTATGTTAGCCCCTGGGGGCACTCCGGGTGGACTCACTCTGTGAATAACAGGCTCGTCAGCGTTGAAAGTTGGAGCAGAGGGAAGCGAAAATGATGGATCCACCACATCTTCATCGACAAAATTCGGAATATCGGCATCATCCAACCCTTTTGGAGGTGAAGGCAAAACAGGTGGCTGGGGCTCCAATCCAGCGGCTGTACTGCTATGAGGAGCTGGTATGACTGAGTTTGTCTCCTCCTCATAATCATGTGCAACACCAGACCCGCCAATGGCTACTGACTGGGACACCTTCTCCTTCTCTGTATCTTTTTCTTCATCGGGTTCCTCCAGCAGACCCTCTTCACCAAGTGGCGCAACATCGTCATTTATTGGTGCAACATCTATATTGGGGTCTTGTCCAGTTCTCAACGCTTTCAGAATTCTCGCACCGTGGAACTTTGCGTATTTGACTTTCATTTCAACTTCCTCGTTTAATTGGGGACCCCATAGCTTCAAGAGATTGAGAAATACACTGCTAGCCATAAACTTGTCAACAGTTGCTCTGGTTACTTTCTTGTTGACCACATCAAGATATCCTCTGTTGAAGACAGACACAGCGAACTGTTCTGTATGTGCATAGCCCGCCTCTTTATCATCTATGAGCTCCAACATGTCTTCAGAAGCACTGGTTTTGACACTTTCCACCCTGTCCAGAAGAGTCATTGAAAATGAGGCAACTTCGCTGTCGCCATGATGCAATCCTTGTCCCAAAATTGTCTCTACAGCATATAGTTCACCTATGCGGAAACAAATTGTTAGTGACAAAAACAACCTAATCAAATGATCACACTTCAGATGTATCGGATATCACTTACAAAAATAAGAAACTACAGGATCTATATCCTTAATTTCCTTCGCCCTCTGCAATAGCGGTTTCACCACCTTTACAATAGCAGGAGGAATAGGCGGTAGCTCAGACATTATTGAATAATGTGTGCCAATATTAAATATAATTACGATCCTAAACAGAAATCATAACCAATTGAGTGACAAGGACTTTCGCTTCTTCCCAATATTCACCTATTATCTGAAGATTAACTATAACTTCGCGTGTACATCATCAACTCCCCACCGTTGCCCCACCCGATTCCTGTGATTTCTTTATCAGGGCCCGCAGATGCTATCCCGATACGCAGTAAGCCAGACGGCATACGGTTGCACGATGTCTCTCTAAAATGCGGGTGCGCAAGCCCAATAGTTGGTCACCCCCACTTCTCCCCCATCCCGTCCCGGCAGCTTGTCTACCACTGAGTACGTCCTACACTGGTACGTCCGCATGCTGGGAGTTGTTTGGAAATCTGAACTATGTCGTTGTGAGGTCGATAGTCTGCGATTATGTGTATCTCGCATTGAGGCATGGCGATGCGGTGTGGGTTTCAAAGCACGCGATTCGAGAAGGACCCCACGAGTTCGAGGATCTGTACGCCAGATACGCGACTTAAGGCTAGAAAATGGCAGTCAAGACCACAGAATATTACATGGAGCATGCGCGGAGAAGGATATAAATATTCCAAGTGCCACCCACTTCATAACTGACGTGAGGATATATATACAAGGGAAACTGCCTTTATTATTGAATGAATTTGTTCAATCTTTTGTTTAATCTCAATAAAAGGAAGCAAATCTAGAATAATCGAAAAACCTTGACAGAGGAAAAGTGATTGGTTGACAAAAGGATCGTCACAGCCAAAACAATTTCCACTTATTATTTCAAAAGAAGGTATTTTACTCCTAGCATGATATATTATTGGTTGAAGACCCATAGGACCCTTGTAAAATCAAACTCCAGTTCTTGGGTCAAACACGTTGAAAACTGCACGGCGAACTGCAGAATTAATTCACTTCAATGTTTATCTGCCCTGCCTTCACCATATGATCCTTAATATATATATGCAAAAATTGGTTCACTCAACCATATACCTCATCATATTCATCATGGTCATCGTTCTTCTTTTTGCCTCAGTTGAATGTCTAGGATCACTATGGAGATATAATGACTCCTCCTCCTCTCCTCAGCCGTGTTCTCACTCTGTCCCGATCCCCGCCTAAAGCCATCTCCTGCATCCTTCCAAGCAAGTAGTGCTCGGAACTGAACCTCTATAACCCCAAAAGAGTAAATTGAATTTCCGAAGTCCCACGACTTGCGTACGATAGGCCTCGACACCCCATTGCCAGCCAGAAGGGAGAACAGAGAGAGTTGGAGGCGGATTCTCACCTAGTTGGGTGCGTGTGAGGGAAGTAAAACGGGTTCAGGTTGCAATGGAACGATTGAGTCCTAGCATATTGCTAGTGAAAGGGGGAAAAAAAAAGTATTAATACTCACTCCTGCAAGCCGTCGATATACAATTGTTTCACCTTTGTACCAATATCTTTTCGGTACAGAGCGCGTGTGTATCTCTCATTCTCTCACACTGTTTTTCGTCCGTTCGCTCTCACTTGCTGATTGATATCCACGCGTCCGTCCCTGTTGAGCCCAGTGGATAACCTCCTGTTTACTCTCAAGAATATATCTTACGACTGTTCATACCGACGTGCAGAGAGACTTGGGTTTCCAGAATTTGATTCCTGGAATATAATTGTACATGTATATTTGTTTATATATATATGTATATTCCAATATTGTGCTAGACATCCCTGCGCCGATTCCCATTTTAAGGCAGAAGTATTTCCTCATTCCATTTACCAGCACTCGAAGCTGAAACTTTGGATATTCAGTTCACAACATTCCAGTCTATTGCTGAATTCAAAATCCGTGCTTTGGGTCACAAACATTCATGATGAGCGGTGTGGTATCTAAACCAGATTTGCCTGCTGGCTCCTTCCGTGGCGACTCCTCACTGTCCATAACTCCTGTTTATTCTGCATCATACAATGGTATCAAAGTGTTGGAATTATCAGTCAATGGACTGCGTCTCATGAGGAAAAAATCAGACAATTACGTTAATGCTACTCAGATTCTTAGAATAGTCGGATTAGACAGTGCCAGAATCACTAGTGTGCTTGATAGGGATGTGCACAATGGCATTCACGAAAAGAGCGAGGATAGCTTTGGTAATTTCCAAGGTACATGGGTCCCTTTGGAAAGGGCCATTACACTGTGTCAAGAATATGGTGTATATGATCACTTAATGCCACTGCTTTCTTACACCTCTAAGGAAGGCGAGCTTGATGGTTCAACCACCAAAACACATATCAATAACCAAAACGGTGTACATAATGGCAGCAACGGGCCTAACACCATATCATCGAAAATCTCTTTACTTGAGGGTGAAAGAGGTTCCCTAGATGAACCGTTTCAAGTGAAATCTGATTCCGCAGCTGCCGCTACAAACGGTGTCCAGAGAAGACAGGGGCATTCACAGCAAGCCGTTGCACGCACATATTCCACCCTAACTGAAAATGACAATACTGAAGCTGATGAACTAAATGACGGAAACACGAATGATGATAACGCAAAAGCATTTGGTCACGGTGCTGCTAGCATTCATAGAGGACTGCAGTCACCTTCTAAGAAGCCTCGTATAGGAACATCGTTGCAGGATGCTGACATCCACATATACACTCATGACTCCAAAAAAACGAACCAATCTCATCCATTCACATTAAAACCTTTGAGGGAAGGAGATGTCTCCAATTTCGATTTCGACAACTCGAAGGACGTAATGACATCAATATTCCTATCGGATGATGGTGAAGCCTCTCTGGCACAGCTGCTTGGAGAAAGAGCCAATGAACTTGGAAATGTTGCAATCGATGTTCCGATTGACGACCTGGGTCACACCGCACTGCACTGGGCGGCAACATTGGGAAAGGTGAATCTTGTCAGAGAGTTGGTTGAACAGGGAGCGAACAGACTTCGGGGTAACAACGAAGGAGAGTCAGCTTTGGTCCGTGCTGTGCTGGTCACAAATAGTGCAGATAGCTCAGCTTTTGGTGATTTACTGGATTACCTGTACCCAGCTATACCTGTGTTGGACATGCAAGGTCGTACAATCCTCCACCATATAGCCCTCATATCCGGTATAAAGGGTCGTAGTTCTGCTAGCAAATATTACTTGGAGACGTTACTCGAGTGGATAGTGAGGCGCGGTGCTCATCTACCCGCTCCACACACCATCGGCTTGAGCAAATTCATGGCGGAAGTAGTGAACGTCAAGGATAAGAACGGCGATACTTGTTTGAACATCGCCGCACGTATCGGAAATAAGGCAATTGTTCAACAGCTGCTGGACATTGGTGCGAACCCTAATATACCAAACAAAGCCGATCTTATGCCAATCGACTTTGGGATAAATGTAGGAGGACTCAGTGGGGCCAATATTGCTTCTGGTGGAGTGCGATACCCCAACGCGCACTCGGCAGGCTCCGCCGCTTCAGTTCCTGGACCTCAGAATGGTTTGTTACATGAAACTCAAACTTCAGAAAGAATCCTTCAGTCAATGCAGGAAATGTTGATCACGCTTAATAGTGATTTTAAAGAGGAGATCGGCTCAAAGACCAAAGCTGTAGAGGAAATGCACCAGAAATTGCGCACGTCAACCGTTAGACTGAGTGAGGCTCGTAAGCAGTTGGAAGAGCTCCAGCTGAGTGAGGTGAGGCTGACAGAACTCAAGGCTAAGATAAGCAATGTTGACCGTGCCATTGAAGATGAAGAGAATAGATTTGCTGAGCAGCGCAGACAGATGCCACATCTTGCAGACCTCGACGTTGATTTTGATGCTGATGAGCCTTTCACGGTGTGGCCCGTATATAGTGAAGTGGAGGTTCGCCTGGAGGAACTCTCTGAAAAGTTGGCATCTGATGATAAGCATGTTGGCGATATAAATAACCTAACGGATGAGGAGATTCACAGTTACCTTACCGATCCAGCCCTAATTCAGAGCTTCCTCTCTAACAACAGCCAGCTAGAGGATCTCCCACCTCCTGTTGTTCTGGAAGCGAGAATCAAAGCGTATAAAGAGAATGAGAGTAATTTGAGGGCTCTGGCAAGGGACCTTCAATCAAAATCATCAGAGTTGGAGAATAAATTTAGACGCGTTTTGTCCCTCTGTGTTGAGGTGGAGGAGTCAAAGATTGATGATCTTGTTGCTTCACTTGTCCAGGCGGTGGAAAGCGATCCTGATGAGGTGGATATTGCACGTGTTGCTGGGCTTCTCAGGAAAACAGATGAGCCGTCAATGGTATAACATGATCAGTTGCAGATGAATGGTGAGTCAATGGGATTTCATTTATTGTAACTCGAGCTGGTTTGTGAATTGTTTTTTGTTGTGTAATGGTCTAATTGATTTACGGTTGTCAGATAAGTTCATATCCTACTTGAGTGTTGAAAGTAATAGCGTATTGCGCTTGGCATATTTTATCTATATTGATTTGCAAAGGATGTGCTTAGATATACTGAAATTCTCATGAAGACAGACGACAACAAGCAAAAATGCCAAATACAAAGAAAAAGCAACTAGAGCAATGAAACCAAGCAATGACAAAAAGAAATGTGTAGTATGAATAATATGATATAGTATTGGTATCAATACAGATTCTTGCAGGAAGCTATATGGGCACAATCTCTCTCTATCGAGCGATGAGAGATGCTATAGTGTGTATCTTTTTTCACAAATCACAAAATCGCAGAGCGGGTTTTAAAGCAAAGGGGCCTTTGATGAATAGCAACAAAGTGGTATACAGTCTTCAGTATGGGGCGCTTTATTTCACTCAGGAATTTGTGAAGAATCCGACTAAATGCTGCCTCTAGCCATGCATAACGACTCAACTGGCATATGGATTGCTTTTGGGTTTACTTCCAGTATTCATTGCAGCAGAAGCTATAGCATAAGGGTTTCCTCCACCAGCAGATTTCCAAGCAGCTGTTCCAGCTCCACCAGTTTGGGCTACACCATATGGTGACGGGCCCCTGAACTGTTGCTGCTGTTGTGGATGCTGCTGCTGCTGCTGCACCAATGGCTGTCGTGGTGGTCCTTGAGGTTGTATTCTATTACCATAATTCTGAGGATGTTGATCATAATATGGTCTGCCACCAGAGGGAGCAGGAGGAGCACTGAACTGACTATCATTGTAGTACTGACGTCCACCGGGTGGTGCTTGAGCGGGTTGTTGATTTGGATAACGTTGCTGAGGGTGTTGGTATCTTTGTTGCGCTTGCTGTTGAAATTGCTGCTGGGCCGGAGGGGCCTGTCTGAATTGTTGCCTGGACGAATTTGCAGAAGTTGGCATCTGTTGACGAGTTGTGTATTGGGTCTGGGGGTCATATCCAGCACTGTGGGGGGCATTGCCCAGCAACTCGTTAGACGTGGAACGCTGGCCGTAGGACACCTCCTGACCCACAATGTTGTTCGCAGGTGCACGCCTTTGTTTGGGCAGCTGTTGAACTTGTTGAGGTTGGGAAGGTGTATATCCTGAGCCACCGGGCGGTGGCTGTAAATGCACATAGCCTGTAGACTGTGTCGGGTGTGGTAGCATGTGTGGCTGTGAAGAAGAGGAGTGTTGGCTTGATTCTGGGTAATTGGAAGATGAACCAGATGCCGATCTATTACCCCCTTGCTCCCCATTGGCATGTAAATCACCCTGGCCAATATATCCGCGTTTGTTGAGAGAATCATCAGAGTAGCTAGCTATCTCATGTTGACCCAAACCAGAAGGAGGGGCCGGCAATGGTCTGTTGTTATCTATAGGCAGGGATGATGCCGACCCAAACTGTCTGCTTCCACCCCCAGGGATGCCTGGTAAGGGATGAGAACCCAGGGATTTAGTGACCTGTTGATTGAAATCGCTATACGGGGAAAGCACTCTGTTACGATCAAAACCTTGAGCATAATTGCTGCTTACAGGAGTGAGATGCTCCAGAGACGAACTTGAATTGCTATTTGAAATGCTGATCTTAGATGGATGGATAGGACGAGGGTAGTCATTGGGGTTTGCGCCATCGTTGAGACTTTCGTTGTCATCGTCATCATCGTCATTATACATCAGGTTACCCAAGGTAGGAACGGAAGGAGCCGCCAGAGTTTGCCCATTGCCAGTAGGGTATAATTCATCATTGCCACCCTTGTTAGCCAAGGCCATTTTGCTGTATGAGTCTCCAAGACCCGCTACGTCTTCGTCAGGAGATATCTCGGAATATTTATGGTAAATATCGATCAGCTTAGGGGGGGATGAGCCACTTGCAAGAGATTGGTTAGCTGCACCGCCACCAGAAATATCATCCGCAGTGGTGGAGATTTTAAGATTGCTTTCTTTGGGAGAGGGAGGGAAAACGTCGAACTTCGGAATGAAAGTGGGAGTGGAAGGTGAACCTGTTGCACTTCTGCCTCCTGTCTTAGCGGCCATTTCCTGGAAAGTTAGTAAGGCAGTAGCACCTTCAATTCCATAGGATGAGCCACATCCAGTGTAGCCACTAGCCATTGTTTTCTTCAAGAGTTCCTTGATGCTAGTCATCCATTCATTTGCCGTCCATTGGAGAGTTGTAGTGCTGGAGGTGAGCTGCATGAGATCCTCAACCTGGAGGTAGTGCACATGGGGAAGTACCGGAAGCCCAAACAACAACGATCTCATATCAGTCTTGTCTGCGTTCAGTTTATAAGGTCTACCATATAGCCCAAAAGAATCCAGTAGTGGTACAAGGAATCGAATCATGGTATCGAATCCAGGGACTGCAGAGTGCTGCTCTGGCATCAGGAAAATAGAGGCGTCACGTGACTCCTCGTTGGCCGAAAATGAAATGGAGCCCTCCAATTTCAACATCGTTGAACGATCAATGAGCATAGGAGCCTGTGGGTATACGGCGTAGAGGGCTTTCGCACTGGTTATGGTGGCCATGGCCTGCTTTCTGTTCTTTTTTTCACTCTCATAAAAGTGAACCTTTCCAGTGTAATATTTACCCTTCTTGGATTTCTTTGGTGCTGGTTCAATAACAGTAAAGCACCGCTTCCATGGCGTTCCTGCGCCGAACCGCACACTGATCCATTCCTCGTGTGCATATTTGGTCTCAGATAATATAACACGGATATCTGAAAGTAACGATCCCCTAGCGGAGAGAACGGCCGCCGTGTACGCTTCCTGGAGCGATGTGTACTCAAAGATTGACAACCTGAATGCCGCATGCCACTTCCTGAAAGCTTCTCTGGAAGAAATTTGTATCAGATAACGATTCTTGAGGGTGGTGGATACCACGATGACATTCTTCAGATCTCCACTTGACGATGGAAGTGTTTCCATAGCTCTGAAAGAGGCGTCTGTGAAATTAATGTACATGGGCTTCGAGGAGGCAGACATGAGAGCCTCCTGGTTATCTTTATACTTGGCAAGTTCTTCTGCATCCCACACAGCCAGCTGTGTTCCTGTGAGCACACCATACACTTCTGTCCACTTGCGCTCTGCTGGTTTTCCTTCTGTATTGAGATCATTCAGCAACATCAGTATACCTTCATTGTACCTCCTGTGTGTTTGAGCTGATAAAAGTGTCACAATGGGAGAAAGTTCTGGTGAAAGTTCCCCTCTTGATTCCGGTGTATCCATAACATCTAGAAGCGAGCTCCTGTTGCTGAGGGGTTCACTATGTGAACGTGGTGACGAACCTGAAAAGAGCCGCATATTCTGTATGGCAGGTATTCTATGAACGTCTCCTAGAAATTGAACGCTTCCGTTATTCTATCACTGCAAACGATGTTTTTCTCAGTATGAATGAATAGCAAATAACTGGTTTTTGCCTATGGTAACCTCTCAGCAGGCTTACTTTCACACGGGTGAATCCAAATATTGATATATTCAGGTACGGGAAGCGCTAGATTGCTTTGATATGTGTGGGATGAGCTAATTTTAATATTAATGTACAATATTAAGATATGCTCTACTATCTGAAAAATGAGACAAAGGTGATCCCTTGAAGCACAGTCTTTGAGGAAACTGTCATTCGTCAGTTTTATGTTTTCTTTTCGATATAATACCCAAGTGATCTGCCTCCTCTGTCTTCCTTTTTCGTTGGATTTGCTACCTATCGAGGCGAGAGATGATAAACACCGGGGATGTGTATGCCCCACCAGTGCCCGCTGGGATCGGTTATGACACCGGCTTCTTGACGCGCGCCGATCAACGAGGAAAACAAACAAAATGCATCATCGTGTGTGGGCAGCCCCACTGCCCTGCACGCAGTCCTAGTGATGATTTGCTGATGTGAAATAGTGCATCAAACAGGCTGCACAGACAGAAGAACTAGCAGAGGCAGCAGGGCCGTAAGTGGACGAAAATAACGTGGAGACGCGTCACACGCCCTTGAAGTACGTGAAGTGACATCGTTGCGCGAGGTATTGCGCAACGTCTAACTATATGAAGAGCTAGCTTATAAAGAGGAAGCCATCGAGACCACGTGTATTACGGGTGCTTGGAAATATAGAGAATAAGATTTATTCAAAGGTTCAAATTCACGTGAAATAACCAAAAGTAAAAGTTTACCGGTGTTGACCGTTACAAATATGTAACAGTAGTACGTCTAAAGAAATGGCTTAGCAACCAGAATGGGATAGATGCAGTAAGCGATTCGCCTACCAGAAACAATTTACAAAGGTACATCATCTGGTATGTCAGAAGCCCGTTGAATGGCAGAGTGCGCACTAATTGTGCATGGGGCAGCAGATACCTCTACGTCACTATGCACTGTAAGGCGATGCCATAAAAGTCTAGTGCTAAGCAGGTAGGAGAACAATCCGAAATAAGGTCTACGCGGTAAATTCCGTCCCTGATGTGTGCCTTCGTCTCTCAACTAGCCAGAAAACATGATATCACCGCAGCTCAGAAGTCCCTGAATATATCCGAAATAACCTTATATATATAGCATAATGTGTGTCCAGGACATATAAGAGAATAGGGCACCTCGATGCAAAAGAAACTTGTGATATCCTCTGCTTGGCCGTCGCGGAGTGTTGATCTATTGGACACTCGAACAATGTGAGTCGACAATGTCCAGCGTAAAGTTGCAATAGTGTATGTTTATGCAGCCGGTGATATACTTATTGGATGACCAATATTACGCTCAAACCCAAATAAAGTAACATGTTGGGAGGTTGCCTGAGAAAAATGAGGTGGAATAGGCGGTAAGGGCTTGTCTGATAGGGGTTGGCTGTTAAAAGCATCAGGGCGTAAGTTGCGTCTATCCAACCTCGATTGCGGAGGGCACACACATAGATCACCCAAAGTATTATTACCGTGGACCATGATCGATGCGTCTCGCATGTTGTCCCGTTGGCCAATGGAGTCAATCACAACATCGCTTCGTCCTTGAACCTTAGCGGTTATCGTTTTGCTATAGACTATAGAGTTTCGTGTCTCCGGCTCATAATTTCTGAGATACGCTTTCTGTAACATCTGCAGATCCTCTTTTTTCGGGTGGAGTTTGAAGCATCTGGGGAGAAATGGTGATTTCGCCCGGGTGGTTACCGGGCCGCCATCTTCAAGGTGATTTCTAACATAAATTATTGATGTATTTTCCAACCTATTGAGAGAGGATGGAATGGTGGTTGTTGGAGAGTGAATTAATCTAACAGTGTGCAGAGGACCGCTTTCTAACATGTTATTTCTCCCATCAGAAATCGTCCTGTCAGAGCCGAGCCTAGGTAAATCAGGCAGAACAGGTTGATGGCGTCGATCTGATTCAAAATAGTGGATTTTCTTGTGCACGGATGTCCTCGTGTAACTCCTTCTCACTGTATACCATAAAAGCACAACCAATGCTATCAGGATCACTGCGAAAACAGGGATTAAAACGGTTAATAGAGGATCACTAGAAAAATGTGATGCTTTACCGTTGACTATACTCAGTCCAGAGGATGGTTCTACCGAAGCCTTCGTAGAGGTTACCTTGCCGTGGCTTGTCGAAGAGAAAGTCATATGTTTACCAGAGTTTGTTTCCATGATATCCTTGCGACAGAGCACTGTAACTTGTGTTGATTCCTCAGTTTTTCAGTTGTTAGGGATTGAGAGAAAGGAATATGATTCGTAGAAGGTTTTTTACAGTAGACTTAGTTGAAAAAATCTATACATTAGCTCACAGTCAGCAGACCAAGGCGTTTTGGTTCATGGAGCAGTTAAAGAGATATATTGATCATGTAATTGATGAAACGTACTTGTAGAGCGGTGTTCGACTATTTACTTGGATACCTCTAGAGATTCATCTGCAGATAATTATCAGGTGCGGGGTATCCCGCTATGTGATTAGAAATTGTTTCATGTCATAGCTAGCTGCATACCTGCACTGAGAGAAGTCGGAACAAATCTACCGAATATCTACCCCGTACCCGTTTCTTGTATATAGGATGTGATAGCCGACCTACCGAATATAATGCACCCTTTCCTGTATAGAACAGATTTTGGCAAGCACAAATTTAAATGTAGGAACGGCTAGCTCACGTTTGTATGCATGCATCTTTGAAGGTGGGCCACCCACCGACTACTTGAAAACTCATTACAAATAGCTCCTGCATGTATATGCAATCTTTTCTCAAAAGGGTTAATTTCCGACGGGTTTTAGTAAACAGACAACGCACCTCTGCATACTTTTCCCGTGCACAACCGCTGGTTACCGTGTAGTTGCTTACAAACAATACTGCAAAAGCGTGCATTTCTTTTTTTGTATGCACACAATAAAGTCTCGAAGGTACCAAGTGAGGGGGGTGGAAAGAAGCACTTAAATACCGTTTGTTGCACTTTTCTTTGGTAACCGATGAAGCAAAAGAAGTTCAACATTCTTCATCAGCGATTGAACGGCCATTAGCTAAAATAGTATCTCTAGCATCTTTAATTCAGCTCTTGAGCCTGAAATAACAGCAACCAAAGGACCCATATATATTGCCTGAAATATACAGGAAAAGCATTGTTAAATACTCATGAGTGACGTTGAGGCAAAACAAAATATGTCGGCGGATAACACCTTAGATGACAACTCACTGAGGTCTGATGTATCGGCAGAGTCCCATCAGTCTCTCGAGGCCTACAGAGGAGACGATCCAGAGGCTGCAATTGAACCTGCCGATGAACTCCAACGTATGGAATCTGATCCTATGATGGCTAAGGAGCTATCAAGGATGTTAACTAACTCTGCAAAAGAAGACATTGAAGATATAAACAATCCAAGGCAGCCATTGCCACCAATGGGAAACGGAAGGCCGTACCCTAAAGAATTGCCAGACGAGGCGGGGTACATGGTTGCATTTGATGGTCCAGCCGACCCCACTCATCCACATAACTGGCCATTGAGAAAGAAATTGCTCATCTGTACTCTTCTTGTGTTTCAAACTTTCACTATTGCATACGGATCCAGTGCGTTCTCAAGTGCCATCGATGTGATCAGCTTACAGTATCACGTTGCTCCAGTTGTCGGAACGTTGGGTGTATCTCTTTATGTGATGGGATTTGCTTCAGGCCCTGTTATTTGGGCTCCTCTCTCTGAGATATATGGTCGCCGGTATGTTCTCATTCTTTCTGTGTTTGGATACTGTATCTTCCAATTTGCAGTTGCAACTGCCGAAAACTTGCAAACGATTCTGATATGTCGTTTCTTTGGTGGTTTCATAGGTGCTGCCCCTCTGGCAGTTTCTCCTGCTTCCCTTGCTGATCTATTTGGTAATGAAACCAGAGGTCTTGCTATTTCTGTGTTTGCTGTAGCCGTTTTCGTTGGTCCTATCATTGGACCTATCGTTGGTGCCTTCACCGTCTATTCTTACCTCGGATGGAGATGGGTTGAATACATTGT
Source organism: Kuraishia ogatae (assembly GCA_003706285.3). Taxonomy (NCBI): domain Eukaryota; kingdom Fungi; phylum Ascomycota; class Pichiomycetes; order Pichiales; family Pichiaceae; genus Kuraishia; species Kuraishia ogatae. Next base: position 680,338 of record PPKV03000002.1, on the reverse strand, counting down.
TGGCATTATGGCTGCTCTTTCACTAGTGCTGAATATATTCTTTCTCGGTGAGACGCACCATCCTCTGATTCTTGTTCAGAAGGCCAGAGAACTAAGAAACAGGACGGGTATTTGGGGTATCAAGGCTCCCCATGAAACATTTCAACTTTCACTTAAGGAGATTGTAGAAAAGAACATCACCAGACCTGTCGTTATGCTCTTCACAGAACCAATTATTTTTCTGATTAGTCTTTACAATGCCTTCATCTACGGTATTCTTTACCTCTTTTTGACCGCATATCCCATCATTTTTGGTCAAGGTTACCGCATGAAAGGAGGCGTTGCCGAGCTCCCTTATCTGGGTCTCACAATTGGAATGGCTTTCAGTGGTATTTTCAATTACTTTATGCAACAGGGTTACAACAAGAAAATGCAAGCTAAGGGAGGTAAACCAGTTCCTGAGGCCAGATTGCCTGAAATGATTGTAGGTGGAATCGCATTCCCAATTGGTCTCTTTTGGCTTTGTTGGAGCGGAAACTATCCACACCACGTGCATTGGATGGTCCCCACAGCTTCCGGTATTGTGACTGGATTTGGTCTTGTGACAATTTTCATCCCCTGCATCAACTATATTGTGGACTCTTACCTCATTTTTGCCGCTTCCGCGCTAGCAGGTAATACAATGCTACGTTCATCTTTTGGTGCCGCTTTCCCTCTGTTTGCCACATTCATGTTCGAGAACATGGGTATTAACTGGGCAGGATTGCTTCTGGGTCTGTTTGCCGCAGCTCTTGCCCCAGTCCCCATACTGTTCTTCATTTACGGAGAGAGGATCAGACATAGAAGTAAGTACGCCTTTGTGCTATAGTCACATTTTAGAGACTGTCACAAGTTGGCCACGTGGATATACAAGTGTATATAATATTTCTGCATTTAAATTTCCGGCATAATTTATCATAGGTGCTCAGCCGCTGTGTTATATAGACAACTATACCAGGTAATATAATATATTCTCTTATATTTTTCATTTCACCTACGCCAGTTCAGAGACGTTTCTTTGTTGCTTCGAGATCATTGCATGCACTGTTTGAGATAAATAACACGGCAGAAAAAAGCCATTGCAGGTGAGGGGAAGACTATGTGAGAGCGGACGCAAGGAGCCCCAAACGCATAGCAGACGGTTGAACGGCACCGGCCAACTGGCTCAACGGTTAGGGCGGTTCCTACAGCCAGCACGACTTATGCAATAGCTATGCCACTATTAGGAGGCGCAACCTCGGCTCAGCGGTCTTGCGTTCAAATGGATGCCCCATAGCCTACAGGGTAAGGCTTTCTGATGAGAAACACTTCATGGATAAACGGGTCTTCCATAGCTGAGATTTAACTCGACGTGTTCATATCTCCTAACTTTCAGATAGCGCTGAACTCGATATCCCCCATAAACTTCGAATGTCGATGACTTTGGCATAGATCATTGCATATTTGTGTTCCACTCTAAGCTGAAAAAGGCGTAACCGAAGCAAAATAGCCTATTCAGGCAAATACCACACACGTCCCAGCCATCTCGCTATAAGCATTCTAGGTTGTTGTTCTTTTTCTGGCTTCCTATATGGAGATAAGATATTCTTAATAGGGACGGCCTGGCCGATAAAAGCAAGAAATCGCTTGGAATACTGGACCAAAGATTCTGAAAAGAGTTAATAGCTGTTCGCACGACGGGAAGCTATTGATAGAGGGCCCAATCGTAGAATATCCGACGGAAACGGGGCATCGGGTTGACTCACGGATAAAAGTGCAGCGTTGTGCGTCGCGGTGCAGCAAGTTTTTCTTTTTCCCACCCATCCGTCAGCTTTTTTCCCTCAAAACACTGTACAGCCGCACAAATGTGCCATAGTGAAGTCCGTTGTCAGCTCTCGGAGTTGCATGTTATGCCGAGCATTTACCCCTCCCACCCCCCTCCTGTAAGAAAAGCCTGGATTGTGGCAGTTTAAATCACGCTCTTAACGGAAACCCGCTGAACTATATATATCGACCGAGGGAAGCACCTGTTTGCCTAACAGTGTATTTTTGTTCAATCCCCTGATTAGCTTGCTTTCCAACCAACCAACTCAACCACAAAGATGAACTCCTCCACTCCTGCTGCTGTCTCTGACGCTAAGATTAACTACGGTGCCGAGAAGGAGAAGCAGATCATGAACGAGATTAGAGCATCCAAGCAGACATACAACAAGTTTTTTGAGAGCTCACTTGCCGGCGGTTTCTTCAGCATTTCTATCAAGAAGAACTAGGTTTTGGATTCATCTCTGCTAAAATAGAGAATAATGGTAATGTGGTGGTACTTATGAGTATAGGTCGCTAGAAACGAGCTACTCTATAATGGTTTTTAGTTGGGCTCACGCCATTGGATTAAGGGCCCGGGTGTTTTATTAATGTGCTTACGAGAGAATAATAGATTAATTTTTATAGACTAATATTATAAAGTTAAAGGTACTTTCAGTGTTCATTTTAAGCTCTAATTTCTAGTAGCACTGGTTAGGATGGATGAAAATCACTCGCAATGCGTACGCAGCGGCGCATTGAATTTTTTGCCCCTTTAACGGTTTTTACGGTGACAAGAGGCAGGGTCGCTGGGTTGCGTCTAATATTCTTCCGTTCTTGATTGTATCGTCGTGCGAGATCTAAATTGGTGACTTTTGCTGGACAGCATGCTATAAAAGGAGAGTCTCTATAAGCATGTGACCGCCCTCATTCTCCCTCGCTAGCAGATGGGATAACCCTCACGCACTGAAGCTTGCAAATATCAACTTATGGTTGTAAAAGCTGAAGGCAACAAATAAACAATACAAAATATATTAGAACCTATTAAATGTGTAGAGGCCTTCCTTTTGAAATGATTATTTGGTATAGTCAAGGCAGTAGCTACACCATATTCTTTTTTTGCCATTTACTCATTCCTCTCCAAAGGTATTCGAAATAATTTCCCAAATATTATGTGGTGCTTCCTTCAATATAGAAGTTTGTTCAGAGCTCTATATTTGAACCCCTCCTAGAGTTATTCATGTACTTTGCTATTTCCTCTCTACCCACTACATCTTGGCTTGCGTTCGGGAGTTCTCCCTTGGTTAAAGGTCGTTCTACACCCAACGAACGTTGTCTCGATCGAGTCTTTTCTTTGCTAACTTTAACCGCTCTGAAAATGGCTAAAATTATTGAGCTACTGACTGCCCTTGCAGATGAGATGCATCTTCGTATGCCAGTATATGCCAGTATATGTAGTTGCTTGAAAGGGAACAACACCTGTGTTATAAGGATCTCCGCACACCAGGGAAGAGGAGAAAAAACTGAGTTTTATCGATGAATGATCTCAACAATGTTACATATATTCACCTGTCTGTATATATATCTTGTAGGCATCGACTACTTTCTTAAATGCTGTCTAGCTAGATGTCACACAACTGCTTCACGAACGCAGATATTTTACACCATATTCGTACGACTTTTCTCAAACAATGCCATTTATCCAAGAAAGAGATGATGATTCCAGAGATCTTGAAAAGTCACCAACACCTCTGTCCGAGGACATCGCAAAAGGTGACTATAGAGACACAAAGGTCAAAAGAAATCTGAAAAGCAGACACATTACCATGATCGCCTTGGGTGGTACAATAGGAACAGGTCTATTCATCGGTATTGCGACACCTCTTGCAGACGCAGGGCCAGTCAACGCACTAATAGCATATCTGTTCATGGGATCACTGGCTTATGCCGTGACTCAGTCGCTTGGTGAAATGGCTACCCATACTCCTGTATCAGGCTCATTCTGTGTGTTCAACACCAAGTATATTTCGCGGGCGGTGGGTTTCTCAACAAATTGGTGTTATTGGTTCACTTGGGCAATGACCTTCGCGATTGAGCTTTCCGTCATAGGACAGGTTATCCAGTTTTGGACATATGCTGTGCCACTATGGGCATGGATTCTCATGTGGTTTATCATAATCTCTGCCGCCAACTTTATTTCAGTTCAGTATTATGGTGAAATTGAATTCTGGATTGCCGCTACCAAAGTAGTTGCAGTTGTTGGATTCATCATTTATGCTCTAGCTATGGTGTGTGGAGCTGGACAGACTGGTCCAGTAGGGTTCAGATACTGGAGAAACCCAGGCCCATGGGGTCCCGGTATTCTGGTTTCTAATGTGAATACTGGGAGGTTCTTGGGCTGGCTCTCATCCTTGGTCAATGCTGCATTCACCTACCAAGGTGTTGAGCTCACTGGCATCAGTGCAGGTGAAGCAGCAAATCCTAGAAAGGCCGTACCCAAAGCTATCAACAAGGTTGTCTTCAGAATTCTAATCTTTTACATTATGACTTTGTTTTTTGTTGGCCTACTTGTCCCATACGATGATCCAAAACTAAATTCTGAGGATTCCTACATTTCATCTTCGCCTTTTCTGATTGCTATTGAAAACTCAGGGACAAAGGTGTTGTCCAATATTTTCAACGCTATCATTTTGACCACTGTTATCTCTGCTGGAAATTCGAATGTTTATATTGGTTCCAGGATTCTATACTCCATGGGAATGGCAGGTAATGCACCCAAATTCTTCACGTGGACAACGTCATGGGGTGTCCCATATCTCGGGGTTATTACTTCCGCTCTGTTTGGCCTCTTGTCATTCTTGAACCTCACTGACAGTGGAAAGACGGTATTTAGTTGGTTCGTAAACATCACCGCAGTCGCAGGTCTGATTGCTTGGTTATTTATATCAGTTGCGCATATAAGATTCATGCATGTACTACAATCAAGAAGGATGAGTAGGAATGACCTCCCATATAAGGCAAACTGCATGCCTTGGTCTGCTTGGTATGCAGCTGTAGCAATTACCATAATTATCTTCATCCAAGGATACAGTGCATTCTTCGATTTCACAGCAAGTGGTTTCTTTACGGCCTACGTATCGGTTATACTTTTTGTTGTACTATGGCTGGGAGCTCAGATTTTCTACAAAGATGATCCCTGGTTGATTCCTTTGCATGATATCGACATAGACAGTGAGAGCAGGAAAATCAACGACGAAGAGGCGTTTGAAATTATGAAGCCATCCAGATTCGAGAGGTTTTGGGAGATCATTTTATGATAAAATATATTTGGTCAGTGTATACTGAAAATAAACATCCCCGCATTTCTCCCCACAGTTTATGCAAACTGATAGCTTTGTGATTTGTTTTTGAATGCAACTATAACGAACGCACTTTTACCCCACATTATATACAAGTCCTCTAATGGAATATTGAAGCGAGGTTGAAGCGAGGTAGAAGCGAGGATGGCCCATCGCGCTTGTCACAACTGGATAAGAATACTTATAACCTCACCTTATTGTTTATTCCTTATGTATATCACTATAGCGGCAGCTTAGCCACCTTCTCGAGTTGCCCCCACTGCGAATGGTTTGCGGAGTACTTGAGGAATGCTCGGAGATGCCCTTCGCTGTGCCTTAACTTTAGTGGATGCGCTTAATGCACTCAGCCAAAAATGGTTATGCACAAAGCCTTATGCATCGCTATAGAACGCCGTTTTTGTTTTTAGCAGGAGGCTTGCATTTTATTCCTACTATTTGCGGCAAAAAGTGTCAAATCAGCGGGATGGGTAACACCATACTAGTCCCTATTGTAGAGGAAATCGAATGTCTGGGTTTATGATAGAGCGGTTTAACTAAATCTCTCATGAATGCCTTTAAGTGACGGTGAACGGTTACTGATACTATAATGGGATTCTATCGAGACATCTTGTCCTGGAACAAGAATTTTCTCAGATTTTTTTGATCGCAGTTTTCAATGCAGAACTCTATGTGTCCAGCCGCAGCCCATGCGTTTCGAGTGACAGACAGTACAATGCCGAACAAAAGGCACTAGAAATCCTGCAGGGTACAGCATGAGCATCACTGAGGTGTCCCTACGCTCTCTTAGGTTGCAATGGAGGGGTTGGCCGTTGAATGTGCACCTTACAAAAGCCGTGCAGAATGTAGGCGTTGGGTAGCTGCAAGGTATTCAAGAGTGCATTGTAAGGCTTTATTGTGGCCAGCAAGCATCGTATGAGCCTACAAATGATTTTTTCGCTGTCCGGTCTCCTCAAGTACAACACTGTGTGTGCTCAGCAGGCTTATGCATATCGTGGGAGTTAAAGGGCAAGAGGAGCGAGGAGTAAGAACAGGTTTTCTCTTGGACCTCTAACGGCAGCCATTGACGAAATAATAGTCAATTCTGTTCAAACAAATCAGATTGCTTTCATTCCTAGTGCTGTTATCTTGTCTTAATCTACAGCGTTCTCTTATCTCAGATGGATGATAAGGCGAGGGTTCAGCCGTCCATATCGGCGAAGTATGTCATGGGACTCCAACGGCAGTTACAGGTCTAGCATGGATTCAAGCGGCCTACGTAGTTGGCAGGTAGGGCTAAGCATACCTCCATTATTTCGGCTATCTCCAGCTGATATACGAAAACGTGTGAAAACGATCTTTAGACTAAGTTAGGAACTGCACAAAAAAATTTGAAGCATAAGGCGCTGGCTTGCTCAAATAAATCCGATGTCGGCTGCGCTTGGTTACAGCAAGCCTGTTAGTTACAGCAAGCCTTGCGTAGACTTTGACTCCTCCCCGAGTGACGACCCCAAACACAGCAACAAAATTGCATGTCTGTGGGAGCAGAGTTCCAGGGGTGTTGCGCGCATAAATGTTAACATATGAAAAAGCAGTATTCTGAGAGAGAAATAATCTCCAACCTTCTGTATTTGATTTGTGCGATGGGGTTCGCCTGGATTCTCTGCTTTAAACCCATTCAAAAAGAAACGCATGCCCGATGATCGCAGCAAACCTTATGCAGCTCTTCGGGGGGCATTTTCATGCCGCTGCAGTCTCCTGCAGGTGCCACTATAATAATTCAAGAATATACAGGAAGGGAAGATGACTCGTACATAGATAACAAAAACATTTCATCCCACACTGATTATAGAATCAATAGGCAAAGAGGGAAAATTTTGATCTATAAGGTGTCATGCTCAGCTTCCATGTATATAAATCGCTGGGGGCGTTCGACATCCCTGAAAGTATTATTGGCAACGACGTAAATAGTATCGAGATGTCTAGCATATTCAGCAAGTCTTCAAAAGAGCTGTTGGGAGACTACACCACTGGGAATAACGAGAGCGGTTTCGATGTTGAGAAAGGTGAAGTGAGACAAGCGGAGGTTAAGAGAAACCTCAAGTCTAGACATGTGTCGATGATTGCTTTGGGTGGAACCATTGGTACCGGTCTTTTCATTGGTATTGGTGCCCCTCTTCAAGCTGCTGGCCCTGTCAACACTCTAATTGCATATCTCTTCATGGGCAGTCTTGCCTATTCTGTTACACAGTCACTTGGAGAGATGGCCACACATACCCCCGTTGCCGGATCCTTCTGTGTGTTCAATAGCAAGTACATATCTAAATCTATAGGTTTTTCAACAAACTGGTGCTACTGGTTTTCTTGGGCCATTACCTTTGCCATTGAGCTTTCCGTCGTTGGTCAGGTTATTGAATTCTGGACAGATGCTGTTCCACTTTGGGCCTGGATTCTCATCTGGTACGTTATCCTCTCTGCTGCTAATTTTGTGCCCGTACAATACTATGGAGAGGTTGAATTCTGGATTGCCGCAATCAAGGTTGTGGCTATTGTCGGTTTCATCATCTATGCATTGGTAATGGTCTGCGGTGGTGGCCAGACCGGGCCTGTCGGTTTCAGATATTGGAGAAACCCTGGTCCTTGGGGTCCCGGTATTTTGGTCTCCAACAAGTCCACCGGTAGATTTCTTGGATGGCTGTCGTCGTTGATCAATGCTGCTTTCACTTATCAGGGTGTTGAGCTTACTGGTGTCAGTGCTGGAGAGACCAGCAATCCAAGGAAGGCTGTTCCTAAGGCAATCAATAAGGTGATCCTCAGAATTCTCATTTTCTACATCTTGACGATTTTTTTCATCGGACTGCTTGTTCCATCTGATGACCCCAAATTCAGCTCTGAGACATCTTATATTTCGTCCTCTCCTTTCCTTATTGCCATTGAGAACTCAGGTACTGATATTCTGCCCCACATTTTCAATGCTGTGATTCTCTGTACGATCATCTCTGCCGGAAACTCAAATGTCTATATTGGTTCTCGTGTACTTTATTCGATGTCCATGGCAGGTAACGCTCCAAAATTCTTCTCATGGACTACCTCTTGGGGTATTCCATACATCGGTGTGATGACAACATCAGCCTTTGGGTTGCTGGCTTTTCTTAACGTTTCCAACAACGGTGTCACTGTTTTTGAATGGCTTGTCAACCTTTCGGCAGTGTCCGGTCTTATTGCATGGTGTTTTATCTCCATCGCACATTTGAGATTTATGAGTATTTTGAAGTCCAGAAACATTTCTAGAGACTCTCTTCCTTACAAGGCTAGATTCATGCCTTTTTTTGCATGGTATGCCGCTGTCTTCATTTTTCTTATCACCTTTGTCCAAGGATTCAGCGTATTTTTCTCTTTCAACGTGAGTGATTTCTTCACAGACTACATTTCGGTCATCCTCTTCTTCGTTTTGTGGCTGGGTTCTCAGCTCACTGTCTACAGAAGAGAACCATGGCTTATTGCCAAAAACGATGTTGACATTGATTCTCAGGCCAGAAAGGTTGATGAAGAGGACACTATGTGGGAGAATACTTCCACTAGCGCATTTGAGAGATTTTGGGATTTTGTTCTCTAGTTTTGTTCGTCTATTTGTTTTTTGCTGGTTGCTTTTTGTATGTGTGTTAACGCCAAGGTTTGTATTTCTGTTTGCCATTTTTGCCCTCTGAACGTTTTCAGTCACTCCTTTCTGTCGAGATTTTACTTAAACCCATCGCTAATGAAAGATTAACTGAATATTCATAACTCTTATTAGATAAACTGATTTACAGGCCAGAAAGGTTGATGAAGAGGACACTATGTGGGGGAACACTTCCACTGGCACTTTTGAGAGATTTCCATCATATTAGCTCCAGAAGGCACTTATTGTCCCGTGATTGAAAAGATCTCATGGGAACATATACACTGAGTTATCTTTGTCCAATGTTTATTGAAGTGTTAAAGAATTAGTATCTATCAAGATATATATATATAAAACGAAAAAACTCAGTGGAAAATGTTACAAAATGGTCATTTCAATAATATACAAGTCAGAATTATCCAAACTGACATAAGAAAGGGATACGCAAGATCTCAAAATTTCGTGTAAAGGTTCAAACAAGAACTTGTTCCTTGTGAAGGATTTTTTCTATCTCTCCAACCAAATCGACCAATGTCTTATCTGAACCCTTCACTCTGGTAAATGAGAGTTTAGAGCCTCTCTTCTTGCCATCAATTCCAGAGACTTTCACCTCAAATCGACAAGCGCTCATACTCATGGAGTTTTTCTTCGCTATACTTCCCATGAGGACTCGTTCGGTATCGTCTACTACTAAGTCTTCCACTCCGTATTGTTTCCAACCGAGGAAGAGAGAATGGAGCGCCTCGATGATCTCCTTTTGCGATAGAATAGTTGTTACCTCTACCGATACTGCTTCCCCTGAAGCTGATGAAGAACGGGGAAACCAACCAAAAAGTCCTTTTGCTGTGCTTTGGGTCGACTTCTTTTTAGCATCAGGCTGTTGATTCTGCTTTTGTTTTCCATCACCCTTCTTAGAACCTCTTGAAAAGTTTCTGAAGAATGATCTGCTTCTTCGTTCGTTCTCGGTACTCTCCTTTACGAGCTGTAAGGGCTTACGTGTCGAGGCAGCCGTCTCTAAACTTCCTTGCTTGGTGGTGTTATCAGTCTCGGTTTTGTTTTCCCCTGTGTTTTTCGCGTGGGTGTCAGCGGACTTTGCCTGTCTCGTCCTCCCAACAACAAGGGGTGGGGTATCCTTTTGTCTCGCCTCAACTTCCTCATCCTCATAGATATCAAACCTATCGCCCCCCTTGACAGGAGAACCTGGGATGTCAGGCAGTCTAAAAGTCTTGTAAAGGCCTCTCTCCGAATCCCTTGATATTAAGGTGTCTTTAGACTCCTTGTTGTTCAGAATAGGGTTAACTGAGTTCTCTGATGGAACCATCGACATCCGAGCCCTTGATTTTCTGTTACCTGGCTTTGTGAGGTCGAGCGACATATCCACTGCACTTATAGCCATGCTGTCTCTTTGTTTGAATGACTGCCTATCAGCATAGTTTGACCTCAGCGTATTACGAACCTGAGCAGCGTCGCCCTGTAATTTCGCGTTGAGATCAGTGAAAGAAGACTTAGTAGAGTAGGCAGAAAGCACGCTTAGCCTCTTATTGGAAGCGCTGAAATGCTTCGATTTCCGAGTAACGCGAGGAATCTTCACATCTGCCAACATGGTTGGTGTGCCATCATTCCTTTCTGCATCCTCCTCTTCATCTTCTTCAACAACGGTCGTTGCCCCTCCGGTCTTGATCGTCATAGACTTTCTGGCCGCTCTCTTGTTGCTCAGTTTACGGTTCATTTGCATGTTGAGGTCGTTACTGGAATTCAGAACACGCATCTTGCGAAGCTCTTGGATAAAATCTTCGGAGAGACCGTTCTGTTCTCTCTCTGGTTTAGGGAGGCCAAATAATTTTGAGTAATCATCCCTTGCCAGAGGCTTGCTAGGTTTGATCGTGTTAGTGTGAGCGGCTCCAGTGTGGTCAGCTTCCTTCTTCTTGTTCGAAGGATTCTGTTCCAGTGCGCCAGTGGTCTTGGCAGCCGGTGACTCCAATGAACAATTCAGAACCTCAGCAGCATCCCTGGAATGGCGCTTTTGGTACTTGTCATAGGCATCAAATCTAGGATCCAGTCTCGAAATTGGCTCTGGTGGTGGAAGCATAGAATATCTGCCACCCAGCTCGTGAGACGCAGTTCTTCTCTTCAGATTTTCCAACTCCTTCAAATTAAGAATCTTTGATATCCTGTCTGTTGGTCCAGATACAGCCCTGTATTCATTAGTATCTCTGACCTGTTTGGACATCCTCCTGTCAGCCTTCTTTGAGGAAGAACCCTTGACCACTGTGGAAATAGAGCTAACGGACTGCCTCTTGCTAGGATCGATCATAGCCTTTTTGGAGCTGATGCTGAGTCTTCGGGAGATGGAAAATCTCTTACTCTTTCTGTTTTCCGTAGATGAAGAAGCAGTTTTCTCCTCCGTCTGTTGTGGTTTTAGTTCCTCTCCACTGAAGATTCTGTCACACAGAGTTGCAAAGTCTGCAGAGCTCCTCCTGGCAGCTGTATCTATATACTGCCAGTCAGACTCGGCAGTCAACTTAACATATGTTGCGATGATCTTTGAAGTCACTGAATTCCTCTTCATTCCAATGCCCGATCGTCTCTTGGCAGGGGAGATGGAGCTGCGCTTTTCAACGATAAGCTGAGAGTTGCGTACTGAAGTAACATCACCAGAAAGCATCTGTGAGTTTCTTTTGTTATCGGAGATGGTCATCATTGATAATCTCTTGGAAGGTGCCATAGAGCTGCGCTTCTCAAGCGCCTCATTGTAGAGGTTCTTTGGAATTGGGGGCAACGCCGGAGGCAAGTCAACGATGCTATACTGGTTGGTGTACGAGGAGGCAATCGACCTGTTACTCTTAGTAGGAGTGACCGGCAAACGAGAGTTTTGAAAAGACACCCCTCGTCTGCGAGCACTGGAGACACTGATAGTTCTGGACAGTCTCTTCTTTTTAGGAGTGCCACTGAGGGAAGACTTCTTGGAAGAATCAGACCTTGAAACTTCCTGTCTCTGATCATTATTATGTCTGTAGTTGAGCAATAAAGAATAAAAGGTCTTTTCCGGATTACTTTCCTTGCTCAAGAGCGCCGAGATTATCTCCTCTCCATCCCTTCCGTGCCAGAGGATAGTAAGATTTTCCAATATCTGAGCGTCTATGGCACTTCTGGAGCTTATAGCTGAGGAAAAGTGGTCGTAAGCAGGCAGCTGTTTGTAAGAAATCATGTCGTCTTCTGTAAAAGGGTATTTTCTGATGAAAGGATGATCGAGGACGTCCTGCGTCTTTATCCTTTTGTGGGGGTCCACAGTCAACATTTTGCAAATGAGATCCTTAGCCTCTGGGGAGAGCTCAGCAGGCATGTCAAAGCTTCCACTCTGAACTCTGAGTAACAGATTCCTGATGTTTTCGTCATCAAATGGGAGACGGCCGGTAAGCAGCGCAAATAATATCACACCGCAAGACCAGATATCGGATGCGGATCCGTGATATTTGAGCCCGCTAACAATCTCTGGAGCCGCATAATGAGGAGAACCACAGGAAGTCTCAAGTAGTCTCTCATTGCTCTCCAAAGCAGCCATGCCAAAATCTGCGATTTTGATGTTGAGATCCTTGTCGAGCAAAAGATTTTCAGGCTTCAGGTCTCTATGACAAATCCCCAAGGCATGACAATAAGAAGCTCCCATTATGATCTGTTTGAAGAATGTGACAGCAGTTTGCTCTGGAAGGGGGCCTCTCTCCACCAGAAGATCAAAAAGCTCGCCGCCCTCTACATACTCAAGCACCAAGTAGAGTGCCTTCTTAGTTTCCCAGACATCGTAAAGTCTGAGAACATTTCTGTGATTAAGAAGCTTCATGATAATGATTTCCCTTTCAATTCCATAGGATAGACCGGCCGAGTCCCTTCCCTTTTCATTCTCATCAAGACCATCGGTGTTGAGGATAGATTTAGAAACGACTTTGACGGCGGCTTTCTTACCGGTATTAACATTGGAGGCAAGCAACACGCGACCAGTTGCACCTCTCCCAAGGGTCCTCCCCAATCTCCAAGGACCAACCTTTTGTGGGTGTGAACTGTTATTACTAATCCCAAGACCTACTGTTGAAGACGACACAAAGGACAACGCCAGCGAGGGCTGTCTGGAGTGTACAGCGGCGGTCATATTAATGCTGCTATAGCGATTTGGTCGGGCTCTTCACGGTTGGAGAATAATTGATTATGCTGGAAGATTGTTATTCAAAAACCGGGATCTTCGCGTTGTAAAGTGAAAAAGAAAGAATAGTGGTGGGTATAAGTCGCGTCAAGAAAGCCGATAATGGTATACGACAATGATTGGGATGAATATATGTTCCCTGAGAATCTCTTTGCAGAAGCTTTTTGAAGGATGACAACTCACTTGAGGTGATAATGGTTTTAATACAAATGAAATTAAACACGTTACGCGAAAAGTTAGTCAACCGGTTCAGAAACCCCACCCAAGCCTTGGCTAAGATGTCAGAGCCCCTCTCCCTACGTCTCTCTGTCTATAGAGAACTGTTATTGTCCGCTACTATTTCGTTCTTGTTCCTAATTGCACCAATCTCCTTTCCGGAAGCGGCAGCCACCACTGCCAAATCCATGTCCGCAGGCATGTACCTTGGGAGTCTACGTGCGTCTTACGCCAACCTTCTGGCTCAGATCTCCGTCCGGATCTGATTGTTCGCTGAAAACTATCCCCAAATTCTCTTGTTGAAGGAGCCTTCTAGGGTATAACACTCCCCAAATGCGTGCAAGTCGCGTCGCGACCGCGTTTCTGTATGCAAGGAGTGTGCAGCTCCTTGTGCACACATTCTTTAAACGCTGTGGTAGCCGGCATTAGGGCCAAGCCACAAGACACAGGGAGCACACACTACACCGATATTGTGTTATTGCGTGCCCTGCTGCTGCTATTTTCCAGGTGCTTACAAGTATCTTACACATAGAAATTAATAATCGTCAATACAGCATTTGGCATGCCAAGAATGTATGAAGTGAGCAATGTAATGCTGCTGGACACAAAGAGGGCGCACGCTTGAGTATTGACTTAGTGTGACCTCTCCGCTTCCGTATAGTGTGGATCAGCCTGGCAGCTCTAATGAGCCAGCCTTCCTAATGAATTTGGCGTTATCATGGAGAAACACCGCAAACTTGCAGAAGTGTGTTGAGAATCCCAGGAGTTCTCGGTTGGACACTTTATGAGAGTATCTAGGCGATGGGGAGAGTTCAAGAATCCGATAGTGACTTGTTGTAGTGATTTTAAGTTTTTTGGGGGGGAATATAGGACGTGGAGTCACTGCCTACTGCACACATAAAAGGTACCTCCAGAAAGACTCATGTATTTCAAACACAAAGTAAAATTTAAGTAAATAATAGAACAAATTGACCCACTAACAACAGGGGCCATACAGTTGGTTCTAGAAAAATGCAATAGCCGAGAAACACGCGCCGTCCTTAGCAACAGGGTTTCAAAAATGGCTGTCGAACCCAAAGTTGTGCTGTACATCCAATCTCTTCTTACTGTATCAGTATGAACTGCATAGTCTTCACAACTCTAAAACACTCACAATTCAACCATCCCTAAAAAGCTCCACCCCCTATCTGTTCACGGTGAGCCTCGATGACATCACCATCCTCCAAGTCAAGTTCTTCTGGAGTGCTGGTGTTACTGATTCTTTGACCATCGTACAAAAATCTCAGAGAGCCTGGCTCCTTACCCTGTCTCTTGCAAAATGCATCCATCAGCCTCTTGAGGGGTGTAGACCTCTTGATCTTGAAGAAGATTTCGGATGAGCCATCAGACACCTTTATATTGATGTGGGTGTCTTCTCTAGTCTCCGGCTTGGTTTCCCCGGTTTCAGCGTCAGACATTTTTCAAATCTAAAATTTGAAAGATGGTTAGTAAAATGCAAAAAGCAAAAAGGTACAATAATTTGGTTTTTGTAGGAACAAAAACAGACACAAGCAGATATATAAGGTTCTATAGGTGTCTCAACAAACAATCAAGCCGTTTCGCCACATTGGAGACGCGATGGGAGCGTTCAGTGCTGTCGATTAGAGCTGGGGTATGCAAGCACGTTGACAGATATACAACCTCCACCACGTCACATGAGTTGCCTATTCCGCAAACCAATTAACCACACATCATGCGCAAATAAGGAGTTAGAAAAAACTTACCAACTGAAATCAATATCCTTGTACGCTGAGCATTTGTTGTGGGTGTTCTTCCTCGTTGCCACTAACCATTTTATGCTACACCTCTTCCTTTCCTTAAGAGGGCATGTTACCCGCACATAAACCTGCAAATGGGAATTCGATAACGGTGGGATGTCTAACCTGGCACTTTTCCCCGCCTTAATGCTATGCATACTTGGCGATGGCCACACATTCGAAAGCAGATCGAAAGCACACAATTATCTAATCGTGTGATCTATGGCCTTCTGTTTAGTTACTATGTAGAAGTTAGCGTTAGAATCGCATAATTTATCATATCCAAAAGAAGTAGCATCTGTATATATATATAATGTCATTCTAGGAATTTCGAATATCTAGTTCGTACTATACAATATCATACCCGGGCCTCAATCCTTGCAGATCTGCCGGGTATCCAGCCAAAATCTTATATTCAGTGTTAAAGATCGAAAGATGGCTGTTGGCAGAGAGGACCGAATTGAAGAACCAATTGTACACCACAATTACGACGCTGGCACCTAGTGCAGATCCTAGTAATACATCCTTGAAGTGATGTCTATAGTCCTGTGTACGCGATAGTGCGATGTACGTAGCCAGTACCAATGGTAGTAAAGGTAGTAACTTTAAATACACTGGCTTGTGTTTCGGCATATACTTAGAAGGTCCATTGCTAGAGAATGATGCTCTTCCAGTCGAATTTTCGCCCGTGGACCTGGCGTTGCCATAAATTTCATCACCATTGTCCCCCAGAGATCCAAACTGGCCAAAAAGCCAGAGGGTAAGGAATCCCAATCCACAGAAAGCAAAACTGGAATGACCCGAAGGGGAGGATTTGAATCCATCCAAGAACACCGCATCTCCAAACGGCTTGGTACATACACTTGAATCTACATTGCCGAAGGGCGGAGTTGTGGTTGATGGGCCACATCGGCTCAAAAAGTCCGGTCTTGGTTTTCCAATCATTCCCTTCAAAAATTCTGTTAAGCATCCAGTGATTATTAGCGCGAGCATGAACGCAAGTACTGACACATGCAACGTGTGAAGTATCATTATTTGCCTTTCGTTTTTAGCGGGTCCCTTCTCTTTGAGGATTTGATAGATGCAAGTGCAGCAGATTGTTGCAATGGGGAGCAAAGCAGTACAGAGCAACAACTTCGGTACGGAAAATTGCTCCTCGTCTCTATAAGGGAATCCTATAGTGCGATCCGAAAGAGAAAACTCTCTAAGAAAGGGAGGAACATCATATTCCAAGTGGCCCATAAGCAGGAACAGGGCCCCAACCAGACCCCAGTCAAATATATACTGTAGCAAGTATGTCTTTAATTTGAGTAGTTGCAACATGGTGAGGAGGTGATACGTGTACTTGATTGACCAAAAATCCCACCAGATGATAGCATAGAGATGATTCCTATGCTATTGCCGCCTTCTACCCGTCTCTGAATCTCTATCAACCTCGGTCGTATCGCGATCTATGGCACACATGCACCTCTCAGCAGGGGTTCGGCACTTCACTCGTTGTCCTTTCTTGTCAGTCTGATCCAACAGACAACATATACAACCAACGCAACGCAAACACAAAGCAAAGAGCCACTACAAGGCGACTACGACTGCTAATCCTAGCCAAAACTAGTTTAAGTTCAATTGTTGTTTTATATTCCACTTTCCACGCATGCGGCGCCTGTAATTCGCACTGTAATGCACACTCCTTCTATCTCCCTATCGTGCGACACCCTGCTTTTTCCGCACGGTAAACCTCCCCCTTCCACTTTGGGATAATGGCTTCCACGCTGTTTAAGGCATTTGATAGGGGCCACTTTTCATCCTTGCAAGACAGTCCGTAGAGGAAGAAGCCGAGGTGCAGTCCTAGTGGGGTTTCCAATGGGTATCCAGTTAATAAATTATGCACTTAAGTCAAGATGGGGGGGATGGCCCAAAGGAATACAATTACCATTATTTTTTCTTTCTCCAGTTGAATATTTCATGATTTTAACATTTGCCTTGCTGTTCAAACTATAACTTTTTTTCTATATTTTAGTTTTAATTTTCCAAGGTTGCGCCATCTCGTTGTTCATGGAAAAAATTGATTTTAACGTGCCTGTATTTTTTTTGTACAACATGCTACTCATAATTAAATGTTCTTTCCATTTGAAAATTTCAAGCTGATCATAACGGCGTAAAATCTTGATCTAATAATGGTCCAAAGAAAACGAAAAACTTATCAACAAACAATATATATATAAAAATAGTTTAACCATACTATAACAGGACAGACCGCGATGAGTCACAAGTGCAAAGCATCGTTGAAGAGCAGTCATCAAGACCTTGATGTATCTAAATCTATTTTTCTTTACTGTTTCAAAAAAGGGTATTTCTCGTTAAGCACCTTGTCGTCGAGTAACTCTTCCTCGAACATTTTGATAAGATTAGCAAATATTTTGGCGTGGAAAAAGATTGGTTGGATATGGGCTAGGTCTTCTACAGCAGACACTTCCTCCGGGATGGCATCCGCAATTATGGGCGACTCATGAACAGCATCCTTGCTCCTATCCGCACTCTTGTTCGCAAGCATCGATGTGTCTTTCTCTATTGGCAACACAGCGCATAGCCAAATCCTCGTTTTATAAACCTTGAACATTTCCTTGATCAAACCTCTAAAGTCCAGTCTATGATCGCAATAATAGTAGATTATCAGTTTTTTCTTGTCGAATTGGAACTCCACGTTCTTGATGCTCAGGTTAAGCCTCAAGGAATCTACATAATTCATGCACAATTTCCAAGCTACGAGTTCTGCATTGAATTTCAAACTTAGCTGGTGAATCTCAAAGGGTTTGACATATCTTAGCACTTGCTTATTTGGTAAAGTGATGAAATTCTCATCCTCATTGATCATTTGGGAAGGGCCAGCAGATGCTTTCTGAAGAGAATCTGCAGGGTTGCTGGAGTTATGGTGTTTATGATGGCCTGAATTATGAACATTGCCATTACTATTATTGGTGTTGTTAGAAGTCGCCTGCTGGGTATTTCCGTACTCCAAACTCTTTAAATGTTGCTTTTTCTTTAGGTAGTTGAAAAGAATGGCAAAGTTCAGGGGAACAACCGGCTCCAACACCATTGCCATGTCCTTTCCTCTGTCACCTTCAATGATGATCATATCATTCTTGAAAAGTTTCAAGTTGGAATTCTTGGGAATGGATATTATATCCAGCTTGTTGTTTTTGTTCAAAATGAGCGCATAATTCTTCTGCTGAAATTTAAGGTCATCATTCTGCATTTTCAAGTAGTCGATCAATTTGCAAACCCTGGAAAGGAGCTTTTGTTCCTCCAATGGAACAGTGGGGGTAGGGGCTTCTGTAAAACTAGTCAGACGCATTAACTCATTAACAATTTCGCTGGAAACATTCACGTCTCCAAAGTAGTTGATAGTTTTGTAGTACTGGGCCTTAAGTTCTGGTGAGGTAATGATGAAAGAACCTTTCAAAAGCAAACCATTCTCTAGTTGTACGAAATTCTCCGGTCCTGAGTTAATGTTAGAAATATTATTTCCTCCCGCCGCAAAGTTGTGGTCAAAAGAGGCATTAAAGGGTGATGAGAGCTGACCACCTCTTGAGGAATCGCCACCTTCAACAGAGAAAGAGCTGGGAGGGCCCATTACAGAACCAGATCTCACACGAGCGTGGCCAGCACTGCGTGGAGCATCACCAAATCCAGAAAAGGAGTATATCTGCTCAAAGTTGGCACCTCCATTTTGGTAATTATTACCTATATCGGTATCGCCCACATATCCGCCATGCCCTCTGATGGGAATTCCACCGACAATTCCTGCGTTACTGTTATCCCAAGGATAAGATTGCCCCTGACTAAAACTAGTTCTCTGTACAAAAGGATCTGATCCTCTGAAAGAAGAGGCAAAACTATTGGCGGGGAACCCGCCTCCTCCAAATTGCTGTTGCTGCTGCTGAGTCCTGTTACTGAATTCTGCAGCATAACTGGGCCTCCTCGAAGAAATGTTTGATATACCACCTTGCAACTCGAGTGGCAGTGAAAACATTTGTTCACCATTGGATATAGCATCAGAAATAGATGATGAATTTGAAGATATAGGACTGAATCCTAACCTGTCGTTGAATACTCCATTGGAGGTGTGAGAGGACAATGTGGTGGGATAATTTGTGTTAGTGTAATCATTATGCTCAGAGGACTGTTGATTAAACTGTTGTAATTGAGCCTGACGCCCATCACGCGTTTGACCTCCCTGAGCTGCAAAGCTGTTTACAGGTGTCCTCATATCAAACGAAGAGTATTGTAGGTTCTGTGAGTCTGCATACTCTTCATTTGCATACTCTGCATAGGTGGCATGAACCTGGAGTTTATTGAACAACTCATTGCTGAACGCCTGCTGTTGTTGACCAAAACCTTGACCAGTTTTTTGTGAGTTTGGTTGAAAGCTTGAGGAAATCATGTTGGATTGGTGTTGAGATAGAGGTGTCATGGCAAAATGTGGGTTCAAAGCGGGGCAAACAAAGTGCAACACGGTGAACGACAGCGATGTAGGGAAGCTATCCTATGTATCACTATTCTATTATGTATATATCTCTATGAATGTTTACATGTAACCGGGAGGGGGGCACCTGAGTTCTAAGATTGCTTGAATAGAAATATAAAAGACGGCACTATGCTACCCAGAAATGAAAAGTATAAGAAAATAAAAACAGCAGAATATGCCAGTGCGAAAAAATAAGCTGCAACTGGAATAGCAAATACTACACTGGTGATATATATATATATATATATATAACTCCTTTGTGTGATACCTTTAGGAGAGTTTTGTCTGCTAAATAAACCAGTTATACAGACTTCCCTCTTTCATTGATAGCTTAAAAAAAGCAAATACCCATCACAGAAGAGGTACTACAGGGGAGTGGGGTCGATACGAGCGCTCGTTCGCATAAGGAGAATTCGTGTAGGTATATATAGATGTACAACATAATAGCCAAATGGCACAGGCACTGCAGTTGCATCGGATTAGACGCACTGCAGTGTGGAGAAAATATCTGGGGATAGTGGGGGGCAAACTGTAGGAGAGTCAGTCCCCTTACGCAGAGAGAGCCATCCCCGGTGAGTCTCTCTGTGCGATGCAGCGTCATTCGCAGAGAATTTCTGCTCAAAACTTCTCCCTTTGACAAACATGACAGCCAGCTAGAAATTGACAGTTAAGGCTTCTGGGCTGGGCAACGGACGACCCCCAGCATTGCACTCCGCTTAATCGTACAGGTCTAAGCTTTAGGGTGAACGTATGCGCACACTCGCAAGAAAAAGGCGGAGAAACGGTTTCTGCGTGGTGAGCGTCTGTAGCCCAGGAGAGATTCTAGTGGTCACGAACACCAACTGGGAAGGATCTTCGGTGCAGTATACGAGTCGCAGGCATAACAGCAAATGAAACCCCTTTCAAGAAATAATTCAGGGTTGTGATCAGGTTCAGCAAGTAAATGAGGGGTGCTTGATGGTGGCTTTACAGTAACTAAATTGCAATTCCTAGTGGGGCGTTATCTCCACCAATACTGAACAGTTGTACTGCTAGTAGTAACAGCCCCATGACTATATGTACCTAATTGTCGCAGCAATTACTTGTATGATGGAAGAAATAAATGTGGGGACCCCCGCAAATTTGTCTCAATTTTTGGTCTGCCAACTAGATAAAGGTAGGATAACCAAACGCTCAGCTACGCGATTGCGGAGGGGGAGGGGAACTCACGCAGGTAAAGATAAAGGAGGGTTTTCAAGGATCCCTGATGACACAATAGTTGGGGGATAGCCCAGAATCTGATAGGCTACTACTGGTCGCTGCTCCCCTGCTGCTCCAAAGTCCGCTTCGCTAGTTCCATTCGTGCTAAGGTATAAACCCATGATGCATGCATAAGAGTCGTGGTGGGAATATCTAGCTAGTTAATTCATTTCTAAGCGGAGCTTGTCTACGGCGATTACCTACGGCCGCTGTCACCAGGCAAACAGTTGGCAGCCAACCCCACATCGAGGTTATGCAACACTCCCAATATACCATTCTTATTAAATGTCATCTCTATCTTGTCTTGTTATCGTTTCTGACCTCTGTCAAACCTGCCGGAGTCTCTATAAAATAAGCCAGCTGACTTTTTGGTATATATGAGGCAAATTTACCCGAGCCTAAAGCGCTCTTAACCTTTTTCCCCTCATGTGTCCTCATCCGAGAATCGGCAGCTCTCGTAGTCCATCGTTTGGACGCACTAAGTAGGTGTCCCATTAAGTGGGCGTTATAAATGCAAGGGCTTGGGCATCGGAACCCAAGAGGGGTAACGCAGTTGGTTCACTAGAATAGAGACAGCAGATGATTCCTATTCCCACAAGACACAGGAAGGGATCATGGAGCAATGTCATCGCTATACTCACACCAAATCCATACAACGAGGATTTGAATTGCTGCTGCTGCAGACTGAGCACTAGTTTCTTTTTCCTATTTACAGGGTCTCTATATGTTGAGGTGATCGGCGGCTGGGGCCGCATTTAGATTTAGAGGTCGGGCTGTGAATGGTATCTACCCTAACAAGATGCAGATATCGTCACTACCGTTGGATTCTCTTATTTAAGTACACACTACATCTATCTACCTGAAGCATGTAGTATAAAACAAAATCGAAATTCGATAGTTATATTAGCCTGTTGAGGACCCCAATTAATGCAATATTACAAACAAGAAAGAAAAAAAATTACAACAAAAATGTATGCTCTATAATCAACAGAAAGGAACCCTTCTTGTTTAAAAACCCCATGTAACTTCTAAGAAAAACGAGCCAAAACAATAAAATATGGTTGAGAGGATTCACAACCGATGAATCAACGAGTTGAGCGTTGATTGGACATTACATTAATCATTAATATACTATTTGGTTTGTTGTGGTAGGATGCTAATGCACACATAACACGGTTCTGTACTTCTGAATGCTACAATTGAGCGACTTAAAAGTGGAGCTTCTTTGGCTGCTCCCAGGTGTTCTCCTGGTTGGTGAAGTGTCCGTAAGAAGCAGTCTTGAAGTAAATTGGTCTAGCCAAATCCAACTCCTTGACAATAACACCTGGTCTAAGATCGAAGTTCTTGTTGATGATGGCAACAAGCTCGTCAGAAGAGTACTTGGAGGTTCCATAGGTGTCAACGTAGATGGAGAGAGGCTCAGCAACACCAATGGCGTAAGAGAACTGAACAAGAGCTCTTCTGGCAAGCTTAGCATTGACAAGGGACTTGGCAACCCATCTAGCAGCGTAGGCAGCAGATCTGTCAACCTTGGAGAAGTCCTTACCGGAGAAGGCACCACCACCGTGAGCACCCCATCCACCGTAGGTGTCGACAATGATCTTACGGCCGGTGAGACCAGCATCACCGTGTGGGCCACCAATAACGAATCTACCAGAAGGCTGGATGTGGTACTTGGTCTTCTCATCGAGGAGTTCGCCTGGAATGACCTTCTTGACAACATGGGCGATGAGCTCAGATCTGAGGTCTTCAACGGAGATGTCCTCTGCATGCTGGGCGGAGATGACGACAGTGTCAACTCTGAGTGGGATAACGGCACCGCCGTCCTTCTTGTACTCAACTGTAACCTGAGTCTTGGTATCAGGTCTGAGCCATGGAAGAGCACCAGATCTTCTAGCATCGGCCATAGCAGCATTCAGTTTGTGTGCCAACAAAATAGTGAGTGGCAGCTTCTCATCAGTCTCATCAGTGGCATAACCAAACATAATACCTTGGTCACCAGCTCCGAGCTCCTCAAGAGCCTTCTCGTAGTGAAGACCTTGAGCGATATCAACGGACTGCTGCTCAATGGCAACGAGAACATTACAGGTGTTGTAGTCGAAACCCTTCTCAGAGGAGTCGTAACCAATGTGCTTGATGGTATCTCTGATGATCTTCTGGTAGTCCAGAACAGCCTTGGTTGTGATCTCACCGAAAACCATGATCATACCTGTCTTGGCAGCGGTCTCACAGGCAACCTTGGAAAGTGGGTCAACGGCCAAGCAGGCGTCGAGGACAGCATCGGACACCTGGTCACAGATCTTGTCTGGGTGACCTTCACCAACAGACTCGGATGTAAAGAAAAAAGTGTCAGACATTTTCAGAATGTGTGTAGAAGACAAAGATAATGAGCTAATCTTATTTCGTAGTATGGATAATTCAACAGCAGCTGGATAAGGGCAAGCGCGTTCTTATATTGCCAGCATTTCCTTAGCATTCTTTGGAAAATCTGCGCACCTACGCCATACGCATCAATGCTGTTCACAAAAAAATAAGATACCACTTCCGGGGGTAGTGCACTGCATAAGGGTCTAATTCGGACCAATCATGCTTTATGCTCGAGCCATTTCACGTGAAATCAGGCGAATTAATGAGCCTTCGTTGTGGCAGATTATCTATCACATGCCCTGCAAAGTGCTTCACTTGGGTCTCAACAAAAACGGCTGGCTAGAAGCCGCATGTACATCGGTTACAGACACGCGTGCGAGCGCACGTTCTCTGTGCATTCAACACCACTAACGGTAGCAGAAGCGCTACTAATCCTTGTGTTCCTCTGGTGGTGGATATTGGGAACATGGGGTTTATATCTCTGAACATGTGGGCACATGTGGGGATCAATATACCATGTGCTACGGGAGAGAATTTCTGTAGGCGCATTTTGTCCTCTCACCGGCAATCCATCGTGGGGAGAGGTCAGACTTTCTGAAGGTTACAAAGTTTCACCTTTCTCGGATCCCTCGTATAGATATCTGTTGGTGTGGACCAGAGTCACAAGACACTGAGATTGTGGGCATCAACCACATCTTGTATGCACCTCCTCGAGGCTCGTCGCAGAGGGGTGTACGGTGTCATATTAGACCCATACAAAAAATGATATACAGCACAAGAGATCTGCAGTGGTGGTGGTATCATAGTGCAGCCCATATTATAAAACTACGGGGCTATTATATATGAGCAGCTTGCTTTATATCAAATCTAGTGTACAATCTTAAGAAATATATACTGAGTAATTCAAAACGTCATAAAGTCGGCGAGCAGCCTATTTCTTGGCTGGTCTCTTCCAGAAATATTGCTTGTGCGTCTTCCTACAGTTTCTCAAACCACCATGACCCTTGAGATTTGCCACAAGGAGCGTTCTCTCAACGTTCTCGTCATTCTCCGGCATATAATAATATTCTTCATCTAGAGGTTTGCCTGCTGCATCTTTCCCGACTCTGTAGATTACACCTACGCAGGTGATAGTTTTCAGAATTATCCGCAGTTGCTTGTTCGTGAGTTGCTGTGTAGTGTGGCTAATACCCTTAAGAGTAGAGAGGGGCGTAGAAGCCAATCTTGAAAAAGCAAGATGATTTGCCAAGACATTCTCTATTTGTGCTAGTTCAGATATCTCAGCCAAGATGGATTCCACCTCTTCTGGAGGCATATCTTTGTAGGGATCCTGATGACCACCAACCTCTTCCTCAGATTTCACAGCCGGAGCTGCCAGTGGATTCCAACCGTGTGAATCAATTACCAGGGGCGATGATGCCAAAGCCAAAGGTTCAGGGGTGTTGGACTTCGAAGGTCTCCCCCTCTGCTTAGGCGGATTTGGAGCTTTCTCTGTCGATTTCGAGGTGGCCGCTCCAATCATAGCATTAAGTCTGCTGGAAGAAACCGAGAGAAGTTGTGATGAAGGACGTTTGTTATCCAAAGCGGCAACCGTATGTGATCTAGCGACAGGGGTTCTGCTCTTGGGTGTTGACTGCATAACTCTTGGAGCAGGTGACACAGACCTGGCTCTCTTGAATGGAATAGTCACGGCATGGATAGGCACCTGCGCCTGGCTTCGAACGCTGGCTTCATCAGACGGAGTTGTGTTTTCGTCTTTCTTCAGTTGTGTTGTGGTCTTGCTTATAGTGACTGTATGCTTTACTGGCTCGCGAGAAAGGCCGCCCTCATATTCGATTAGAGCCAATTCTCCTCTGATATCCAGCAATAAACCATTGACGGCTGGAATAAGAACACGCTCACCTTTGAGAATAAAAAAATTCGTGTGAGAACCTGATTTTGAAACAATTCTTGGTATAACAGAGATTCCCTTCTTAAACAACTCTGCTTCCTTTGCCTCATCCTCTACCCCATGCGCAACAAACAAGCGTAGATCTCCGTCGAACTGGATCTCCACATCCATAGGCACAGTAACATTGATTCCGTTATATCCGACACATGTCAAGTCAACCATGTTCTTCTCCTCTAAGAATTTTACAGAGGCATGAACCCTGGAGATACGCTTGTTGTGTGAGTCCAATTGCATAGTGCTCATCTTAGATGATCTTCCAGCGGTGACAATCTTGTTGCCAGATGGTAACTTCAACTTCCTGACGGCATCCAACGGAGACACAAATTTAAAGTTTGGTTGGGGTGGTGCCTCTCTGGAACTAAGAATTTTAGGAACAACGCTGCCCTCCTCACTTTTAGGAGAGGCAAGTCTCTTTCTTTGTACACTCTGACCTGGGACGACTTTGACATCATCACCCTTGTTCAGCAATGGGGAGTGATTGTGGGCCTCTGGACGGCTCCCCGTGACTAATCTCAAGGGCGCAATTGCCTTGGTTTCCTTGATCATGAGACTTTCCGGAGTTGCTTCCTGCAGTTGGGAATGCTTTGGAGGTGCTACTGGGGATGTAGGCACATTGGTTGTTTGTAGGTGGGATTCGCGCACAGGGGATGAAGATCTAATACCTGCAGAAGAGGATGGATTTGGAGTCGGATAATTGAACACACTTTCATTCAGTTGCTTTTTCCTGCCCACATGGAAGGGAAATGAATCAATGACTTCAAGATCTTCATCTGCCAGCGACCCACTTACACCTAACACCGGTGAAGAAGGTAGAAATGCTCCAGACATCTTCCAACTAGTCAGTATGACCCTTCTTATGAATAACAAGGCTTTTATGTACAAACAAGTCGTATAGCTTGTTTAGTTGCGATATATAGAGCCTAGCTATTTCAAGTCCATTATACCAAAGAAACAATTGAAGCGGTCTTCTAGGAGTGTATGCCACGCTCAGAGCCCTCCCAGGTTAAGCTGTGGTTAAACCAAGAGATGATGCACCTCATGCGTGTGACACGCTTTCCAGAGGTAAACAAACGCGACCATAGAAAGAGTCGTGCAACGCACATACAGTGAAGCTCCAGGTCATGTGATCATCATTAGGGCATACACAGAGCTCAAAAGCCTGTCCCATTTGGGTGAGAAAATCACGCCCAGCCCAACTCCTTTTTCATCTAGTGGGGGAATTGAGGTTCACACGAAGCAGATGGAGTAACTATGCTCTGCCTTCCCTTCCCTCAGCAGCTTCACCTACGCTGCTTACGCTGGTTCAGTGTGGGCTCAGTAAGGGTATATGAAAAAATTCAAGTGAATAATATACCAGATGTTGATGAATGAAACAGACACACAACATAACAAACATCAAAAATGGGAAGTATGTAGACATTTTTACATTACATTGCAGATATAATCAACATGGAAACATATAGCATTTATTTGGAAGGGTTGGAAAGGTTATGCTAAAAAACACTTAAGGCCATCTAAAGGATTTTTGTGGAAGAAGTGCAACTATATGAATGTTATATCAAAAGGGAGGATAAGCAACTCATTGGTTACAACAAAACTGATATATCATTTAACTTACTCAGTCAGCAAGATGCGCTCTAATTTGAGACTGAAGAACTTGGTTCAAGCACCGGCAGAACATAGTGGACAACTACTGCTAAGCTACATCGGATAAGACAACAACAAATCGTAGCAGCAACCGAAGCCAATGAAGTCTTTGCCCTGACCGTATTTATGCGAGTTGAAAAGTCTTTTCAGTCCTTTTACAACCTCCTGACCATGAAAGAGCGGGTATATGTTGATGATGGTTATATGTTTGCCATAATCGGATCTGCATAACTTCGTGCATTATATTGTCTTTTATTTTGTTGAAAAATTACTAACGCAGTCCCCTTTATGTAGAAGGTACTCCTTCTTTCGGTAAGCGTCACAACAAGTCCCACACTTTGTGTAACCGTTGTGGTCGCCGCTCCTTCCACATCCAGAAGAAGACTTGTTCTTCCTGTGGATACCCAGCTGCTAAGATGAGATCTCACAACTGGGCTCTCAAGGCTAAGAGAAGAAGAACTACTGGTAGCGGTCGTATGGCTTACTTGAAGCACGTGTCCAGGAGATTCAAGAACGGTTTCCAGTCCACTGTTTAAATTAGGTAGAAATGAGGAAAGTCATGGGGAGGTGGAGAGCAAATCGGTTACCTCACAAATGTTGAATGTGACCCTTGGTTGTTAATTGGAGCTCGGAAACATATACAGAGCCTTCACTATTATTTTACTTCTTCCAAGGGCATATAGATCGGTTCGTGGCATTTTCGCCTTTTTGTGGATTCTTTTGTTGAATACTGAATAAAAATTATGAAAAAATAAGCAGCACTGTATGGCTTCTAAGCGTCCTGTATTTAAAAAATTACTTTTATCCTATGCCTTTATATACATTAATTTCCTTATCCCTCCAAGTGCATTGCAAAGTCGTCATCCTTTGCCATTACATTCATGCTATAATGTAAGTGGTCGGCTTCATCAGCAGTTGTGCAAATACCCAGGATATCTCTAGCCATTTCAATCACCACGTCGTCATATGCGAATTCAAACCCATTAGTAGTGTTAAGTTCAGCCTTTATTTGTTCCTCGACAAGCATACTATCATCCTTCCCGTAGTTCTCCTCCGATGTAGATTGCAGCTCTTCCTCCAGATGATATAAGCGGTGCGCTTCCGCCTCCACACTCTTGTTGAAAATGGGGTGTTTGAACCCAGACTTTCTGGTGCTGATGAGAAACTCGGTCACCACACTGCTAAGGTTATCCACAGTACTGAGTCCTATCCTTGCAAATGTAATAAGCAACTCTTGAGTGGTGTCGGCAGGTAACCGTGGGATAATATCAGGTGAGACTTCGCTTGTCCATATTGCATGGATAATTCTCACCACAGAACTGATGAGTCGTAGTCGATATCTCAGCAACCTGCACCTTGGATTCCTCATCATATACTCTTGTTGCTTGCATAGAAACCAAACCAATACCTTCACAATAGAGAGTATAGTCTCCATCTTTAGAGAGGAAAGGGTCCTAGTTGCGAGGTATAGCTCGAGCATACGCGTGATTCTATACCTGAGATTCAACACATGTTCTTCGTGTGCCACCTGGCATGAAGGGCTCTCTAAAACACTACTTTTAACCTGAGCATACCATTCGGCAGGTATCGGAACAGGCTCCATTGACAGTAAACCGCCCGTGATGGGTGTATGTGTTCCATCACCTACAAGATGGTGTATCAGTCTGAACTCTTTATTTGTGCCTAGAGTTCTATTAAGACTGAAGATGTTGAGGCCCTTAGTCATACCGCAGCCGTCTACCAAGAGTCGCAACATAAGCAGAAAGATATCACTATCAAATTCTGTAATTTTGCTGTCTGAGATGTTGTCGCTACCGCCACCAGACTCTCCACAAGTACCTTCAGAATGCGTACAGTCAACTTGATTGCGGCCTGATGATTGGGAATACCCAAAACCAGTCTCGGTGATGGAAGCCGAAATAATTTCTACTGCATTGAAGGCAAAATTGACAGGACTCACATTCGACAGACAGCAGCTCAGAATCTCTTTCGGAAGTATATTCCAATATTTCTGAATCACAGGCGTGCCTGCAATTCTGCTGATTACAGATAGAATTTCCAAGATATCCATCGAATACATTGCAATGACCACCTCTAACACTCTCTTGTGCAAAGCTTTCTGTCTGGTGCTATCAGTCTCCTGCTGTTGTGTATCTATGGAGGAGGTGAGTAAAACTGCTTGACTGATGTCTTGAACATAGTCATCTCTTGGTTTCATTATGCTAGGAAAATGCTTCAATAAATCAGCAAGGAATGCAACAAGCTGTTCAATAACCTCCTTAGGGACAGCCGCAGGGCGAAGCGTGATTGCGGAATGTATGAGACAGAGAAGAAATGGAATGGGTAGCAAATCTCCTGCAAGGAATAGCTTTTGGGCAAAAATCGCAATTGTCTCTACAAACTGGCAAACCAACTCACTCAATGAAGCCGATCCGTCTAGATCAATGAGATAGACCAGAAGTGATGCCCCTATAGCATCCTTTCTCCTCTGGATCTGAAACACACCATTCCTGAAGTCAATTTGAGATGGAATCCGCGTGAGGTACCATAAAATAGGCCTGAGATGCCCATTGGATGTGTGGCCTTTGATTCTTTCAATGAATAAATCTTTGCTATGCATTTCGACTGAATAAGTCCACTCGGTCATTGAAGTAGTATAAGTATCATCATCCCAGGTATACGGGTGGTGATGAGAAGATGATGTTGGTAGAGAACCTCCGGATGCTGGCTGTGTATGAGAAACATCTACGCTGCTTACCGATTCATCATTGAGCTGGACATTTGGGTCCGTTGTGGCCGTGGGCGCGATGAAGTCCGAGTGCGATATATCCTTCTTCTTCTTCCGCGAAAGGCTATCCCTCCTATTCACAGCTGAAAGAGTCTTAACTTCGGAAACCAGAAACTTCTTCTCATCTACAATCTTTGCGATCGTCTCCTTATAGGTTTCAATTTTCGAGTTTCGTTCACCGATATCTGCGGAATACTGATCTCTCAGCCGCTGAAGCTCTCGCTGGTTCTGTTTTTCTAGAGCTTGTACTTGTGCGCGTAATATAGCATTTTCTCCCTGCACAGCCATCAGCTGACTCTTCTGCTTATCTGTGTTTTCCGAAGTTGATGAAATTGACGGCGTGTTTAGTTGAGCTTTCGGTACCCCCTGTAATCCAACATTTGTGTTTGTATGTTCTGTTAGTGGTGCCGGTGATGCAGTGGTCCGGCTATAAATTGTGTAAGATGTGTCGAATCCATTGCTATTACTGTCGTTTGTAGGTTGTCTTGAGGATTGAGCGAAAGCAGCGGCAGGCCTTTCTGTCAGTGCTATGAAGTCCTCATCATCGAAGTCATCGAAGGAATCCTCTGAGAAAGACATCTCACATTAAAGCTGTGTTGGGTTCCGTCACCACTGTGAACTCTTGTCTTCGTCGAGTAAATCATGAAATGTTTATCAGAACAGGACTGAGAATGCCAATTCATGGAAGTCGTATTCACCTTCTACGAAGCGGTGCAACCACCATTGGGTCATTTTGATCCATACTCGAAATATCACAGACGCGAGACGATAAGATAGCATCAAGATCACAGCCCCTATATTGACTGAGAAACTCCCACAAGGGACGACATCGGGGCGGTTTTCCTACAGAAGAGATGCTCTCGTGCGCATAGAGAAGAAAAATATTCTGGGAGCTTTTCAGGTACGAGGCTTAATGGCAGAGATGGAGAACACAAAGCATTGGAAACATATACAGCAGAAAAAATGCCTCTTGCAGAGATATCATTAAGCCACTTGCGTTAAGCATACAAGTGGTTAGCAATTTAGACTTAGGCTTTGATTCCACTTTCTACGAAAGTATATATTTTTCAGCTTCCAAGACCAAGGTTCCAGCACTGGAAAGGGTTTACCGCCTATTTATTGATCATTGCTTCCCTGTACTACTAGACTTGTCTGCCTGTATATAACGGCATTTTTACGGACACATAGTGTATTACAGGTATATATTGACAAGCATTCACATAGAAAAACATTCAAACACTGTGTACATAAATAATGGTCAGAGACTCTAAGGAAAGAGACGCCGCAAGAAACGGTGCTAAAGTGGCAGATGCCTCCCTTGTTCCTGTGCAACCAGAGGTGCTGAGCTCCAAGGACAAGACGACAAAGAGATTGATAGTTGTGCTGGCGCATGCTTGCCTTGAGACGCACAGGATGAGTACAGGAGGTGCAGGAGGAGACAAATATGCTTTGCTCAACTGTGATGATCACCAGGGGCTCTTGAGAAAGATGGGAAGGGACATTGCTGAGGCAAGGCCGGACATCACCCACCAGTGTCTCTTGACGTTGCTCGACTCCCCTATCAACAAAGCTGGTAAGCTGCAGGTGTACATACAGACAGCTCGCGGTGTTCTCATCGAGGTCAATCCTACTGTCAGAATACCCAGAACTTTCAAGAGATTCTCTGGGCTCATGGTGCAGCTCCTCCACAAGTTGTCTATCCGTTCGGTTAATTCGGAGGAGAAGCTATTGAAAGTAATCAAGAACCCTATCACAGATCATTTGCCGACAAAGTGCAGAAAGGTGACACTGTCCTTTGATGCACCAGTGAGAAGAGTAAGCGACTATATCAACACGTTGGACGAGGATGAAAGCATTTGTGTTTTTGTTGGATCTATGGCCCGTGGCAAGGATAATTTCGCTGATGAATATATAGACGAAAAGATCGGTCTATCGGAGTACCCACTTTCTGCTTCCGTCACCTGCAGTAAGTTTTGTCATGGTGCTGAGGATGCTTGGAATATTCTATAAGGCTTATCTGCTTTTTTTTGCTTTCTCTAAAGGGAATAAAACATCTCCTGATATGGGAAAAATTATTTTCGCTGGGACTACGTACTTTATATACTTCAGTTACAACGGTCTGTGGTAAGTCATCTACCTGATTGTGCTTCATTTTGTGTGATTTGGGGCCTGTCTGTGTATATGCTAGTGAGAAGTCACAAAGACATGAACTTACCGTACCTGCTAATTTGGAGATCATGCCAGATGAGCTTCAGTTGCCTACCGCGGACACATAGATAGAACATATATGTACAATATTGCTCACATTTTATTTTCAGCGTAGCCAGATTTTACCTCAGAGCATGACCGTTGTACGAACTCGTAGGATAGTTCTACTTGTTTGCTCTTTCGTCGTGCGTTTGATTATCTATCGAGTTTGAACATTAGCAAACATCATACAGGTCTATTTTTTATCAAAAACAATGCCAGTTTTTGAGGCTCCAGCTGTCTATGTTCAGAGCGCTATTCAGACACTGACCACATACACCCTCCAACATTTATATGTGAAGGAGAGACTGGATCCACATAATACTTGGGCTAACCTTCTTCCTTTATCTAACCCCACAGTTGTGCTTTATGTTCGCCGTGAGAGCAGGAATAGGCAAAATGTTGTGAACGTCTTTGGCTCTGATGGAACAAAGCTGTACACTATTGAGCGTGAAAGTCCGCTCAATCCTGTATGGTCATTGCTCACGTATCCTGCAAGAAGAGAAGTTGCAACGATCAGAGCCGGATTCTTTCTCAGAACCGTTGAATTTCACAACAAAGTTGGGCTTCAGCACAGGGAAATTCGCGATGAGGCAGGTAATTCAGGTAGACTGAGATCTTTCTACTTGAATGATGGGGCCAAGTACGCGTGGACCTTGGGTACAAAATATCTAGAACGATTCATCAACCCTGGAGGGGATGACGAAGAAGTGAGAGAAAGAATAGCCCATGTGCGTCTCATGAGGCAGTGGAAGTTTGACTTTGAACTTATAATCGATGAGAGAAAGGTAGACATGGAAGTCGCGCTGGCTACAGCATTCAACTCCATGATGACCCAATGGGGAGTTGGTGATATTACTGAGACTCGCGGTCCTACTATAATCAACAAACCCAGCCTGATTGAAGACCTAAGAAAGAGCACAATTTCAGAGAAAAACAAATCCACCGAGGGGGCACTGCCTAGGTTGAGTGCACAAGCTCCGATTCCTAATGTGACTCTATTCCTGGGTAAAGATGATGATGACGCCGAGGTTGTCATAGAATGTAAGTACTGTGCAATGAATATTTGTGTAAGCGAAGAGACTAACAACTAAACTAATCTAGCCTATTAGCAAAACAATCAAAAGTTATATCATCATAGGAACAGATATTACGAAAATGTACACAAAAAAATTAACAATTTTATTCATTTATAATGCGCATTTCCATTCAGAAGAGATGAGGTGAGCACTGGTTAGCTGGTGTTACTGCTCCCGGTGATCTGTGAACACAACATCCGTTCCAACTCATGTCGATGATAGTTTTATGTGTGTAGATCAGAAATAGATATATCATTTCCATTGCAACCAGAATCTTTCCCTTGTGTCTTCTTCCCTCTATTAATATGGCCTTGCAGCGAGCATGGTGAAACCATAGAAGATGATGCTACAATCCCGGCGCTGTCCGGGTATGTCTCCGCATCATCTCTATGTATCTTCAGGATGCACGACTACCCACTTATATCGAGATTAGGCTATTCCTTGTCGTGCTCCTGGGACTGAGAACAGGCCCCAATATTGTCTCCTGGTGGAGGTCACAGCTAGCTACGTATATGTATTTATTATATACATTGATCATTATTTTGGGCCCTTGCTAACAGTGCAAGCGAAGGACCTACAGGAGAAGTTAATTTCCCGTGGGGTTGATGATAGCTATTCAGCATATAGTTTTCTAGAATCGCATCCCGCGAGTATGCGGACAAACAGTGACGGCCATGGGTACAGCGAGGAGGGGAAGACGGCTACCAAAGGACATGGTTATATGATGCGGTAAGATGTCATTTCTCTTTGCCAAATGTTTTAACGTGAAACAGCAGTATGATGAGTTTGTTCACATGCAGACTTTAAGCACGCTCAGCAATTGTGGAGAAATGTACCCAATCTGTTGTTTCCCCTCTCCAGTAGAAACATTTAAATAACATGCATGGCTGCTCCAAATGCATGCATGTGTATCTCCATAGACGATATTCGAGTGGCTGCAAAACAACATCCACATCACTAAAAAAAAAATACAACCGCATAGCTTGCTGTTGTATGCTGCGATCCGAAGCGCGTGACCCCATTCGTGAATGCATCCTTACCCCGGATTTCTCATGCAGTATGCGCAGAGGGATGAATATGTGAGCTTATCAGTAGAGCGGCATCATCGCATGATTGGAGTACGCTATTGCATTCCATTGTAACTTCTGTATATGCGGCTGCGCTTGGCGGTGCGACTAATCTGTTCTGAAGTTGTTGGGTTGGATGGCTTGTAGTGAGCTCTTATCTAGTAGCTTGATCTGAGCTCTGGGAATCTATGTCGAGACAAATCTGCCAGCATCCTCATGGTATTTATAAAGGTGGTTCCATCACCTTATGCTCTTTGGTTCTGTTTCTTCTTCTCTCCTTGGATAATATCTCAAAGTATAACACCAATTGAATAGAAGCTCTTATACATAATTACCTTCAGTAGCGGAGGGGATCAGACATCTATCTGAATCTTCGTACCCAGGGAACAATCACTTTCCTTTGACAATGTGCATGGCAGCTATATGCCCTATCTGTAACCGCAAGTCATGGACAGGTTGCGGTAAACACATACCAACAGTAATGGATAACACCCAGCAGACACTTTGGTGCACCTGTAGACATACGGATGAGGAAACGGATCTAAAGTATCCTCCAATGGCTGGTACAGGGAGTGCCAGAAAATCGGTATCTGAATGAAGTGTATTCTTGCGTTGCTGCTACTTTTTTTACGAACTCCCACCGGCATGAAAACAATTATTCTGAACCGTTGACTTCCTCTAACGGTTATTATTTATCATTTGCCATTATATGATTTATGGACAGTGTACACAGAGAGAGAAAGACTTTAAAAGCCCCATCCACATCTCTTGGTGTACTCTGGTACTCTTTCAATGCCGCATGCATGCGTTCACCGTGTCTTGGATATATAGGGAAGTCTTCTCACTACTTTTTCCCCTCGATTTGTTTATTTATTATTCATATTAAATTGCGTCTTTCCTTCAACAATCTCATATGTATGTTTGTCCGTAGCTTTCGTCAAATTGTATTTCATCAAACGCCGATGCCGCGTTATGTGTATCGGACAATTAGCTGCATGACTCCGACTGCACTGCATCTAACAAACCATACAATACCCCTTTTTTTGCAAATCATTCCATTAATATCATGATATCCTAATATAATATAATTGTGGAATTTGGGTCAGCTCAGCTCTTACCATTGCAGGTGCCCTCTAATATGTCGCAAGATGTGAGATATTCCGCATGGCATTCGCGATGTATGTCTGTTTGCATGCATCCTCCATGAAACACATCCGATACATCAATCGACTGCTGCTATGACATGCTGTTCCTCTACAAAGACTGTAATAAAACATATTTTGCTTGATATATATGATTCAGAAGTTCTATTCCGTTTATAAAATATTACTTTGTAGTTCTGACGTGAAATTAGAAGTGGTCGCCGACTTATCATCTACAATATCGTCCACAATGCTAGAGAGCTACTATCAAAACTTTGAGCCCCCATCCAGGCGTACGTTTTTGGATCTTAAAGACAGCCTCTCCCAAATATGGTTTAATAGACTATCCTTGATGATTGTTATACTCATGTTTGATGTGATTATATTCAGCATTTCAGTCAAATCATCTTTGTCCAATGCACAAGCCTATATGACAAGCTTATCATCATCCTACGACGCATATGCTTCCTATATAGTGAGCATGCCTCATTATCTTGGTTACAGCATGAATCGAATAATATCAAGAGATATTACAGCTGCGAATGAAGCCGTTACCAGAGGAGTTTCTCTGGCGCTAACAGCAACAAAAGAAATGAGCATATTCTCTCTCCAAATGGTGATAGGCACTTATCTCTGCCTGTTGACTGCAGCTGTTGACGGAACTGTGGATGTAGCAACAAATGCCACTGAAGCTGTCATAAATGCAGCTAACTCCTCACTAGTGGATATATCTCATGCTTTAGCCGATGGCATTGGGAGTATCGAGTCGGTTATTGAGAAATCAGCAACTGCAGTGGATACAGTGGAATCTTGGTTTAAAGGAAGTGATGGCTCAAGCAGCCCTTCCTCGATAATAGATATTATGAATCAGACAATTCAGAAACTAGATGACTGGAGCATTCCCGATACAATAAATGCAGATTTGACTGCTCTGAGTGCATCGATGCCAAATTTTGAAGATGTACAGAACTACACTGATTCCCTAATCAGCGAGCCATTCGACGCTTTGATTTCTTTAGTTGATTCAATTACAAACGCTTCATTTTCCCTACAGCCCTTATCTGTTCCTCCTCTCCGAAGCATTAATATTTTCTCCGACTCTTCCAAGATGGATATTGTTTACAGTCAGGCCTTAGAAATGATTCACAAAACAACAGTTATCATTCTTTGCCAGTTAGCTTTGTGTGTGATACTAGTGTCGGCAATAGAAACATGGCTGGAACTTTGTCGCTGGAGAAGGTTGATTGCAACAGCGACAGTAGCCCTTGACCAGAATACCTTAGACTCCAGAAACAATATTTGTCAGGTTGTCTCTGCAATAGAAATATCTCAAGCACGCTATTCTTCTATTCTTGGTCTCTTGCTGTCCAGAGCAGTTTCGAGTCCCGAAATCAAAGACGACATTAGATGGCTGGTTGCGTATATAACATCCCGAGAGGCTTCTCCCCTACTGATAGTTTCTATTACCGGAATGATGTCATCAATCCTAGAGTACATTATTTTGCGTTGTGTTATTAAAGGGGTATCGCTCGCAGTTATGGTTGTTTCTGAGTTATTTGATGATGTAGACTCAATTGTTCTGAATTCCGCCAACCTGTGGGCCAATGACACCAACACCGTTATTGCTCAAGAGGAGACAAGGCTCAACAACGACCTTTTTTCGTGGGTAAACACCTCGACTGTTGCCATCAATACAACCATATCTGGTTTTGTCCTCCGGATGAATGAGAAGATAAATGAGACATTTCAAGGAACACCATTGTACGGTCCCATTTCAACAGTGGTTGGTTGTATGATAGAAAATAAGCTGATCAAGATAGAGGATGGGCTTACCTGGGTACACGATCATTCTCATGTAACCCTCCCCAGAGTATCCGCTGCTGATATGACGCTTGGTTTACTCTCAACGAATAGTTGCAACTTGACCACAAGTTTTTCACATACCAATTCTTCATTAGTCAAATCTTCGCTTACGCGCCTCCCAGCCCATCTTATGCCCACTACTGTATACTCTGTGCCTTCCTCCAACCTTAAAACAGCATCAGTAATACTTTCTCATGCTGAAAGTGCCAAAACTACAGCTCTCGGGCACATTGACAATCTTCTACAGGACATCGTGCAGCTTTATAGTAATGCCATAAAGACGAAATTGATGGTTTCTGTAGGCTTATTGATGTTTTGGTCCATTCAACTAATAGTGGGAATATTAAGAATATATTCTAGAGGAAATAGTAGTATCTTTTCTTGGAAAGAGGTAATCAGATCAACCAAAATCTATAACAATTCTTCGGTTGAGAAGCACCCTGCCGATGGCCGTTATAATTATGATACGAAGCCTAGATTGACATCAGACACCAAAAGCAAAACCTTGTATCCTATAGCGTATAACTCAAATAAAGCTGGGGGTGGTGTGATTTCCAGTCCAGCGACTGGAAATAGTGCACCATTTCAGAATATTGTACCTGCAACCAATAATCCATTCGAGAGCACACGGGAAAATACAACACTTGCATCGAAGAATATGATACTTTTGGCGTCAGGCCAGTCGTCATTTGGAGGGATAGGGAGCACCCGAACTAGTCGGCTCTCAGGACACAGGAGCTGGAGATGGAAATGAAATATGTTAACCGCCCTTGTATAGATGATCGGATGATCCATAACACTGGGCTTTGTCAAATTCATTATTGGATGTAATATTGGATGAATACACAGGATACAAGATTACACAAGATATAATATGCTTGATTTCTCCTAATCGTCCTTTTTGGAGCGTTTGGATCTCTTTGCCTCGTGTTCATCGTCATATTCGCGCCTATGCTTCTTCTCCTTCTTCTCCTTCTTTTCTTTCTTCTCTTTCTTTACCTTCAACAAAGGATTCTCATATGCATGCTCTTCAGGAGCAATGTAATCCTTCTGTCTCTCCTCCTGCCGTATCTTTCTAGTCTCATCCTGCTTATCCTTCTTCTCCTGCAGCTGCTTTCTCTCCTTCTCCTTTTTCCCAAGGAAGTACTCACCACTTTCGATCTGGAGATCGATCTTACGTGGAGTTTGTTGTGGTGGGAATGGAGTGTATACCTTGTTCTCCTTCTTGGAACTATCAACTGGTTTCTTCGATTTCTTCCTTTGGACGTTTCTCTTCTTGAAGTTGGGCAAGAATCTGGACCAATCTTCCTCGGCAAGTTCTGGCTTCTTGGCTAACTCCCTTTTGATCATGAGCTCCTTAATGTGATAGATGGGGTGGATATTCTTCATACAATCCTCGATGATTCTGTTTATTACCTTAAGACCCTTGTGAGGGCCCATTACCGACACAGTATTACCCTGCACCAGAATATAACACTGTGTAAGCAGCTCGAGGGCTTTTAGAGTGTTACCATTTGGGCCGATAAGCCTCTGTCTTCTTTTAATAAACCTTTCCTTGTTAGAAACAAAGTTACCAATCTTGACCACCTCACATGCTATATCATCTTGCAAAATCTTCACTGCTTGTGGGAAGGGAACTGAACGGGCCAGTAGCTTGATAAGGTCCCTTGCATTCAGAATCATAGCTGGGTCAAAGGTCTTTCTAGTGGTCTTCACAGTCATAGAACCTTCAACCAAGTCAAGAGAGCATGCAATATGATGCTTGTTGAGTGATCTAGTCACATCTCCCCAAATCTGCTTCAGGTACTCCTCTCTGTACTTAGGGAAGAGAACCTGAAAAGATGATTCCTCTGCGAATGGCTGCCCCGAAGCATTATGCTCTGGCTTGAATTCCTCAATCTCCCACTTGTTGATATCTTCGGTATCCCAAGGTTTGTCTCTATTGTGTGTTGATGGCATGTTATACGTCTATCTTTGTCGTTATGCTTCTATACACACCCTTTAACCGATATATTATATATCATACTTATAGGTCTTGGCCTCTTCACCTTTCTGTTGTTAAACGTATAAGGGTAGAAAAAAAAAGATTATGCATTGGTTGGTACACAATTGCTTATGTCATCTCATCTCATCACAGTGTCTTTTTTTTAATGCACACGCTTGAAAAATAGAGATATCGATGTATCTGACATGGGGATAAAAAGTGTAGATAGTTTCAAATATTTCTTCCCACAGTGTTTCAAAGTATCGCTGAAGCGGTGACATTTGAAAATGGCTCAGAAATCAAGCTTGCAACAAAAGCGTTCAGTCGTGAAGTCTAAGACTGCCGCTTCCTCTGGGGTTTCGAAATCCAAGTCTGTGAAAAGCAAGAAGGCATCTAAATCAAGCGCAAGATCGGCAAAGGAAATGATAGCGAAACTGAATGCACAGACAACACTGACTGACCTCAACGAATTGAAGTTGTCGCACAAGCTTGATACTGAGAAGGTCAACGCTCTTACTGGGTTGAATGTGGCTTTACAAAAGGATCATGAAATCAAAGAAGACAAAAAAGAACGTGAGAAGCAGATGTCTAGTGATATTGCTAGTCAACTGGAATTGATTACTGGAATGATGCTATAAGGATTGTTATATGTGTTGGATGCTAATGTAGAATCACGCAGATGCTATCACAAAGAGTATACCGTACTACACTCACGAACAGAAAGAGATTCTGTGTTGTTCAAGATAGGTTCCTCACTATACTCTGCTAATTGGAAAAGAAGAGAGCACTGGATAACCTACTGGTGATGGAGTTGTTCGGCGGACAAGACTTTGGCGAAACCTACTATTCTAATATCAGATTCACACAGAGGAAATTATAAGTTATTCATTTATTCAATCGTGCATAGAATAAACTATGCACTCTCACCCTCAACTGTTGTCATTGGATATACTTCAGACCTGATGTGCTGGAGTAAGTTTCCATCTCGTGGTCATCTTGCGAGAACCACGCAGAGCTCAACCCTGCTGTTGTTTGCAAGGGCCAGCCACAGATGGATGGCCCACATCTGCCCACCGCTGCGCTCGAGCGAGCCGCGCAGCCGGGCCGGAGCTTGAGACTAAAACCCGAACTCCGAGAGGGTGACAAAGCGAAATTTTTCTCGCTAAAAATGTTATAAAAAGGACACACCCGTCATTGGTTTGGAGTGCCCTCTGGCTTCTAGGGCCCGATCCGTAATTGCACAAATTCAGCAATCCTTGAGGAAGTGCAAAAATCGTAAAGATTTTGAAACAGATCGTGTCAAAAAAAAAAAAGGTGGAGAACAACGGTGCTGTTTTGCTCACTGTATCCCCGATATTTACAAATATATTCTTTCAGGGTGATGAAAATTGGTTTTATCGGCGTCGGAAATATCGGCGGTACGCTCGCGGGAAGATTTTCTGCGGCAGGGCATGCGGTGCGGCTCGCCAATTCGCGGGGACCCGAGACTCTCGGCGACGTAGCGAAAGCGACTGGGGGAGTGCCTTCGACAATTCGCGGAGCGGTTGAAGGGGCTGATGCAGTGATCCTGGCCGTGCCCTACAAAGCCATCGAACAGTTACCAAGAGACTTGTTTGTGGATGCTTCTGATGATATTGTCATCATCGATACTGGGAACTACTATCCGATGCGCGACGGCGAGATTCAAGGTCTTGATGGCAATCTCAGCGATACCGAATGGGTGGCTAGGCACTTTGATCGACCAATTGTGAAGGTGTTCAACTCAATCTCTGCCAATTCCCTCAGAACAAAGGGCAAGCCAAGTGGCGAAACGCAGCGCGTGGCGCTGCCGATATCGGGTGATGATGCCCACGCTAAAGCGATTGCGTCGCAGCTGGTTGAGATTGCTGGCTTCGAACCTTTCGACGCTGGATCGTTGGCCAACTCATGGCGGCAGCAACCAGGAACCGGTGCTTACACGACCGATCTTAATTCCGAATATTTGCGCATTGCCCTCGAACGTCTCGATGCCAGCGATCGGGCGGCTTTACCGCAGAGGCGCGAAAGTAATCTAAAGATGATTCTCTCGCTCGCTGCCGGTCCGGGGTCACAGGAAGCGGTCCAACTGCTACGTGCACAATGGGGCCTTCCTGCGTCTTTGTGACGATTTGCTGCGATGATACCCACGCCGCCTCTTTGTCCTTGATGTAAACCAGCGCTTTGGTGCCTTTTGGGTGCTGCAGCACATGGTCAGAAAATGGTGCATAAACAAGACAATCCCATAAATGTCCAGGCTCACATGCAGATGATAGTATTTTAATTATCGCTAGAAGTTATGGGAAAGTGAAGAAATGAATAAATTGAATGAGAATGCATTTATATTAGTGCTGTACTTAGGATTGAAAACGAGCGTAGACTCTGCCCTATACGGTTGTTGTGCCATCGTATGCAGTTCCCATAACAGACATGCAGCTTAACCATGGTAATTATATGCAGGTGCAGAGATGACATCGACCAAAAGGGTTATTTGTTGACAGAAAGCGGGCACACTGCCCTTATGGAAAAACATTGCACAACCAAGCCATAGGGTCGCATGAGCTTCCTGAATGTATACAATATGGTGAAGTTGAGCACTGTTTTCTGGAGGCTACCATCTTCAAGTGGAAACACTTTGAATAAAGGAGATCAGGAGCACTTAATCATATATTGGCCACTCTGTATATTTTCCTGGGTGTTGTGAGTCCCTTTGTCTACACACAGACCTACAATTCAGGGCTTGTGGTTGCAACTTCCATATCATGTCCCAATTCGAGCCGGCTATGGAGAGCACTCCACAAGCAGGTAGCTGGCTCACTCAACCTCTACAGACAGAAATCATGGACACATCAGAGAATGCGGGCATAGATATACTGCTTGAGGAGATCATCCATTTGACATCTAAAACATCAAGTCTTGTTGAAGAAAACAATGAGCTCATCGAAGGGTTGATGGTCTCTCATGAGATTCTAAACAAGCAAGAAGCGAGCATTGATCTTTTGTCTTCCAGAGTGGACGGTTACAACAATTTCTTCAAGGATCTGAGTTCTTTAAATCTGAGATCAGAATTTTTTGAGGCACAACTAAATGTTATTGAGGCCCAGATTGAATTGAATAGTTCAAGGGCTGCGGATGAGCAACTGAGCGCCCATCATTGGAAAGATAATATGCTTAACCTGAAAGTCACAGAAACGCTGTTAGAAAATCTGTCTGTCGAATATGAACATACTTATGGGGCTCTGGCTAATGACTACACTCCGGAACCCACACCGTTATATAACTGCGCAGCCAGTAACTATATTGCTAACATACCGCAACAATACCTCCCCACAAGGTATGAGGACGCATTTGAACGTACCTATAACTCCACCGATAACTCTCTTTTCTCCCATGAAACTCACAACATCACTAACACCTCCAGCATCTCAGGCAATGATACCTTCCTCAGACCAATACGATGTGATAAGCCAACACTGAGCAAAAAGAGGAGCTTCATTAGAACAGGCCCTACTCTAAATCCCTTCATACCTTTAGGTCTAAGTATCATCAACACTGATATGGCATCTGATTCACATATCCTTCCATACCAACCCAAAATATCAGATGATATAGAAGATTCATCGGATTCTTCTGAAGAAATGAGCATGGACATGGAGTCGGAAGAGATAGACCGTATAAATTCTCTCTTTCTCACTCATCGGAGAAACGCTTCGATGCCAGAGACCCCTATTACCTACATGGGCTCCTCTACCTCGACTTCGCCTCTCGGCTCTCTAACAGAGTCATCTGCGAAGAATTTTATCAGCTTAAGGCATTTCTGCTCATACGACACTGCCCTGAACAAGAAACAACATAAACTCGAGTTCAGTCCAGAGGGGCTATCACATGTGAATGAAAGCGATGGTGCCTTCTCACCTAAGGAATATCGCATATCTTTGCAGGAAGATAAAGCATATTCCAGAACAGATTCGCTTTGTGAACGGCTGAAAACCCCTCACGATAACTTCAATCCTAACATATCTCTTGAAAACAATCAGCAAATAATCCAAAGCTCCTCTGAGGGTGAAAAGGAGTGCCTGGTGGCAAACAGCATAAAGAGATCTAGTTCTCATGACTCAATCTTCAGTTCTGTGACATCCGCAGATCTGAATCATGTGAAGATCTTGCGGGAACACACCTCTAAACCGCCCTCATGGATACAGAAACTTAAGAGCTCTGCTGCTTCTCCTGTTTGTATCATGGAATCGAAGGTAAATGCATCCATGCACCATTCATCAGCGGAAATGGAAACTTTTACCGCAAATGGCACGCTCGCAGTATCGCTAAAGACAAGTCACGCGGGCAGATATCTGATGTCTTCTGTTGCCTCGCACTCCCACCCAAGCATTCAGCCAATACCAAAGCCACTTTCTAATAATGCTTCAATTCATTGCATTCACCAATCCAAAGCACACCCATCTGATATCAGTATTGGCCATGCACAAAATGGTGTGGTTGAAGACAAAAATATCGAAGACTCCTTACCTTCAAGCCTGATGACAGACTATACGAACTCTGTTTACGCAACCTTCTTCAACGCTTGGTTGCCTTCTGCGTATCCCCCCTCCCAAGTTTCTGTCCAGCCAAAATCCATAGCTGGTAATCTCTCCCCATCTGAACAGAAATCAGGTCCTGAACAGCCACAACATCTGCGACAACAGCCTAGTCAATGGTCTCATCTCATATCGAGACTGACTCCTGGACAAGCGGTGCAACCGCAAGACGCTAAGGAGCCTCTCCGAAACGATGCCAGAATACGCCCGTTGCCTATAATACCCGAAGGGCATTCTACTCCTTCTGATAGAACAGCTGATAACGTGTCATTTGCTGGTAACCCGTGGCATGTAAAGAAGACTCCCATACCTATACCAAATGTAATGCAGGGTAAGAGTTCCAAGCAGCTCAAAGATCCTTTGGATCATTTGCATGGATCGTACTCCAGTATTACGATAGGGCCCAATAGGTCGAAGATTGTGAGACACGGTCCCACATCTGCATTCAACAACCGTGTGCTCTCAACCCGTATCAGCCAAGCGGCACTGCGAGATGCACTTCAGGACAGTTTCCTCTGAAAAGTGACTTACGCTCGTCATTTTTTATGTTTTTTGATATTTTGTGCTTTGTATTTTA
The DNA here is from genome assembly GCA_003706285.3 of Kuraishia ogatae. Taxonomy (NCBI): domain Eukaryota; kingdom Fungi; phylum Ascomycota; class Pichiomycetes; order Pichiales; family Pichiaceae; genus Kuraishia; species Kuraishia ogatae. The sequence goes on along the minus strand of PPKV03000002.1, from coordinate 636,258 downwards.
TTCACTGGAGTCTTTTTCGTTTTCTTTGCTCTCCGTTTTGTCATACTCATTTCAACTTTTGCCTGTTGGCCAATCGGTTGTCAGTCTAGAGAGAAGCCCGTTGCGAGCAATGAGTCTCTCCTAAATCCATTTTCTAATCCTCAGAAAGTTATCTTTAGTTTAATAGTTTAACAGATTTCTTTAGAGAGTATCATCGATATCCTCAATCTTTGAGTAGATGGATATAAGTATATACAAAGTATTTTCACTATTGTTATTACATTATATTTAGTATACATTACGGCGTATAAGGGTGTTATTCTACTCAAATTTGCTGCCCCCTATCATAGAAGCAAACTTGTTGATACTACGATGTTCCTGCAAACTCCTGGTTATTTCACGCGCTTTCAGCGACCGCACCTCCGTCAAGGATGCAGGTTTCCTTGCTGCCAGATATGTGACAGAAGCGCGGGACCCAGAGGTTGCTCTATAGCCCTTGGAAACAGAAACGGTAACATTGCGTTCTTCAACATTACCCTTAGTAACCTTGGCAGCTGAGAGAAACCTCGAAACCGTAGAAATCTTCCGAGACGTCAAAAGGCCAAAAGCATCATCGTTTTCTTCTTCCCCAGCTTCATCCTCAACCATAACCTCGGAAGGTGGTATGCCTGTTCGAGTAGTTGAACCTGACTCAGAGGCTTGTTTTAATCTGTGTGCTGGTCTAGAACTCTGAGCCGAATTCATTCTAACCACGGAATTCTGCTTCAGAGCATGAATGCCAGCCTCGATATCGTCGTCGTCACTGAGAAAACCGTGCTGGTGCCTCTCAAGCCTCCTGCGCTTCACTCTGATCTCTTCTTCCTCACCGTCATCATCATCTGCACCCAGAAATGAGAGCTGCTTCTGGACAAATGCTTCAGTAACAACAAGTTTCCTCTTGCCCTTTGTGGTAACCGTTGAAGACTGTTCCATGGAACGGCTGTTATCGCCGTCAGCGTTCAGTATTTGGGTAGAAACAGTACCTTGTGTATCTTCAATATCACCAAGGATATTCATGGTGTCTACTCTAGAAGCTGCATTGGGACCCTCTTGTTCATTTTCACCCTCACTTTCCAGGACGGTATCATCGAACCTGAATGCGGAAGGTTTCTCAGCGATGGTCTCAAAGAATGCCTTCGATTTCTTGTCAGTGGCGAGCTTATGTAGGTTACTGTCCCTCAGTAGGTTTTCTCTTTGTCTGTCTGCCCTTAACCTATAGAAGTTGAGCAATTCTTCGTCCTCATCCTCGCTTAATTCGACATCAAGAGCACCCATCCCAGCTCTACGGCGCCTCAAACGCCCACTCTTGATATCATCCAGCAGTCTCTTCACCATATCCTCATCTTTGGAGATACTCTCTTTGGCCAAAAGCTGACGCATCTCATTCTCATCCATCTTGATATTGGAAGAATCATCAAGCATTTTTTCATCTTCAGTGTCAGCAACATCAGAGTCGTCTCCATCGAGGCCACCAAGACCCTGCCATTCGTCATCGGATTCGACGGCCTCATTCTCCATAATGTTGCCCATTCCTCTTCTTCTGAACTCTCGTTCCTTCTTCCTGCGACGGGCTTCCATTTGCCGCTGCTTAGCACGGAAAATCCTAAGGCGAAGCGCTTTCAATTCCTCATCCTCCTCTAACACCTCCTCATCTGATACTGCTGAAACCGCATGGGTGTGAGGGCTTCCTGAGAGAGTGCTGGGATCAGCTTGGACGTCCTCCTCTTCCTGGGTGAGTTTCTTTCTTGTCGCTTTGTTCACAACACGAATGTTGTCTTCTTCATCTTCTTCGTCTTCTTCAGTAAAATCACGCAGTATTTCCGATTTGTTGAGGGCATTACCCACGATCTTTGTTTCACTGACATCCATATCTGCCTGTGTTTGGTCGACCTGTGTTTGCTCTACCTGCGTGTTGATCGAATTAGCACTGCCCACAAGCTCGTTGTTCCAACCATTATTAGTGCAGTTTGATTCATCGATGCTTCCGTTATGGAACCGGAACTTGGCTTGTGTGCTGTTCTGTCCATATTCTTGGAACAGATTGGCTCTGTCAAAGAGAGAATCATCTTCTATACGACTATCCACGGCGCCAGCATTTGAACCGGTGCCGAGCATGCTCACATCCTGATCACGGAGCTTCTCCATCACTTCCAAAGCAGCCTGATCGTCATCTGTATCAACGTCCAATGTACCTCTTGTTAATGAGAGATTAAATGCTTGGGTCATCGAGACATCAAACTGTGAGCCTAGTTTGGCTCCAATTCCGCCGTACGAACCGATGCTAAACGCATCAGCTGTACCGGATTTGCTTTCAATAGCTCCGAACATAAAGCTGCTGTCCTCAGTATTGTGCTTGTTATCCTCCGTGGATCCTTTTTCACCTAGGCTTTTTTCAATATCATCATTGATTGGAGTCACCTCTTCTTCTTCATCTTCAGCATCTGCCTCATCATCTCCGGAACCAAGACCTGACTCTGATACATCCTGTTCTTCAGCTGAGCCATCATCAGAATCATAATCAGAATCATCAACATCTTCCACACTCTCAAGTCTGCTCTTTTTCTTGGCATGCATTTTTTCTCGTTCTCTGATCCTCTTGTTCATCTCTATCTCACGAGCAAGGAGATCCTCGATATCCTGCTGTTCCTTTTGGAAGTTTTCAATATCCTTGGTGTCATGACCAGCCTTACTCTGCTTAATCCTGGTCAACTGTTTGACATTTTCCATCTTGAGTGCTTGAAAGAGATATTTGTGTTTCTTAGGTGCTGGAACCCCTGCTTTGCGAAAGTTGCCTTCTCCAAAGGGCAATTTCTGTGTATTTTTCTTGATGAACTTGGTCTTCACCTCCAATATGGTCGCTCTTGAAGTACCAGCTTTCACCTTAGCAAGCTCATCATCTGAGGAATCAGCATCCAACTCAATCACCGGTGTTAATGTACCTTTTGCTTCATCTCTCAGCTTTTGCTCATATGTGTGAAGTGGTTGTTTGAAAATGGTTGATCTTTGCGAGTCGTGGGCTGTGCTATTACTAGCTGTGTTGCTGGGTTGCCTCTGGGTTCCGTCCTTATTAAGCATACCAAAGATGGAATTCTCAACATCACTCTGGTCATCACCATCATCCAGTGATACACTGGTTATATCTCCGGCAAATAGAATTTCGTGCTTTGCAAGGTGCGGTTTCTCATGGTCAACAGTTGAAATAGGCGAGGTATCTGGAGTGTACGCTGAACCTGGGGCACCGTCGGTCTTAACGGGAGACGACGAGTACGAGTCTTCCTCATCTCCAGGCTTGTCAAAGTCTTCAAACAGCTTTGCTGACGAAAACTTTGTGTTTTTCTTATTATTGCGCAGAAACCCACCTTTTTTCAAGAGGTTGTTTGCAATGACAGAGTTAAGCTCTTCCTCTGCACGTCTTGAAGCAGCAGCAGCCTTAGAATGTTTGGAGGCAACTTCTGATACCACCATGGAGGTATCGTCTTCCTCATCAAAATCAAGTTCTTTTTGGTGCCTTGAGATCGCTTTCAGTTGTTCTTCAGCCTCCTTTCTCATCGTTTTGAGTTCATCACTAGTTTCACGTACTTCTGGTAGTTCCTCTGGTAGACGAGAGTTGGAACCTGCTTCTTCATCATCTTCTTCTTCCTCCTCAATAAACAATGGTGGTTGCGATTTTAATTGCGGTTGAGTCCTACGCACCGTTGGTAGGACAACTTCGTCTGAGTCATATTCATCATAGTTATATGGCGTAGGTACTTCCTTTGAAGGAGTCACAATGGCCTGTGTGTCCTGCAGCGATGGCTGTAACTGGAATGTTGAGTACATTGTTCCACTGTTGTCGAGAACCTGATTTTCCGTTTGTGTTACATTATCATTGGGTATCAACTGTATGTCGGCTTGTAGGCTTGTACGTTGTGTAGTCACTTTGAGGGATGTCTCAACGGGAGTATCGCCGTTGAGCCTCTTTTGCACTCTGGCGGTAATAGCTAAGAGCTTCTCAGGCAGCAATGAAGATAATTGCATGGTGGATGCAAGTTGCTGTGTTGCAATCGTTTGCTCTCCATCTGAGATGGCATCCTCGTTTTCTGGCAAAAGGTTACTCAAGGCATCTGCATTGAATCCTAAGAGATTCCTCCCCAACAATCCATGGGAAATACTAGGGTGATAACTTTCAGTGTCAGACTCGTAGGCATCGCTCTGTTCATCAAATTGCTGGCCTTCTTGTGTGTTTGTTGAAAGAGTAATCGCCGACCTCTTGTAAGTCCTAACGTGGGCCATTCCCTCGTTAAGATCCTCGAGCAAATCCATGGCTTATATTATTGCTTCTTGGTTCAATATCTATATATCTATATGATGTTTCTCCCCTCATCATATATTGATATATATTGATAAAGACATCTTATTTTCTGCGAGGTCAATTTCTTTATGGCCCTGTCTCACGTTCTATGTTTCACTAGGCTTCGCATGTAGACGCGCTCCCTTCCCCTATTAATTGAACCATGCATATAATGGAAAACAAACAGGCGCGTATTCTTTCGGACCGTGTCTCGAATCGGGACATTCACTATAGATAGAGAAAGGAAGAGCTGTAGTTCAACGCGGTCCGGCCTCCTCTACCTCGGTCACTCACTGCAGGAATTGGTGTTCCCACGCTCTCAGACCTGTGTTGTGGTGGGCGCCATGCAGTAGGTGGGGCAGCACTCTTTGCTTATCCTTATAGCGAGTGCGTTCCTTGTGGCTTACCGCTCACTATGTGATGTTGCTGGGTACACGTAGCTTACAAAGTGGGTTTCTCGGATAGATAGAGCAGAGTGTGAGTATTGTGTAGTGTGATGCCCATATTTTCAACCTATCCAACGAACGCAGTTAGATTTAGGCAGACTTAGGCACTGAGAGTATATACAAGAGAGCGGCGGTGACATATATGGCTAAAGTGCTATTTCGAAGAACGAGCGTTGCAACTAGAAAAAAATATATATTAGGTATGTATCCTGTCTTCTTTGTGTTTGGATATGGACATTTTGAGTTGTTTATGCCGGTTGTCCAAGGTATATGATTTGTTCGACCCGGGAGCACCGAAACAAGGGAAGAGTAGAACCACTTTTGTGTGACGAGCAATGATTCAACGGGAATCCCAACCACCTCAGAGATGTGAGGCTTCAATTGCTTCTGCAATTGGCTCGCTATGGGAGGAAGTATCTCTCTGATAGCATCATTAATTCAGATCAATGCAATATCCCGATTCAGTTTTTTGTAATACATCATTGCACACCCATTTGCACGTTATTCCCCGCGCTGGTGGCATTTCGCTGTCTCTTCACTCACTCCACGTTCTGTTGAGAAAAACGATATCGGTACAGTTACCAACATAACAGAACTGGAATGAATATTCATCTTTCATGGTCTTGGAAGTATCACATACTAATTTATCATTTGTAGCACCATGTCAACACAAACAATTGCTTCCCCATCGCAGTCACTATTGAACAACAAGGTAAGTTATTCTGCAAAAAAAATATTAAAAACCTTGAAATTTTTCCATTATAGCATGCTGCTGCAAGCAGCTTTATTCTCTTATGTACTTTACTAACTCTTTCCATAGTGGGATGTCGTGTTATCGAATACCATAGTGAAGACCGGTTTGGGTTTTGGCGCTGGTGTGCTGGTTTCGGTTTTGTTCTTCAAGCGTCGTGCTTTTCCAGTATGGGTAGGAATTGGATTCGGTCTCGGTAGAGGTTACGCAGAGGGGGATGCCATCTTCAGATCACCAGTGGGTGTCAGGGACATCAATGCATAGATAGACAGAAGATAGACATGTTTACATATACTCTCGGATTGTTTGTGCGGTCTTGCCTGGCATGTTGTGGGATTTTTCAGTGGTTTTTGTTTCTGTTTTATTTAAATTCTTGGGCATACTGCATTACATTTGTCCGACAGGATTGATATCACAGTATTGTTGTTTCAGCTGTAGAACATCCGTAGTGTTGTGCTGGAATCGAGATCCATCAACTGTATCTGTCCTTTCTTTGCTATCTGCTTATCTCATAGGCGGTTATTAGAGGTTGAGCAACCCTTGTGAATTCTAGACTGCGGCTGCGTATTGTAGCTTCAGCAGCATCAATACAATATGACTATTTTTAGTGTGAACCAACCACTCGATTTCCTACTAGTGTAGATCCTAGACTCTGTGCAGCGAAACCTATAATATGAAGTGAATGATTTCAAACACTTCTGTTGCATACTCTGGATCATACAGAGACAACCTTAGCATACAACTAAGCAATTCCAGGAGGCTTATAATGTCGGCGCTCGAGGTCGGAATGCATGGGGCATGATATTGAAGCCTATTATGTATCAGTGCATGGTAAAATCATCCCAGGAGTACAATAACATCGATCTCCTTTTGAGCAACTGCCGTATGCATTTGGGAGTAAAGAGGCTGATAATTTCCAGACTGTTCATTTGCTATTCAGTGAAAGCCCATTGCTTAAGCTGAAATTGAACATGCATTGTCAGGCTCCAAGAAAAACTCATCTAACTTGACTATAACTGATCAACCGCTGACCGCTACGGTGCTTCTTCTACAGAATTTTTATACTTATATTTCTTATCATATTATATCTGACGCATTTCTTTTCCGATCACAATGTCACACTGTATGGGCTACCTGCTTGCCTCATCGATCAGAAGCACAGCTGGCATGAGTTTTGCATCAGCACGAAGGGTTCTAATATGCAGCCTTTAGAAGAGCCGTAACTAGCTTGAGAAAGGGAGGTGATTTGAAGAAAGCCCCCGTTCCCGAGGATGATCATACATGTAGCTGATTGTTGAGATATATTTCTGCTTTCAGGTAATCTAGAACATTTAATGGTATGGCAGTTATAATATACGTCTGTCATGTCTGTGAGCCTCTTCTGGCTTGAGTTTGTCCTTGCAGGCAAGTAAGCTTTCAGAGAGGCATTAGGGGACATGAAGATCTGACGCATATGAATGCCATACTTACTACCCAGACTCTCTTCTTCTTGGTTACCGACTAGTTGCAGTCCAATGCATTAGTAGTCATGTAGGAGATCGGATTTATAAGGTACTACAAACTAGATCTCTCTGCTATGCCAAATTAAGCATGTCTCCCGAGAATATTTTTTAGGCCTGCGTTTGTGCCGAGGAGAAGGCAAAAGGGGGTAAAGCAGGGTGGGCAGAAACGGTCCCTCGTTCAAACTTTTCAGCTAATGATCTGGTTGTCGCACTATTTTTCACTGTCTTTGCACGTAGGATGCGAAGGCACTACTGCGAAGAATAGCAGAAGACAATAGAGCAACTCTCCGAGGCACCTCACTGGCTAGTGGACTGCATGGTGGGACAGCATTTGGCATTCCCATTCCCCAGTGCAGTAGCCGGTGACCGAGTCGAACCTGTTCTGTGAGGGTAGCCTATATCGAAACGCACTACGCAATGCTTCTGACCTTTGAAAGGCAAGTTTATGTGCGTTCAATCATATTAAGGTTGTGTTTTAAGCATCAATATGTCTGACCGTTCTGCGTGGTGTAAAAGAGGTGGGGTTCTTCCCTGAAAATGTACCGTATGCTGCATTGCTCTTGCAGTGCGAAGAAGCGGTGCGAGGCCCTTTTCCCTGATGTTTTTGGATAGGGGCGTTCGTAACTTGACAACTAACACTTCTGTGGTTTTGCTGAATCCCCCTTACAGATAGAGCTCACTGAGATATTCTCATGGTTTGTACAGCATTCTTATTAATCTGTGCATGGAAAACGATCGGCTTCACACTCCAGGTGGGCGGGATCTGCTACAACGCTTTTTTGCGTATTCATGCCGTTACTACTGTTTTTCAAATGCACGAAGGTGCCTTGAGCCGTGCATATTCTTGCAGAAAGCTGGTCTAGCCATCTACTGTTAACGAGTTGTAGTGTAGCAACCGTCGGCTTTATGTCCCATTTTTCACATTTGCCGTTTCGAAGCGTAATATTTTGGTGCATTTGCCTTTGGCCAGCAGAAGAACTCTTGGTGAGATCTTACTGACTACTCAGATCCGCAGAAGACTCGTTGTAGTTATATAAAACTGATCTAACGTCTCACCGGCAGCATTTTTCTGACCCATAACAATTTTGTCGTTGAATGAATTATCTGATTCTTTTGAGTTTCGAATTGATACATAGACATATATTTATTTGGGATTTATGTTGAACATCTGCTAAGTACTTCTTTCACTCACTACTTATCGGGGGTTCTTGGGCCTATAACGCTGCATAGAAATAGAGATTAAGGGTGCCCGACCACACGGACATCTCTACAAAGATGACTACAATGAAGCGCTCGCTTTCGACCATGGTCAAGTCGACTCTCAATAAAACAAAAGCGAAAATAAAGAATACTACAAATACTATTGGTAGTAGCACGGTGGGTGAAGGAATTAATGCACAGACAATCTCACCGATGTCTTTGGTGACAAATTCTTCAGATTCCAAGCATGGTGCCAGTGATGATTATTTTGGTCTCAAATATGAAGATTCAGAAGATTTCAGCGTTTCACCCACTCAACTCATGAGCTGTCAACAAATTCCAGCAACGGGAATGGTCAGAAATAGAAAACGTACAGTTTCAACATCGACATCATCCACCTTTGGTCATCCAGTTGAAACAGAGCTTCCAACTCCTATGTCACACAGAAGAAGCTCCTCGTCGCAGTCGAGAGACTCCATACACTCGTCTTCGCAGGCGGCAGCAATTAACTTTGGCGAACAGCAACACGATTTCCCATTTACGGAGGAGAGACGTGAATCTAGTGCGCCTCCAGAGGCCAGCGATCTCCTACCACCAATTCCAATAGATAACCAGCCCCCCTGTAATGAGGAAGAGCTTACGCCCACTATCCCCTTAGCTCTGAGTCCCCAGGTTACATCTACCACACCAAGTATTACGTCACATTCACAGCTTAATTCTCCAGTAAGGAGTTCATCTCTCAAAAGGTTAAATATTATATCATCTCCTTCTTCGCCAGCAATTTTTTCCGCTTTGCAGTTTGAAAAGGCAGATTCCACTAGCACATCAAGTACATTGAATATTGCAGGCAATAATAACTCATTACTCAGTGCTAACTCTCTAGATGGATCATCCTTGACTTCACCCGTGATACCAAGGTCACTATCAATGAACCAGGTATTACTCCCTCCCGCTATGACAAGAAGAAACACAGAAATCACAGACTCCCTAGTGCTCCAGGGCGCTCCTCTACTAGAGAGGGCGCACGAAGACGACATCGCTGATGCAATGGCAATGAGTATTTTAGAGAGAGTCAACAATGAAACAGAAGGAATTGGAGAAACAAACTCGAAACTTCAAGGCACAGAGGCTTGGTGCATCTAGATTGTCCCCAGAGTATGTTGTATGTCTGGGACGAAAACACGCATATAAAGTTGTTAATTGCTCGCAAGTGGAGAATATCAATCATCCAGCAGGGGGAGTTGACCGACTACTTTGGCTTTTACTTCACTTTTATTTAGATTCTTGGTTTTGCTTTGGTATGAGTCTCCGTTATTAAACACGGTGATAGGCGTTCATTCTTTTTCATAGCGGTTTCGCTGTAGCATTATATAGATTATGCGATTATTGCAATCGTTTCAGGTTTTTGTGCTTTTTTGTTTTGCTACACCCTAGAGTTTGAGATTTGGCAAATTTCAGTCACCGTCCAACAGCACGTTGCGTCATTTAATACAAATAGTCGAACATACTCTTCAAAGGCTGTCAGTGGTCGAAACTGTGCATGTAACTCTAGACATTCTGTAGGGCTTTGCGGACATTCTTGCGGACATTTTTGTCGGCTTAACTTACCTCTCCAAGAAGCAAGCTGTGTGGAACAAAGCTTTTTTTTCTTGTATGTAGAGGATATGCAGAAGAGGCATGATAAGGGGAGGTCCTGTACGATGATACCGCCGCATCCACAGCTCAGCCAGGCACATCAACGAGGCAGCAAGGTTTGGTCCAGGATGTTCCAGGCTTCTGTATGAGCCCTTGGTGACAAGTTTCTCGGACCAGAAAGTCCCAACACTACTCAGATTGAATAACCAAGTGGGTCGTGGGTTGCGGCTGAAATTTTCCAGCCTGTAACAACGGGCAGTATTCGGCTTAGCTAGCATAGAAAAGGCTTGGTGTGCATGGGAGGGCAAGCGCCCTCACCTAATTTGGCAGCCAGCCGGAAGCTAAGCCTAGAAAAGCAGCGGCACAACAGGAGGACGCCATGCTGGCCCCTTTCTTGTATCGGGTTACAGACCGCTGTTTCAAGTGTCTTGTCTTCTTTTCGGAAAGCAGATGAAAAAAACGAAATCTTAAAATGAAGCCAACAACTGGCTGTATGCGAGGCAGAGTTAAGGACGTGGGGTTCCGTTCTCCAGACTACACGATGCAACTATAACCGGAGGGCAGAGAATGAAGTGGTTAAGTTGTGTACCCACCACCATGCAGGTGTAACCAGTGAAGTTGGCATCTCAAACAGTGCCTATCAAGGACGAGAAACCACATGCGACTGCTACCTCTGCAGTTCATCCTCAGACGGAGTGCGGAGAACAGCTTCCGTGATCGTTATCACATCATCCAGATAAGATGCAGCTTCTGTTGGTGCGGATTATACTGCTGGGGACCTGGCGATTATACTGAGCGCCTGGATATACGTTGTTTTGAACCTGAAATACTTTGGGTCTGCAGTGTTACAGGAATCACGCGTGAAAGGCTGTAAGCGGTTCAATGAGCCATGAGATGAGTGCGTATGTTCCCTTTGCACTGCTATAAGGCGCAACCTCTACGCTCGGGATCTGTATTCACCTTTTGGCCTACATCTGTGGCCACACTAGACAGTATCAGACAATGAATTCGGTTTTATTCATAGTTTTTTTCCAAAATCAAAGAGTCGTCCTACTTGATCTCTAATCGTTCCTCCCCACTCAGCCGAAGAACAGCAGGCTCGTACCTAGTAACTAACTCATCGCTCCGTCCATTGAGTGGCATCACCAATGCACGACATTCGTACCCAATTTAGAAGGATCAAACTGGTTCATTTGCATGCGGCGCCGTAGGCATCTTCCCCCGCATATTGTTGTTAAGCGTTATACTTTACAGCTTGGAGTTGGAAAAGTGATCTGGTAATGGTAGAAGTTCTTCGTCATTAGCAGCTTGCAGGTTTTGGTGAGGAAGAATCATGTATGCCTGATGGCTATCCCTGGTCAATGTCTCACAAGTCGCAGAGTATCTCTGCTGGCTGCTGTGGTGGCACTCCTATTAGCATTTCTGCTATCGGAGATATCCTACATTAAGAAGGCACTCAGCAGTTTCAAAACTGGGTCGACAACTTCAGCCAACAACAGCACCAGAGTGGTGGGCACAATCGATATGCTGGATGTACCATCATCTTTGAAAGAGCTTACGCCCCCACAGTGGCCTCCGGTGTGGGACCATAGCCCAGACTTGATCATCTCTTTGACTGAGGATCTCATCACAGACGCCAGAGCATTGGATGATCGAATAGCTTCCCTTTATACAAGTAAGGATTTAGACCCAATTAAAGATGTCATTATCCCGTACGCATATCTGGAAAACTCCCAAGCAGCAACAACAAATCAATTGTGCTTCTACCAGCATGTGTCAAGCTCTGAATTACTTAGAGATGCCTCTAACAAAGCTGAAGAAAAGCTCAGGGAATTTGCCATTGAATCGGGAATGAGAGAGGATGTGTACAAGACCATACAAAGAGTTTACAATATGACTAAAGATCTTCCCGATGTGGGCTCGGAAACCAAACGGTTTATAACCAAGGTCAATAATCAATTTGTAAGGAATGGTCTTGCGCTCCCGTCGGAGAAAAGAGACAAGGTTAAGGAACTCAAGAAGCGAATGTCTACTCTTTCGCTGAAGTTCTCCAAAAACCTAGGCGAGGAAACTGAATACGAGCTTTTCACCAGAGAGGAGTTAGAGGGTGTCCCAAGCGATGTTCTCAGTGGCTTTGAGGTTGTAGCTGATGTAGAGACTGGCATTGAGAAGTTGAAAATGACTTTCAAGTACCCTGATATTTTCCCTGTCCTCAAGTATGCCAAAAATGCCGAAACCAGAAAGAGAGCTTTCATTGGTGATCAAAATAAGGTACCAGAAAATGCCGGACTACTCACTGAGGCTGTGAGAGTACGTGCTGAACTAGCTCAGGTACTGGGCTATCCGCACTACTCTGCCTATAGCCTTGAGGAGAGAATGGCTAAAACAAGTACCAACGTGATGGATTTCCTCAAAGATCTGAAAGAAAAATTGCTTCCAGGTGGGCTGAAGGAAAGACAAAGACTTATCGATCTCAAAGAGAGCGATCTTTCTTCCAGGGGACTCCCAGCTGATGCTGCCTATAATATCTGGGATCACCGCTTTTACCACACCATGCTTCTGGAGAAAGAGCACCAAATTGATGAGCAGAAGATCGCGGAATATTTCCCCATGGATTCTACTATAAAAAAGATGTTAGGCCTCTTTGAACATATCTTCAGTCTGAAATTTCAGGAAACAGCAGGTTCTAACAGATCTGTCTGGCATGAAGATGTAAAGCAGTTCTCTGTGTGGCAAACAGATGCCACAGAACCCAGGTTCATTGGATGGCTCTATTTCGACCTGCATCCACGTAATGGAAAGTATGGTCATGCAGCCAACTTTGGGATTGCTCCTTCGTATGTGAAGCTGGATGGAAGCAGGTCTTATCCGGTGACTGCTCTGGTATGTAACTTCTCCAAGCCTACAGAGGGTAAACCATCGCTGCTGAAGCATGATGAGGTTACAACCTTCTTCCATGAACTGGGACATGGTATCCATGACTTGCTAGGTCAAACCACTTACAGCAGATTCAGTGGCACTGGTGTGTCATTGGATTTCGTGGAGTGCCCGTCACAGATGCTTGAATATTGGACCTGGTCTAAAGAGCAGCTACTTTATATGTCATCACATTATCTAAATACTGCGGAGAAAATGCCAGAGGAACTTGCAGAATCCCTTATCGGGTCTAAGCATGTGAATGGCTTCATGTTCAACCTGAGGCAGCTCCATTTTGCTTTCTTCGATATGATCCTGCATACCTCACACAATGGCCAAGTTGATATCAGCAGTGCATGGAATGATCTCAGAGAGGATATCTCATTGGTGTCTAATGGTGGAGTTGTAACAAGAGGTTACGGTTCATTTGGCCATCTTTTGGGAGGTTATGCTTCTGGTTATTATGGCTACCTGTGGTCACAAGTATTCGCTGCAGATATATACTACACAAAATTCAAGGCTGACCCAATGAGTATCAAAAGTGGTACTGAATACAGAGATCTCGTTCTCTCTAGGGGGGGTTCAAGAGATGAGATGGATATTCTAGAGGAGCTATTAGGTAGAAAGCCCAACTCGAATGCCTTCCTCAAGGAGCTAGGCCTGTAATGGGTAGCAAAGGAGATGCGGGATTTCCATAAATTAAGGATGACAACTAAGGAGAATAGCCTCCGCTATTTATCGAAGAAATGCTTGTTTCATTTTCAATATCACATGATTTTTTTTGTAAAATACAGCAAGGTAAAGTACTAGAAGAAAAAGCTCTCGAAAAACTCATTATTTGTCATTAATATGGTGAATTCCTACTCTTTCAACCATCACAAAGCTTCACAAGGCATAAAAAGCTCAGCTGTATTCATCGATTATATCGGCAATACTCCCACCAGAAGAATCTTCACTTACCTCATCATCTTTGCTCATCCTATACAGGCTCATTCCCCAAGACACCGTACCCAATACAGTGTTAAGCATGCCAGGTACCTCCAGCTCCAACACCTCGATCGCATAAAATGCCAACTCATTGAAATTTCCAATTGCCTCAAGAATTATTTGTGTACGCTCAGCCTGCACTTTTACCAACTTCAACTCCATATCATATGACAACGAACCCACCACCAGGTTTGCTCCATGTGTGACAGAACCGTCTGTTAACGCCTTCATCTGCCTAATCTCCATAGACAGTTTTCTTTCAACGCCCATGATTTTGAAATACCTGATAAAGAGGTTTTTGAGGTTGAGCAGTATAACCACTATCCATAGTTTAGACGTTTGCCGTATCAGGGCATGCAATGCTTTAAAATACTTTGAATCCTTCAGATTTGTGAGTCTCGAGATAAACAAAAAGTTGTCAAGAAGTGTTATCAATGACTCTAAAGATTCGATGAGGTACGTCTCAAGTTTCCCATACTTTGTGATAACTATCTTAATCAGTTGCTTTAATTGTTGCCTGCGGCCCTCGGGTATGCTATGCCCTATGGTCGCGGTTATATCACTGTATTGCGTGTGTTTATGCTGCTGCTGGTGTCGAAGTTGTATACTTCGCTGAGACTGGCTTGAAATCGAATCGTAAAGTTCTTTGAGATTCTCTGCAGACGTAGAATTCGATGAAACGGCAGTATCTGTTGATGCGGTGGATGGTGACCGCGGGTATGACCTTGAAGAATGGCTATGGGTCATGCCAGTACCATGCTCATGATGAATATCATCATTATAGAGACTGTCTGCTCTTAGCTCGGTGAAGCGCTTGGGTGGCCTGTTGAGTAAGCTGCCCAAATATAATAGTGTCTCCATTCTGCTAGCACTTGTCTCCTGTCGGAAGTTCGACAGCCTTTCTCTATCCCTCTGGGACCTCATCAACTTATGCAGAGTAATGTTGAACCTGTCATCGCTGGGTATGCTCTCTTTCTTTAGTGATTGTAACAAACGTGACACCACCAGTCTGGTTCTTTCTGCTGAGGGTGACTGCATGGTGTGGAATCGTTGTGGAGGTGTGCCTATAACAGTGCCTATATCTATGGCTAAATCAAAAGGTCTGCAAAATACACTAGTGAGAAACAGTAGCCTTTCACTGTTTCTGAAAAGTTGGCCACGTAACCATTGACTCTGGAGTCAACGGGTGGTTTGACTGAATGACAGAATAATTGAACAATGATGGTATTTCTGCAGAACAGTAGTGATGCGCTCTTTCCAGGCACGTAGCGAGATGTAGGTTATATGCATATAGCCCTGCCCTCCAAAAGTGGAGTAAATCAACCGATCCCCACTGGTTTCATTACTGGTAGACACACTCTGCAGAAACTCGGGCTACCCAGCCGGGATTATGGGAGGAGGCGTTGTGGTGAAAGGTAGGTATGCTGCCGCACCACAATCTTTCTGCGATGGGCTGGCTCTCTTTCACATGGGTAATAATGTTTTACTCCGCAAAAGTGGGACACAGTGGTTGTCCGTAAGTACATACATATATATACAGTAAGTAAACACTGAAGTAAGTAAACACTGAAGTGTCTATCAGAGGGTCCGATATAGGGGAAGTTAAAAAAATATCAAGGCAATCCAAGAGTAGCACTCTTCTTGTGCAATCAACTTGAAATGGTTTGCAATAATTGTAAGAAAAAAAATAGGGTTTGATCTCTGAGCAGAATCATCTATCATTTGTACTATGGGCATTCCTTATATGCAAATGTTCTTGTATCTATACAGCCTTGACTTCCCCTCTCTTTATAATGATAAGGGCACAATTTTCGTATGGTGATCGATCCTCTTTAAGCTGCTCCCCGGCAATCCGCATACAATAGCGCGTGCGCACGACACGCTCCTTTTGTTTACACATCATGCAGTAGGATGTATGTGAAATAGAAAAACCATAAAGAATGTCTGCTGTATTTTCATCTCCATGATAATTTATGCTTGTCTTTCATGATAGTCATCTGCCGAGCTGATTATTGTATTACCAGCGCATATTACCGGGGCACATCCAATATGGAAGTGGAGGGGCCACAGCCAGTGCGGCAATCCAAAGAGGAATATATCAAAGGCATCAATAAACTACTCAAACTCTACAACACAGACATCTCTCAGAATGAAGACACACCGAGCTTCATTTCTCCAGACCCCCGTTACATCTCACAGGTGATACAATCAAGAGCGGATTTATTTGGGAAGCTGAAATTCCAATACCTAGAACAGGAGACAAAAGAAAAGTTTCTGAGAATACTTATAGACCCATCTCCTGACTATGTGGATCAAGCAAGGCTAGAACAGGTGGAAGATGAAACTCTAAAGTATAAAGAACTCTTGAACGAGAAAAAAAAGCGGAATGCGGCACTCCTGGAGAGTGTTATCTCCTTAAGCTCAGACACTGCGAAGCGAGTCCTCGAAACAGAGGAGAACCTTCAACAGGGAAACGTGTTATTAGAGCAAATAGCGGAGATGCAGCGTCAGATTGATGACTTGGAGTCGAGTTCTGAGCCTATTGACAGTGTCGTTGCTGACACTATTTGCAAAATCGGAGATGGGCCTTCAGACGGAGTGGAACTTACAAGGGCATCTCTGGGAACACCCATGATAAACTCTCCTAGTGAACTGAGGGGAATCGTGACGAAAAGGAAAGAAATGTTAAAAAAGCTAGATGTTCAGATTGGAACTCTTCAATCCGATCTGGCGGACAATAAACTACTGATAGAAACAAAAACTGGATCTATAGAACAGATGAAGGAGAAGGACTCTATTTTGCAAGCGCGGTTGGATAGCTGCATTCGCCTAAGGAATGCAACCTTGGGAGCATGTGGTACGGAGGATGAGGAAGGTGAGCTGGCTGGAAGAAGAGATGTAGAGTATACCGGTCAATGGTATAGTGAGATGATAAAGTTATGGTCATTGATGGCGGGAATTGATGTCGAGACGTAGTTTGATGTTCAATAAAGGATCCTCCAATATATTGCTCCTCTCTATCTTTCTGCCTCTAGATTGTTGGACCTACTTCAAACATTAAGGAACAATGCGGAAGCCACCAAAAATGTTGAATTTTCGTTAATCAATTAAAATATCTAAGGATAGGTGTGTTGTATAAATATATATATATGCAATTGAGTTATATTCCTCTAGTCCAGGTGTTTCTATTAACTCTGCTTACTCAGGAAAGCACCCATGCTTCCCAGGTACCCTTCATGCTTCAAGAAATATGCCCTTTTGGTACCTTGTGACCAGAAATTGATAGCAAACGATAGCGTGTGTATAGTCTGAGGGTGCCCTCTAATATATGAACCGGCAAAGTAGATCTTTTTCAGATTATAACGCTGTGCTTGTAGGTACGATATCTGGCCTATATTATTGGAAACAGCATAGAGCAGAGATCTCGATATATCCTGTTCTCTGAACATAGTCAACCTGCGGACTCTCTCGTTGTCAATGTCCTTTTCGTTTCCCTGGCCTGGGACGTTGTTGAGCTTTTCACTGCTGGTATACTTCCCATTTGCCAACATATTGGTGTCATTATTAGTGTTATCATTCGTGTCATTAGTGTTTTCGTTTACAATGGGTGTCTTTACACCTGATTGGGATTCCTCTTGCTCCTCATCGTTAAATACCTTCTTGAAAACTTTACCCATAGAGGATGCAATATGGTTGCTTTTCAGGCCAATTTTGTTGTAGCCTTTCCCATATATATCTCCAACGAGTAAGTCTACATTCTCATTATCACCTTCCTGAGCCATCGAGAGCATTTCGTCGAAATCCTTAGCCGTTGTCAACAGGGACAACAGCCCCCATAAAGTACCTCCTCCGAGGGAAGAACCTCCAACACGTACGAAATTATCCGGACCTGGACCTGTGACTTTGATCATCGAAACACCACTTCCAATATTCACCAAAAGGTAGGGGTAAATGCTATCTCTGTCAGCAGTGGACACATCCGTATTTTCGCTTATGTACACCAAAGGATTCTGCTCATCGTACATGAATATCTCATGTGGGATTTCAGTAATGAAGAAATCAAGGCCTATGATCAGACATTGCATTTCATCTTCCTTCTGTATACTGCATTTCAGTTCACGCTCAAGTTTGTCATTGAATTTATATGCACCTCCTCCTGTTGCTATGATTGTTATATCCTGTGTAGGCGCCGTTGCCCTATCTGGATCAAAGTTGTAGTGCGTGCAGAAAACCTCCTTGATATAATTTACAAATTCGTCTATCTTGCCCGAGTCAATTTTGTAGAAATTTAGTTTCCCTCCACCTGTTTCTGAGTCTTTGGTGAAATACACCAACTTTGATAGGGACCCACCAATATCTACAGATATATGATGGACATCTGCGGCATGGAATGGTAATGCAATATCCTTCGTCTCTGGTATTTCTGTATTTTCGTCTTCACTCTCACTAGTATCCACAATATATGCGGACGCCACATTGAGAGGAATCGAGTTCGAAGAATGACTGTTGAAGTACAGAGATTCCTTTGAAGATGAAGGAGAATCCCACGAGCTGCTCTGGGATTCTACTGAGTCTTCTCGCTGTAGCGGCATGACTTGGTATGTGTATGTGTATCTTGAGCGGATGTTGTGTGTGAAAGAGGAAGAGTGGGTACGACAGCTTCCCCGATGATAGTCTCGCCATTAACTGGGAATACTAGAACACACTTTTGGAATGTATACGTGGATGTTATCTAAATTGTGCTGCAAAATGTATTTAGCTTGCTTCAACGATACCGTAGACTGCAATGCTATTAACTTCTCTGTCTCCCTCTCTGGACTCGCTGAATAATTGTGCGTCAGTTAGGTTGTCCAAGCAAAATAATAAAGAAGCACCGAAGCATAAAGAGACAAGATCACGAGCGGGGAAATACACGGACGACGAACTTTTTCAAAGCATGCAATGGGGCAGTAAAAAAAACTGGAGAGCACAGAATGCAGATATATAAGCTGCAATAAGCTCCAGCTTCAGTCGGCCTTGAATTGTCTACAGTTTAATAATGCCTTAATGTCTATTCTACTTGTTCGCATCCATGGAGTATGCGTCGTATACACCGTGTAGGCAGTGTGACAATTTTATTTTTCGTAGTTTTTCGCCCCAACAAGGCTCGCTGCGGGTACGTTACACTACGGAGAAGCAGTAAGGTGGACACACAGCCTTAGTATGCTGCCCGGTGATTGTGTCCCAGTACCGACGAGCAGAGAGAATTAGGTCATCACTAAGAGATGAGAACCTCGGTGTGAAGGGTCGCTGCACCAGGAAAAGGCAGACGAGTCATGTGTCGTTTGATGGTGAACCGGGGAGTGATAGATGGGGAAAGAGAGGACGGAATGCACAGTGAGGAATTTGACATAAGCTGTATGATCCTCCATGGGGAAGGACGTTGTGCTTCAGTTGCCTTGAGTAGTGTGAGACCCATGAGGCTGTAATACTCTTATCGCTGCGTTCATCATATCTGTTGCTCACGGATAGCCAGGACCATTTTATCAATGGAGCTTGTAAAGTATTGGTGCATACACTCTCTATGGTGAAGCGGTGCAGGGGAGGGGGCCGCTAAAGTGTGATATGGACTTACCTCAAACAATCATGGGGATGGAAAGGACCATTGATACAACTTATCTCAGGGTTACTATAGAGTAAAGCCACCTAAATACTCAAGAAGAAAAAGAAATAAACAAAAACAAATAGACAGAAAGGCAGAAGAATGTTTCAAGGCATCTTTCACAATGTATATCTATCTTGCAGTGTGATTTAGAATTTGGTATCCTTACCACATATAAAAGAATGACGACGCTATGAGGAAAAACAGCGCTGTGTGGTTAATCCGTTGGTCCTGTAGGGGATGTCCATTATCTTCCTTTCCACGATGAATATATGTCAATAAATCCGTTTGATTATGTATATGCGCCTTACAACATACATATATGACGTGTCAGTCTGTCATATGTACCCCGAGTCCTTATGAGGTATCTACTTCCAATATTCATGTAAATAATCACATTTATACCTTTTCTGTCCATGACACTTATGCAGAGCACTATCGCAGCAGTCATTGCGCATAACCAAACCCTCATCGTCAAATCGACGACGTCTGGTGTGTGCATGCGTTGCGATGAAGGGATTTAGCCACGAAAATCCAACTCGGAAGTGCTGCCGGAGCTCGAGGAGGATCATAAGAAACAATTAAGGTTGAAGGCTGCTTCAATGGAGCATCTCTCAGCGATAGAGAACTATTGCACCATTCTGCACTCCCACGCACACCCCTTCACCTCATATAGTATATACCCCCTGTGCAAAACAGCAACCCTAGATAGCTACCTCCACTCAGGCTCAAATACGTTCGCACAAAGAATTAAAGAATGCCTAGATAGGAAATGTCACACCAGCGGCTCTTTCAATATGTGTCCAGATTGATGACGTTGGTGATACAAGCCCCCACTACTTACAAGAGACAGGATACCATATTGCAAACTCGGCTGCTTGCTTTGGTCTAAAGGAGGCAAAATCCTAGCGGAAGGAGACCGCAGAAAGGTGCAAAAGAAATACTCCAAGACCCTTTTATTTGCTGTCACTTTCTGAGAATGTCCCGCCCTTATGTCAGAATGCATTTCGCATAAGTCTAAAATGCGCCACGGTATTGGTGCATTCCTGCAGCTTACGTCCCGTTCCGATGGTGTGTGCAAGGATAAGCTTCCTAATTCTCTGCTTGCGAGCAATGAGGCCAGAGCTACAAGCAGTATAGTGGCTTTGCCACTAGCGCATGTCGAAATCCATATCAATATACAGGGGAAGGTGAGAGCCCAAATTAGCTAAGCTGTAGGTCTCTGCTGCAGGAAGAAGAGCAGCACCTGTACAAATACTGTGTCAAAATGCACGATAATGAGGGTCTGGCCAAGGTTAATACCGAGAACTCCACTGTGCCAGTCTGTCGCGACCATAATAACATATTAAAGAAAGTTTAAAATCGTTAGTTTCGCATCTACCCCATATATAGCTCGCTTGTAGGGTGTAGACGCTTAAATTTCACAGCAAGGGCCAGCTTGCCCTGATTTTGGTTAGGCTGCTTTCTATCAATTATCCTGGAGATCCCTCCAATCGAGACCAAGTGGTCTCTTAAAAAAAATATAAGGCACATTTTATTTTATTTTGGCGAGGTGCTGAATAATGGCATTTTACGGTACACCATGCATACACCAGCCACATCTACGTTCTGAAAAGGGGGTACTTTATGTTGCTAAAGGCAAAGCATATATAGTAAGCATAAGCCCCCTTCAAAGTCCATTTAGTTTATCACGTTCTGGTTAAGGTTGAAGAAGCGGGTAGCGGCCCCATAATCCGTGGACCCTAGCTCCAAAATATGGGTCCAGAACGGCCGCATTTCTGCCACACCCCATAAGGTTCGGTTTTGTAGAGAAACTGTCCACAACTGGCAGGAGATTCCGGGTATCCTTGTCAGCGCAGCACAATGACGGCCAAGCTGTGGGCCCTTTGTTAGGAGAAGTGAGGGCCCTCGGAAAACGGATGAAGAAATTGACAGGGGCCACAACTAAACAGACATCAACCTAAAGCAAGTTTACTTTTGGCCAAAAGGGTGATGGCATCGCCTACGCAATAGATAAGGCTTTGTTCCTGGCAACGCTCGTTACAATTTTGGGAAATAATGGTCCCACAGACTTGTGGGACAAAGTGGCATGTATGTCATTGGGACTGGGCGCAAACTCCGTATCCGTAAAGAGTCGTTTTCCCCGGTGTGTGTATCGACTAAAGCCTCCCCGCTCTAGCCGACTCCTCTCATTCTGCAGTCCACATCTTCATATTTCGCCTCAAAGCCGCTCTCTAGCTCTTTGCGCACCCCCAGTTTGTGTGATGAACTGCAAGAGGATATGCATGATTTCTTGGAAGTGCCACTATACGGGAATTATGCTGCAGGGCGTCTTCCAGCTATTTTAGGACTAAAAACACAAACACAAAAACTTTACTGTACCTGCCGATGATGCTGCAACGCTTATGAGCAGGCGAATGTGTTTCTGCCCATACATTAGCAGACTCATAGAGAGAAATACAGATAGTCCCGCTTTGCAGGTTTTCAATTTTTTACACACCTAGTACCCTCTTCTTATCTCTCATTTATATACCACCTTCTTATTAAAAAAACAAAGGTGAAGGTTCGTATCGAGGTATTCAGAGGTTAATCTGTTTGTACCCCGAAAGTTCAGAGATCTGTGTTTTTGTGGTAGTTCAGCCGTCCGAGGATTCCGCCTGACACGTTGGGTGTAGTTATCTCTCACAAACCATTTGCTCGGACAAACATAAAGGCGAGGCGGCGTCGCTTGCTACCATGATCGTATAGCTACTGCTAAACATCTTTGTCACATACTCCTCCATTCATTTTTTGGCAAATTTATAAGTTTTGCATTGCTTTAATATTTATTTGCTTGCTCATTAATTTGCCGGCCTGACTGCAGTCGTTTGCTTAGCTTCCCACATTCCATTCCACCAAGTGTGACTGTCATTCTTTTGCCTACAAACAACAACTAAACTATCACCCGGTGTTGAATATTTCCAGTAATTTTGATAGGCATTGTTCCATTGCCAACTCTGAATTCACCTCTCATCGTCTAACATAGTTGTCCTCTGGGTGGTATTTGGGTGGTATTAATTTACTTCTCATTTCGTTCAACCGCCCCCCCCCCTGCACCCCACACGATCTCAGCAGTATTGCCTGAGAATCCCCGACCATACAAGTCACATATGAGCATATCTCTCACTGCCACTCCTCCTCTAAGGAGAGGGCACTATCATAAGAGGTCATCCGCCATTTCTGGTGACTTTGACATCAATGGTGGAGATATGGGGTTGTTTCTTCCTCCATCGTCTGCGATTGGTGTGAATCAGCTCTTCTCAAGAAGTGCGCCCTCTTCCGCCATTCCAAGTCCCATGAGAGTGCGAGCACGTACAGGGTACAATGTTGTTGATGAAAGCAGTGACTCCTCTACTCCACGAGCTGATAATGCCTCCGTTACTGCATCCAAAGTGCAGCAGGACACTCCAGAACTGGTTGTATCTGAGTACGATGGCTCTGTAGAGGACGAGCCAGACATATTCCCATGTGATAGCCCGCTGAGGTCGACACCTAAAGTGGTTTTAGAGGAAGTTCAAAGTACACCACTGCGTTCTAGCCGAGCTGAGGAGTGCTCTGTATCTTCGCCCACCAAGTTCTATATTACTGAAGAAGCCAAAATAGATACAAAGACGCATATTCCAGGGGCCATGATAGACCTGGATGATATTCTTAACAACAAGAGTTCAAGGCCTCAGAGGTCCAAGCATCACCGGTCAGGTAGCGCTCCTGATTTCTATAATTTCTTTCTTCCAGACAGGAAATTTGGTCTCACTTCACCGAAGAAGAGTGAGGCGGTATTGGCTGTTGAAAATATTGTAGAAGAGAATGAGGAAGAAGAGGATCAATATAGGTCTGATGATAATGCGGCAACTTCGAGGACTGGATCTCTATACAACTATGCTGCATCTGCGTCCTCTTCTGTGAACTCTTTACTGTTGTCCTCTACTACTTCTCTAAACCAGGTTGCAACTACTTCAAGGACGTTGGCTTCAACGCTACTGCATAACTCGTCGACTCATTCACTGAGTTCTGCCAATTCCAATAATGGTTTAGGACTTAGCTCATCTGTACAACCACAGTCAAGTCATACAAAGTATGGTTTTGCAAGCACAAATACGAATAGCGTACCGAGCCTTAGAGGTAAGGTGAGGTACCAGTCATACTATTCCAACCAGCAACAGATGATGAACAACAGCAAGCCTTTATCATCCTCCCCAGCCCCTGTAGCCGTTCCTGCATCGCCCTCCATTCTTATCAACAAAGAGAGCATTGAGTCTCTGGCCGTTAGTTCCCATTCTAATAAAGAAAACTTTAAGCGCACAGCACTGATGCCACCTCCCACGGCCATCTCATCAAAGTCAAAGTCACCGGTTCGTATCTCTGTGAGATTTGCTAATAAGGTTCAGCATCCGTCCTTGGCATCTTCAGCACCAACATCGGCTACTTCTTATAGGGCTTTCACCAATACCCCAACTTCCATACAGTCACAGTCACAGTCCCCGTTCCATTTTGAAAGCGTCGCTTATGAAATTCCCGAAAATTTCCACAGAGACCACCGTGCCAAATCGATGAATGAGCAGACTCTCCTGGCTCCTTCACCCAAGATACATAGCCGTGGACGTAGTCGGAGCAGGTCTGCTTCTCCTCTCAAATCGCTAGATTTGGGCAACAGACAGTCTGTAGATTTAACGCCTTCCTCGCCTGTGAAGGAGAGGAGGGGATTCCACTTGTCTTCCCTATCACGCAGTTCTTCTATCATTTCCACTTTATCCCACAAGTCCCGCCCATCATCCAAGTCAGTTGCGTTGTCCGTTGACTTATCGATTCAAGGCGGTATCTCAGTTCAATGCGAGAGTCAGGGCAAGGCGAAGGATCAAATGTATGATCAAAGCAGAAGAGCTGTATCTCCAGAACTGCCAGAGTCTGCTGCTACAATCTCCAAGTCTAAACATCGGAAGAGCAACAGCCTTTTTACCTCTTTCACGCGCCATTTCACTCATCATAGGTGGAGCTCATTCATCTTCAAGGATGAGAACGGTGAATTGCACAATGATGAAGATGTTCAGCATGCCGTGAATAGCAGTCATAAGTCTATGGGTTCTTCGTCTGCAGGATCTTTTGGTCCGCCATTGTCGCCCTCACGCGACATGTTTTCTGCTAATGTCTTGACTCCTCATGTCCTGTCTCCTGCAGACTCTCGTATCGATGCTAATAACTCTACCTTCATCCAAGACAAAAATGAGACCAATGAGGATCATGATAGAACGTTGACTGCCGTCACGTCGGACGAAACAACATGGCTCAACTTGGGAGAGCCGGGTCCGATGGTTCATGTGGCTAAGGTGAATATACTAGTGGATCCACAAGATCAGAGAGCGAGTACACAAGTTAGTGGTGGCAGTGAGTGCACCGAAAAAGATCCCGTTCCTGAAGCTAACCACTTGAAAGAGACTAGGGAGAAGGATAAGAAGACCCCAAAGCTATTAAACTGGATGAAATCAAGGAATAGGAGAGAGAGTTCCTAAATGACCCTTCTCCTATGACATTTCTTCTATGAAGGGTTGGCTATCGAGGGCATATTATGTGCATTGTTTCTTTGAGTGGCACAAAGTTTTTGAGAGAGAGGAAATGAGGATACAGCTGTTGGTTGTTTGACAACTGACCCGAACAAGGTACTTGTATGTTGAGGTGTTAGTTTACGTTCTAATGTGTTTTAATATTGTGTTTTATGTCATTGTTTTCTACGTCTTGTTTTTACTTTTGTTTTCGTGTGCTACAGTTGACGATCGGATGACATTGCTTCATATGTTGTCTGTTTATTGTCTTGCTAATTCAATATTTAACTTTTGCGGCTTAGCATATGTTGTCTAATTATCGGCCACCTTCCAAACACCAACTGTCAAAGATGCTGTTTCACTGATAAACAAGTGTATATACTTATCTGTGTTTGGATTTTATATTCAGCCACAAATATGAATCGTGGAACTTATTTCCATCGTTACACAATCGGACCAATATATTTTCGCAGTTATATAGTAAACTATCTATGCAGCAATCGCGCGCTCATCCCATTGATCTGAGCTTACGTTAACTTTTGAACGACGTTTCTACCCATAAAGTGTCTTTTATTTGTCCGATTGTACCCACATAATTATACGGCAGAATTCTGAAGGCTTATTTTGTATCTTTCAAGCTGGAGGCAAGAAAATATACCATCACTTGAAGATGTTCAGATTGTCGTTGGCCTTAGTGACTCCTATATGCATGTGCTGCTATACTATTCTGCCTACTGGCAGCGCGATTGTCTCACTGCGCCTAGATTATGGCACCGATGGTGCCCTTATTCTGCTCTACATGCTGTGTCACACATACTAAATTCAACCATGCAGAGAGAGCGCAAGGGAAGAATTGTTATAGTGTACTAATCAATATTATATGATAGTGTATTAACCACATTATCATCCAATAGAACTACGATAATTTGCGAAGCGTCGCTGTAACACAGTTAGCGTAGTGCTTACAAGCAAATGGTGAGAGGGCTCGAGATGTATGGAGAGCTTCAGTGAGGCGAGGTATTATACATTGAAAGGCCTCAATATAAGTTGGCATCAAACAGGAAAACATTATTGCCTTTAGTAGAACACATTAATATCCAACAATGGCTTCTTTAACATCCGTGGTGAGAATTAGTGAATACATCCTCAAGACTCCTTTCTTGAGGAAGGTGTTCGTTCCAACCTCTAAGGTGTTCACCTACTATGCCGGTTACAGGGAAATGGGTCTGAGGTGAGTAACAAGCATTAATATTTAAGAGCATAGTCAACATCGACAGTTGCTTGAGATTATATGAGATTCCATTGTGAATTCAGTCTTTTTCGAGTGCCTGAAGAGAGGTTGAATCCCTGAGGAAAGTGGTGTCGTACAACACGCACCTCTTATATGTAGAATCACCACAAAAAAGCCCGGGATAAAAGTACAAGATTCAATCGGCGTAGTTATGAACAGAATGAAAACAGTTCCCTGTATAGCAGATAGGTGGACAGTAGAACCACTGGTATGGTGCACAGCGTATATACAAAAGCTTAGGGTGCCAAGGACCACCTTTAAGTATATTCTTTCCCAACGACAAGACAACATTCCTTTCAATGGCGTGTAAACCAACACAGATTAATTATTTTGACGGTACAACTATCATCTCATGTAATTGTCGAGTGTGTTCATTTCATACTAACAACCTTTAGACTTGACGATTGTCTGATTGAGGAGACCCCAGTGATGCAGAAAGCTATCTCTAGATTGCCTGCCTCCGAATCTTATGCCAGAAACTACAGGCTTCTCACTGCCCACCAGCTTTCCCTTACACAGAGTGTTCTGCCAGCTTCCAAGGCTGTTAAGGCCGAGGAGGATCTTCCATACCTCACTCCATACATCCTCGAAGCTGAGGCGGAGGCTTTCGAGAAGGATGAACTCGACAACATCTCGTTCAAGAAATAAAAAATGTGTTGTTTGAAATTGTCAGTGGGGACGGCACTATAGCAGAGATAATTGGATAAGATATATATACTGGAATGCGTTTAGAATAGGTTCAGATGGTAGACCACCATTCACTCTCATTTCTCTTTTAGTGGTAATGAATACATAGTTAGTTACATCGCAATGTACCAAATGGAGTAGTTCTATCATAAGCGACATCTATTGTAAATAGAGTAATGCAATCTATAAATTGTTTGTGTAATAGTAATGCTAACTTTCTCAATTCCGACAGTAGTTCTATAGATAGCAGAAAAGCTTACCCCACCTTATTGAGGCTAACTCTAATTATTACCCCCCGATCAAAACATTACGAACAATGTATCTACCCACATGTGCTAGGTATCTCTCAATAAGAATATTCGTCGCCCGGTTGATTATCAGCGTCATTTGGGAATCCAACTTCAGACAAGATCTCATCAAATCCATGCTTCAGAATTGATGCCCTGATTTCCTCATTCTTAGAAAGGAACATGCCCAAGAATCCAAGCGAGTTTGTCCAAATGCCATCGAAAAATGCATGCCTCCTAGGTACCACCATTATCCACTTATCTGTCATCATGAGATTGTAAGAGATTGGGGAAGCAGGTTTCCCGCTTTGTACAAACACATTCAGCACCCTGCGGATGAGTGCAATATATGTTATAGAGAGTATTTCCTCGCTCTCGTCCTCGTCTTTAAATTTTGGGGGTAGTGGCACAATGAAGTGCTTGAACGCGAGTAACTTGTTTCTCAATGGCTGCCTCTCTGATGACGTGTCATCTGGAATGAACCATTCCCTAGCAGCAACAACTGCATCTGGGAAAGGCTTTAGAGCTTCAGGAAGCTCCATGAATTGTACATGTTTATGATACTGTGAGTACCCACTCTCCGGCCCTGAGTTGAAGAAACTGAAATACCTCTCTCCTTCCTTGTTAGAGTTCAAGTTCTTGAGAATTGTGTACATCAATTGCAGCTCCAGAGGAGAAAGAAGGGAGTCTTGTTTCTGGAATTCTTTTGTCACCATGAGGAAATGGTTGGCAGAGTTGGGGAACTTATTGAGAATCAATCTGTAATCTTTAACAAGCTCATCCACGAGGGTCAATTCTGGTTCAGGGATCATGAATGGATTCTTCTTCTTAACCTCCTCTATCTTCTTTGCCTGCTCATCTTTAGATAGTACCTCTGTTGTACCTGCATCAGCACTCGAGGCAGAGGTTGGAGTATTGGGCCTATTAATCGGCCTCTGTGCCAATCCTTTAACTATCTTTAATTCATACTATATTCATAGCTGTTAATAACTGATCGTTGCCAGCATTGTAGCTTAGGCGATCACCTACACAAAATTGAATGCAGTAGTGCAGGCCTTACTTACTCGAATATTCTTCTGCTCGTCAGTGATAATCTCGGCTTCAGATTTATTGAACACCAAACTTTCGCTCTTCTCTGCGCTCTCAAACTTGCTTCTCAAAAGTGGTAGCAACTCAGTAACCTTGAGTTGATCGATGCTTGAAATAATTTTGGCAGCCATTGTGAAATAGGGAGGCTAAAGCGGAATACGGCAACCTCGTTTCGCATATCCCACCTCTCAACCTTGGTTTTATCTAGTCACTGCCTTAGTCCGAGCTTCTCGAGCTAGCAACATCGTGCCTGTACGTACGTCTGTAAGTATGTAAGTACGAGAACTGACGGGATTTCCCTACAGAGACAACGTAAGGTCGTCCAGCCACCAAGGTATAAGAGTTCGGCTTGAGACATCCAATGTGCAGATGATGTGCGCCCGAAGCCATGCACCAGCTTGCGATGGGGTCAACTATGGCGTCAAGGACAGGGTTCTCACACACGTTCACAGTCGCAGGTACATGAGGGGTCGTATATAGGTTGGCTCCTGTTGCAATGTTGATGGCAATGCCGTCCCAAGTTTATTAACGAAGCGCAGATTGCTTCGATGCTTTCACACAGCTTCACAACAAAGTATACTCCTCATGATGCTGTTGGCCTGTATCAGATGGAGTCTCCGAGGGAGATTAGTGTAGTGGTTATCATACTTGCCTTCCAAGCAGGTGACATGGGTTCGATTCCCGTATCTCTCATTGTTTTGTGATGTTTTTTTTTGGCGTTTCTTGGCTACAAATTATTCACTTGCGCATTCGGAAAAAGTCATTCGCAACCCAAGAAAAAGACATTTTCCGCCTCGTGAATTGTCAGTTGCTAGACCAGGTCGTACTGGCGTAGCCATAAGTTCAAGCGGTTGCATATGCGCACCGCGGCCCCTCAACTTATGGACATGAATTGGTCTCTACCCCATGTACTCTTCCCCACTTCTTAGAGTTTGCTCCCTTGCAAATCAAAGTCGCATACATAATGCAAATTCATCTCGACACTACGTTCTTACAACTCGTCCCTGCCTCTGGTAAAATTGCTTATCGCATGTGATAGTGTTCACTTCATATAATTGCGCAAGTTGATGACCAGCAGCTCGATTGCTTCTGTCTGTATCTGCAATGCTGATTTCTGGTAGCAATATATGTCAATATGCCTCACGCACTTGCGGAAGCGTAAATAAGGCTAGAACAAGTTTGGTCTGGAGAAAGCCGAGAAGCCAGCCCTATGTGAGGGTCAGCTGTTGTTTCGCACCCCCACAAAAGAAATGCATCAGCATATGCTGTCGGTTAGTCTTGTGCATATGCGTTTCACCAACAACATTCTCTCCGCGGTGGGAAATGCCCTCGTAATAAGAAACAACGCATAGAAGGACATTTACAGAATTAAAGGCAGACCCTATTCCAGGTCTGCACGAGCGATGACCACAAGGATTAGCATCCATCTTGCAGCCCAGGTCTCTCTACATATTAGCAAACTTGATAGCCTGAGTGAGAATTATTGAATACCATTTGAGAATTGGGTGTCATATACAGAAAATCAGGTTACTTGGTCCAAAACACCGTCTTCAAAACACGTAGATAATTGTCACAGATAAATCTTTGATGCATTGCGAAGCAGAGGAAAGCATGCACTCCAAACAGCATGACACAAACATGAATCGGAGGGATATATCAATTATCCTATTGTTCTGCTCTTCTTGCAGAATCGATGCACTCATTCACCCCGGGCTGTTCAAAAATGTCAAAAACAACAGCCACAGCATCAGCCATCTTCTTCGTAAAGTCATCAGGAAAAATTTATGTACATCTTTCTGGAATTGGGATTACACTGGATGCACTCATTATACAACCGACGAACTTCTAACCGAGAATAATGCACCATCTCGATTACTGCGCCTAAGACACTGCTATCGCTTGGCAGAAACCTGTATGTATGAGATCGCTTAACTTATTCATTTCAGTGCAACTAGTCTTCTCATGCAGCAGTGACCATGGCAACCACAGCATTTAGTTGCCTCACTACTGCTCTGCATCCTTTCGTTCTCTGCTCCATACTCCCTTGTCTAGCTTATCTGTTCAGGTAGCTACAGATTGGGTACCCGCTGAACTGCGGGACCAAAGGGAGCTGCTGATCGAAGCAGTCACCGCTCTTGCTAATATGCATGTTAGTAAAACGGGGGTACATGCAGTTGGTTGTTGATTGTTCGTAACCGAAATAAAATTGCAATTATTTTGTATAGATTTGGTGCTCAGTTAGAGTGTTGATCGTCTCTTTACGGCAGAATATACACGAGATTATCTAATCATACTGAGGGAGATGTCTCTGCACATGGCACATTAGCATAAATGCTGGGCCTCTAAAAATGCACGGCGACATTAAATGTACTGTGGTGTATCAAGGCCCCTCCCAGCTTCTCACCCGAATTGAAGCCTCAAAGTTGCCGATAAGCACTGTCTCTGAACAGCCTAGCATTGGTTGCTGCACACATAAAAGTAAGCGGAAAGAACAGATAAATAAACAAACAGATAAGCAAGAAAGCAAACGGCGTTCTGTTGGAGCATTACGTTCTGTTGGAGCATTAAAGAGGAACAAGAGTAATAATAGTGCCGTAAATCACCTCCGTGACTCCGGTAGATTACACCAGAGTTATGACGATGCTCTGAGGTGTTTCTGTGCGGTATCGCAGAAGAGTTTTGGACCCCTTTCGAAGCGTGTTAGCGTGTACTCATGCAGCGAGTGCAGCGTTCACATACCAGCAAGGCGGTGCAGGTTCACTAGCATATTGGGAAGAGGTACTGCCACTTAGCTGCAATAGAAATCGACCAATGAGCGCAGAGTAGTATGCATTCATGTGCATCAATTCTTCCCTTGTCAAAATTAACCTCCGCCATGTTGACCACACTGCGCGTTTCGCACACAAAAAAGAAATTTGCGCGCCTAAAAAATACACGTGCAAAATCTAAATCTGCAGAATGCTAGTGCTACTGCAGCAGATGGCTGCATGCCTGTACTAAAAACTATATAGCAGTCCGGGCTGATTTGTTCTCTGCGTCAACCTGTCTTGAAAGATGCAGAAAACTCTCAGTGTTCAACCTATGCGGATGAAAGAAGTGGCCAACATTCTCCCACGGGCTCCTCCACTTTTTCTCCACCCTTTTATCAAGCTTTGGAATTTTTATTTTCTAGAGCTCAAAGAAGTCAACTAACAGACTCAATGCAGAGGTACCCTGGGTAGGTGGTGTTGTGTCTGGTTTCCATGCCAACCAGAGATTCTCTGCCGGTTGCTGCGGTTAAAGATCGCCTACGATTCAGTCTAATGAGCATGGATTTTTAATTCTTCGGGTTCTCAGTCTCGGCATTTTATTTGTATAACAAAACTAATCCTCCGAGATAATGCCTAGCATTGCATCTCGCTTCATGTAAACATTGCGAGCACCGTCACGATCATAAGCGATTCTAAGGATAAGCTGAGAAGCCAGCAGGTTTCCTGTACGTTTACAAAAAGG
The DNA here is from genome assembly GCA_003706285.3 of Kuraishia ogatae. Classification (NCBI taxonomy): domain Eukaryota; kingdom Fungi; phylum Ascomycota; class Pichiomycetes; order Pichiales; family Pichiaceae; genus Kuraishia; species Kuraishia ogatae. The sequence goes on along the minus strand of PPKV03000002.1, from coordinate 604,410 downwards.
CGCGTTTGTAAATTGCTGATCAATAGATTACATTCCACTTGCTGTATGCTTTGCACGGCAGATTTCTGCAATTGAAAGATAGCATAGCATTTTAATGCAAGTGAATACTCATCAACACAATTGCAATGCCTCATTGAAAAGCAGGTCCACACTGCTTCTTTTTTGCAAAGAACATGCATCAGATGTTTATGCCTTGTTTATTCCTTGTTGTTGTACGGCATTTTCTTTGCAACTAAGTTTTTCCGGTGCTCTGACTCTGAGCGCATACACTGCTGGAGGGTAGCACGTTGACGCGTCCCGGACGACATATGGCTCCTAATTTAGAACGAAAACAGAAGCGTACATCGCCGTGCTCTACGCATTGTCGCCAGCTAGGAGCTAACTACTGCTCTACACCGCTCTCGGAAACCGAAGATACTAATAGTTTTTCCATTCAGGAAGGGTTGTGTAATTGTGAGAGAAGGATTTCATTGGCAGTTTCTCAAATCGAATCTGAACAATAGAACTATGTGGGCGGCAGCAACTAGGTAATCGTAACGCAAAAAACACCATACTTGCCAGTGAAGTTAAAAGAAACTGCAGAAGGCGCAAGGATGCAGTGCATGAAGGTCAAGAGCCCTGGGTTGATCCCCTGCGGAATGGGACCTCTGTCTGGGAAAAGATGCATCATTCGTCCATCACAGAGGCAGGAAAATGGAGACTGAGGCCCCACCTGCTCTTCTGCAGCAGAGAAGGGCGGGGCGGTTAGAGCCACAGGCAACAGCAAGCTCCTGAATGGCATCCTGATATGTATGTCTGTCTACATTACTCTAATTTACAAATATGGATGCAGCCATCCAAAGTTTCCATCACTCCAAGAGGCATTGAGAATCATGCGGCGGGTATCTGTGAGAAAAAATAGTTACAACGCACAATTAAGGATGTCATTTTTTTCTCTCCAAGAAAAGCTCTACCCTTCCGAGCCAGAGAACCGAAAGGGTAAAAATAATTGAATCGAATCAGGCCGGCATCCTGCTTTCACTTATCATTTGTCCGTTGCTTTGGAACGTCTTCTTGGCTTCTTGGCCTCAGTCCTTGGATGAGCTCTATGCTGTGGTAGGCTCTAACTGCAAGAGCTTGTTACCCCATGTCCCACCTTGAACTACCTGCAAAAGAAAGTTTTAGTTTGGCTTTCTGATTAATAGCTAATGTACCTATTTGCATCATGCAGATGAAAAGGGAAACGCAAATCTGCGCACAGAAAGAATATGCAGCACCGCCACACCTGCATTCGTAAGTGCTCCCTCCCTATTTATCGAGAGAGGTTACTACAGAGTCTCTTTCTGTCCGCTGGATATATGGTTGTTTTTCTCGTGCATATGCGTCTACAGGATACATTTGGTCAGAAGGAGAGGTGTCGGTGCCTCTCTATCTGGCGTCTTATCATGTACAATGGCGGCCGAGGTTGGATAATCGGGGTCAAGCATAACACGAGGTAATAAACTTATATATCTGGTAAATGCCCGAGGTTACATCAGAGAAGAAGATCTCTTCTCCAAGTTCTCAGTTTCTTACATCATCCGGTTTAGAAGCTCCATCATTTCGACTTAAAGTGTCATAGTAGGTTCCGCGACCAACCAAATCCACCAAAACTCACAGACAAACTATTCTACAAAGTTGCTGCACATAGGAGTCCATTGTAATGTTCTCCACATTGTTCCCCAATTCTCCGGCTTCAGAGTTTGACGTCATGGCCAATTATCATAGCAACAATTATGGGTTCAATCTCCCTGAAAACTCTTTTTCTCAGATTGAAGAGCTTGAAGAGCACCTTTCCATGAACGGCATGGTCGCAGGTTTCCTAGCCAGTGCCGGTTTGAACTCGTTCAACAACCGTGAACCCACATATCAGTATAACGGTAGCCACCTGATAAATAGCATGGAAATTCCTTTCCCCGAGTTCCACGACAACCAGGTGGATATGATACCGTTGGATCACAAGCTCCAGCAACGCAGGCCACAGACAATATTCCCAAGCCATCAGTTCACACAACATCTTGAGCATTATACACAACCCGAGCAGCACTACGCGCAGCCTCAGGAGTACGAACTGCAGCATGAACCCATCCAGACAGTCGAGTTCACTACTGAGGCCTCAGCTATCTTTCCTCCAGCATCAGCATGTACACCGCCTGAGGGAATACTTTCAAGGCGAGACAGCTTTGAAAGTGAGTATGAACATCTCTCTTCTTTGCATTCTTCCAAGTCTTCGTCCCTGGAGCCAAACAATATCTCTCTAACCCAACAGAAGATCATTGTTCCGCAAATCTCTGCAACCATGATAGCTACACCCAGGTCTGCCGGTATTGAGGAGACGAGTATACAAGGCATTCAAGGCTTCTCTGAGCGCGACATGTACTCCAGCAGATATCCAGTGGTGAGAGGAGTGAGCTCTGGCGGCAGTGCCACCAGGCCTCCAAGGAGTCAGCCGGGTTCACCCTACAAATATCTCAAGGTAAACCTCAAACTCATAAACTCAAGAGTTGAGGATATGTGTTACCCTCAGTGGAATCCACTGGAACTCGAAGATCAGAGGAGAATTATTCGCATTGAGAGGAGACAGAATGGTCCAGAAATCATTGCTTCCTTTTCCATCCTTGGCTCTGCTAAAGAGAACCCAGAAACATTACCACCAGCGCCTGGTGTTGATGTTGTTGAGATCTCTTGTCTTGAGTGTATCGTCGACAGCAACTACGCTGACGACGACGAAGATATTGTTGACACTGAAAGCACTAAATTCATAGAACACGAACGTCCTGCTGGTCTAGACAAGGAGTTCTACATAACCAGTGTTGAGGTTATAAAGGTTGTTGAGTTGCTCATTGGTACTGAGAACCCTGACCCTGCCGATAGACGTAGAGAAAGGGGCAGGGTTAGATCAAACTTGGTACCATTCTGGTCCAGAAAGCCTATCAGGTCGAAGAAGACGTCTTCGCTTACGCCCTCTTCCGAATCTGAGCTGGTGGACTTCCGGATCCAGTTGGCTCAGCGCATAATGGGCTACGAGATTAGAAAACCAAGAGGTTTTGACAAGGAGGTTAGAATTTTGAAATGGAGCAAAGTGGCTCCTGCCCTGCAGAGAGCTTTGCAGAGTTACTACGTCAAGATACCAGTCACCGAGTTGAAGTTCTAAGCTCGTGGGTTTGTGATTTTTGCTATTTTTTGTGGTCATATTTTCTCTTTTCATCTTTCAGGCTGTCAGATTTGTACTTTGGAGGTGGTGTTACTCATTTACTATTTATTGTTACTCAGTTGCTATATCATTGTTTTACTCATGCATGTTTTTTATTGGATATTTTCTTTATAGTCGGATAAATGTATAGGATATCATATACACAGCGACTCTGTTTACTAGCACAGTTACCGTCACGCTCAACCTTGTACAAATGTATCCCTTCGAAACGGTTTTGCAGCTGCATTTGGGTCATCTCCAGTAGACTCTATCACTAGTTGGAGAATCTCTTTTCTCTCTCCCGCATGAGGAATTAGTACCGATCAAAAACAGCTGCGGTGTTTACGCTGGTAGTTACTGCACACTCTGTGGCATCTGTGTTGCAATTGGTACACCCCCCTCCCATGCGCTGCCTCCAGCTTCCTTTCGCAGGATTCCAACCGCTGCACCCACTGGCATTAAGCCTAAGGGCAGCAGCATATCCGCTCAATTAAAGCGAGACAACCAAAACTGCAGACAGGAACATCACCCATTCATTTTTTGAGCGGATAATACTTTGGGTTACGCCCTCAAATTTGGCAATTGTAACTACATTGCAAGAGGGTCGAAAATGGGGAAATGTACCCTCATTGGTTGGAGAAGGGGAGGAATTCACGCGTTTGTCGGAACAACCTCATGCCAGAGCCTCAATTAAGGTTTAGTCCCCTTACTGCGGCATTCCCAAACAGCAGGTGAAGGAGCCCTTGACTTGAGTCACGTCCACTATTGAGATGCACGAGCAGCTGAGACAATAGGATGTAGGAGCAGTCTACCCTGTGCTATCGACCCGTTAAGCAGCAGTGAGGGAGGGAATGACCTCCCATGAACGCACGGTGGCACATCACAAAGTTGACAATCCACGCCCAAACAAAATGCATGGCGCTGTGATATGTGATGTGGCTGAGTTGCACCCCAAATCGGGTAAGCATGAAACACGCAGCTTGATTCCTCCTGGCACAGTATGCATAACGCACAGTCAGAAAGCTCTGCCCAAATGTTTGCGTAATCTCAATATGCTTAAGCAGAGCCAGCACAGCGGCCGATTCAAGCTCGTTTTTGTTTGGCGGGTAATACCAGTAGCGTGTAAACTATTGGCTCTCCCAGCAGACGGTTTACAGCCCTGCATGAAGCAGCCTACATGGATTCTGCTCGCAGCACACGCAACGACTGCCGAGCAGAAGAAGCATGAAAAAGTTATGTCCAGCATACTAACCAACTTCGCTGTCTTCACAGCCACATATCTTTGGCCCGTTTTGAGTAGCACGACTAAGGAGGATATTACAAGTTACGAATAGAGGGGCTCATTTTTGCTACGACTAGTTGCAATGGTTCAAACAGCAATTCCTCAAAGCAATGTTATGTGTCCTGTAGTGTCTGGTATGCATATGCTGCTTAGTGTAGTAATGGGTAGATGCTTTTTGGTGAGCGGGTGAATGGATAAAAGACGCGCGCAGTTCTTATTGTTTTTTTACGCCACACTATACAGTGAACCTGTGCGCAGCATTGACCTCTCCTCTACAAGCCTATGGCGCAAGATGCATATTACTGCCTCATGCACCAATTTCTGATCATTCATGCAAAAGAAAACTACTCATGCAAATGAATAATTAATGCATGCGCAAAATGTTCGTCTGTGCCGAAAAAGATGTAATGATGCATTCTTGGAATATTTTTTCAAGTTAGCGCCTCTTTTTTTGGGGTCTCAACCACCCTTCACTTAGTGCCGTTCACTTTCTGCAATTCTTATGCATCGCTTCCCCGGAGCTCTGTTCTTAGTCTACTGTGTCTTATCTTTCGCGCCTTTTTCTTAGTTATGAATTCAAAGAGAGAAAATGCTCAAAAGCTACTGGTTCTAATGCAGCTGCCGAAACACGAAGTGGCACTGTCTTTGTCGCAATATAGGAAGGAAAAGAAGCGAGTGTGTGATCCTTATCTGTCGGTGATGGATTGCCCGAGAGTCTTTGATAGAGACATCTTTATATTGTGGCCGCTTATGATACCGTACCAATTTCTCTGCTGTGGCTCTGCAAAGGGGAGCCGCCTTGTTCTGATTGGGTCTTGTGACAAATAGAAAGATAAGTATTGTAATTTGCAGTAGCATAACAAGCCTCACGTTAAAGGAGTCAGGTGGCATGGAGATAGGAAAATACAAAACACAGTATTCGAAAGAGTACATATGCGCCATATGGCGAACGAAAAGCCAATGCATTGCGTCGTTGTCTGAGACATGTGGAATGCAACGTGATGACAACACCGTGACAGTCATGATAGTCAGTTAAATTGACCCTAGCGGTCAATATGCCTGTGCTCAAAGCCAGAATCCTATCTCTGATCGTAAACGCATACTACACTGAAGCGACCGTCTAGTTCGGACAGCCCCTCTTACCTTCAAGTGGTATGCAGCCTTTAGCGCTTAGGTAATCATCAGCGAGAAGCATCTGTTGATTCTGCATATGCTCCCTATGAGCCGCATCTGAAGTTTGGGCTTGTTGTAGCTGCAGTTATTGAGGTGAGAAAGGGCTACAGTATTAGATGGGCTGTAATCTATGTCAATTATCTAACCCGGCTATCTGCTCATTGGCCTGTCTATGCCATCTCATAGGCGAGATTCCAGAGAGATTTGTATTCCTTCGCTGCATCAATCGTATCCGTTGTCTACGTTTAAGTAAGCAAGTTGTGCGGACCAACATACAGCGTATACAATGCAGCATTTGCAGCCATTCAGGATAAGGTGAAGCAGGCCTGTGTTGCCGAAAAAATGTCTAATGCGTGAGAAAGAATTTAAAGAAATCTTCATATATTTATTTATTCCAGCTGACCAGAGAGGAGAAACAAAATAATCAGTATTCTTTTTATGTGAGCGGCTCTGGTTGGCAAGTTGGCGATAATATGACTTGTGAGCAAACTATCTCCACCGCAATCTTCGAATATCCCTGCCCTGAGGCAAAATGTATGAGGCACTACGTCGGTGTCCCCGTATCCTGCAGCTCCTTCACTAATCCCATACCCCGCAAATGCAGAAAAGGAAGTGCTTGGTTAGGCTGCGTAGTTAGTCCGTCTACATCCCTTCAACTCCACAACATAGCCCGGTCTCAGAAAAGATGAATGTATATAGTCAACAATGGATCTTTCCAAAAAATGGAGCGTTGTATTAAATATTTCATCCTCTGGTTTCTCTCAGTCAATACCTAAATCGTTGTCCACTATATACGGGACCACTGCACCTTTACTACCTACTCTTAAACCAGTCTGCATACGTGTTATATTACAATAGGTGATTGGAATAGTATGACTGCTATCCAACCAGTCTTTAACCAAGATCAGTCTGTGTGATGCATATTGTGCGATCGGGGTGTCATTCCCCAGCATAGGAACTAGGGTTGGTTGATTCAATAAACTACCTGGCTTTGCATATGACAAAGTGGACTCAGTTGGCCTGTACTTAATATTTCGTGTAGTCATCGAACCAAGGAGTAGGCAGGTTGAGTTCATATCTCGATTTATGGTTGATAAGAGAACCATAAGCTCTTGGATCAACCTATGGAATCTGGTCGTTGCGCTCTGTCCCAGAACCGAAAAATTGTTGAGTAGATCACCTCCATGGGTATTGCTCGTTGTCCTTTCATGGTTTTTGAGACCGTCTAAGATCTTCTTGCGCTCCTCTTCCGATTTTGCCTTTCTATGATGTATGATTTGCTCTGTCTCCAAAAGTGACACATACAGCAGATTCGAAAATTCGTCAATGACTATTAATTGGTATTTGTCTTTGTTTCTGATGGTATACTGTAGTAGAACTATAAGCTCCGATACTGTTTTAACCTTCACCCGTGAAAGTCCCTTAAGCATATTGCTCCTTATACCTTTCAGTTTTATCAGCTTTCTTATTGGGAAGATAGACGAAGTGTCTATCCACAAGACACGTGAGGCATCTTTTTTTACGCAAGAGGCAACAGCAAGAAGAGCCATGTCAACTTTGCCTGATCCTGGTACCCCGCTGATCTCATATATTTTTGAAGGTCTGAAGCCGCCCTGAAGCTCATTATCAAGAGCCTGACACCCAGTGGAAAGGCACCCTAACCTCTCTTGGTCCCGTATCAACTGAGCCAATGAGATAGAATTAGTGGGACGAATAGCATCGTCTGCATGACTCATAGCAACAGTAGCATTAGACGACAAGTTATACCGTTGTCACAATTTGTGAGGCACTGTGACTCGATAATTTGCTTGCGGGTTGATCCCGATTGTATTCAGATACCTCGCGCTATCAGATCAAGCTGGAAGTCTAAAGCGTCTCTGTCAACGATGGTCGGGTACGATACGCGTAACGTGAAGAAGCAAAGTTAACTCTTAGATGATTTTATAAGTTTGTTTACATTTTAATTGAGTGATGAACTACTGGATATTGTTAGGACTAATGACATGTTTGGTATTATTTTATATTGCTAGAGCATAAAAGAAAATCTGTTTGGTATCATTGTCAACTTTAATCTCAGCTAGAAATGATTCATGTTTTGTTCGGTATATTTGTTTCGTATTAGAATTTCAACTTTCTTGAGCATTGAAAACAGAGTTCTTTACCTCAGTGAGTTTCTTGATTTTATTGGTAAAAACAGAGATCTATCTAATACTAATATTGAGACTGCAAACTAGAATTTTAGTAATAACACAAAAAAACTAGATCTATTTTCTGTTTGATAAATCCTAGTAACTTTCCCTGTCAATATGTTCCTACATATGGCTGTTTAAATTAATATTCCAGGTGAGCTCTTGAATGCAGCCGTCGGGAAGGATGGAGCGCAGTCGCTTTAGATAGAGCACAGTTTGAAAGGATTAGTAGCACCTTCAAAAAATCCCAGCACGCACCTCTGAATATCGGATAGGTATGCTCGGCACCTATTATTGAACTGTTATCGATTTGTTCTATGCGAAGTCATGCAGACCAAGCAGATTGGGGAGCTTAATCATGCTTATCACTAGGTTGCCTCATGGCCGGTTCCTTAACATATTTTCCGAAGTGCATTATAGCATCCATGAACAGATCTGACATGCCTACTTGAGATACACGTAGACAGTTGAATCAGTCAAATGGGTGACAGAAACGCACACCGTGAATTTGCTTTGTGAGTTTGTTTTGATTTTATCGCATCCTAACCGTGTTGTATGCACCATGACAGATGCACGGTGCCATTCTTATATGTCGCTTCACACGATGTAAACAAATATACAATGCAGGTCGCTAACCTTCGGCTAAGAAATTTACAAGCTAACGATAGTCGCCTATTGATTAGTTTTTTTTATATTTCTGCTTCTATAGGGAGTCGATTACCAAATACGTAACCTAGGATATAAAGTAGAACTTTCTGTTTTTGATGGATTTTTTTCGCCGCCTGATATCCCATACATATGTTGTACAGCAATGTTTACTCGCACTCTGCAAGGTTGTGTATCCTTGGAAATCATGCAGGGCATCCATGTAAGCCATCAGTCATCCTTGCCAGCAAATGGCTCTGAGGAAAGATCAAGTGATTCTGTGCGCAATAAGGCGCGGATCTTTGCAGAGATAAATAACCCTAAAGACCTACGAAGCCGAAAAAAACTTCAGAATATCCACAGTGCACACAGATGAAAGAAACTACTATGGTCTGTGGTAAGGTTGTGCGTGGCTGCGAAATTACTCCTGCACTGAAGGATGGATTATAGGGCACTGCGGACCCTTAAGTAAAACCCGTTGAAATAATCTTTTCTTGGGGAAAGGCAGCTAAGGCCCCTTTCGTACCGTTGTACTGGAATGCGGGGCCATTGGTGAACAGTTTTTTATTCTTGGTGACAGAAAAAAATTATGATTTTTCTCTTCCAGGAGTCCCACTGCCGTATTCAACGGTCTCCTGCCGCCAGCAAGTGTAGATAGAATAAATAATTCGCATTGCCGTAAGGTGGGCGGGCAGCCACCTATGTGTCACCCTGCAGCCCCCCAGGATTTTCCACGGGAATCTACGAATGATAGGCGAGCACCCAACCTGCATCATCGATGTGCATGTAGGATCATGTTACACTACGCAGAGGGGTCGCTAGCCGACTTTACTCCCCTAGCGCAGTGTTTGTGTGGTAAGGATAGGCATCAACAATTGTCGTTACAACTATATAGCTAATAGAAGTTTCAAATGAAAGTATCACATATAACATGAACGATACATTCTTGGATGAATCTTTTGGAGCAACCAATGTCAAGGGTTATACATATATTCAGCTCTAAATAGTCTTTGTGCGATGCCTTGAGATATTATATTTACATTATTCCGTTTATGGAAATGTAACCTGTGATAGTTCCGGGCGGCGGGGGGATAACCGAAATCCACCGCCCACCAAAACCAACTCTTGACAGTGCACCGCAGATGCAGCAATATTCTTTTTTCCACAACCTATGACGCAGCATTTGGTCTCTTTCCTCCTGAAAGGGAATGGCAGCGATATTCTAGACAATTTTGAATTGTACACTGTAGAGGCGCTAGTTTGCTTGCACATCTCATACCTTTTTACCATCATAGAAAATAACTACTATTTGAAACTCATGTCAAAAGTTGAAGGCAGTCAAAAATTACCTGGTGCTGATATTAATTTTTTCATTGGCCGTACCTTTGACGTTCAATTGAGAGGTCTACAGAGTCCATATTGCCTGATTCCGCTCCATACAGACAGGCCATTTCTATTTTTATAATCCGCACTCCGCTCTCTGTGCTTCTGCGGTCTAATGAGAGTTTCCTAAAAGGGTATGGAAATTCCTATTTGGGATATCTATTTTTATCTGCATACATATGTGCGTCAATGCTACCCATGCTGACGAGGTGGGTTGTTGTTGTCGAGCTGCTGTGCAGGTTCGAAAATTTTCCTATAGTACGATTTCCAGTAGGGGAGCATTGGCACCAAGAATATATAAGACGGTTCAGCCCCCCCAATAAATTGTCCGCCTCTTTATTTTTTTGGTCTTCAGTTATCTCAACACAGTCGTTCGCTTACACATATACATTCAAAATGCAGTTCAAGACCGTTTTCGCTTCCCTTGCCCTTGCTGGCTCTGCTATGGCCGCTTACTCTAACGCCACTGTCTCTACCATCACGTACGAGACCACCATTGAAGAGGTTGTGACTGCCATCACCACCTACTGCCCAGAGGCTACTACCATTGTCACCAACTCTGAGACCTACACTGTCACTGGTGCTACCACTCTTACCATCACCAACTGCCCATGTACCCTCGAGAAGGTTATCACTACTACTACCACCACCACCTGCCCAGAGTCTACCTCCGTTGCTGCCACTTCCGCTGTCCCAACTGTCTCTGTTGCCACTGGTGCTGCTGCTAAGGCTGGTGTTGCTGGTCTCGCCGGTGTTGCCGCTGCCGCTGCTTACTTGCTCTAAGCATCTTGGTTTTCATTTATAACTTCTTTTAATTCTTGGGAATTCTTTGTTATTCTTTATTCGTTTTGATGTCTATGCTACAGACGTCATTCTTAAGTAGTAAACTTTAATTCTCTTTGACTACTTTCAATACCATACACTGTAAGTGTAGTTTTACATATTTTATCTGTTCAGTTTAGAAGCGTAGAGTATGGAGATTGATTTTTGACTCCATTGAGGCGTTGCCATCGAAATTCCGGATTTTGCAATATGAGGAATTCTCGAATGTCGATGTAGCAGCGAAGCGAAGCCTTTGTCACTTGTTTGTGCATCTTCTCTAATGGGTATTTCCATAGCGGGAATCTGTATAAAAAACAGGGAAATTATGGTGGCTAGGCGACCACGATTTCCGTGTGTTGCTAGTGACCTGGAATTGCGCTAGGCCGTTTAAGTCAAATTGATGAGGGCTTTCTGTGCTAGCAACCTCAATTGGTCCTTCTGAGCCTTTGGGGCAAGCACCGTGGGCAGCCAGCCAGTCCTACCTGTGCTCAACTTGTTTCAATGTTTTCCTTTCGTTTATCAGTGGGACATGCATGTCAATGCATTATTGACATTACCCGGATTCTTACCAGGGTGCATGCGGGTTTTTCTCGATGCAGAGATTCAGCTCGCATATATGAGGCACTCCACAGAAACTCTTCGCTTAAAAATACTCATTGTCCACAGCCAGATGAGGAAGGTGGTAGTGAGGTATCAAACATTCTCCATATGCCCCTGAGCGCCCACTCTCGGCAGAGCCTTGTGTTGCCAGATTCCGGTCAAACAATAGGTATAGGAGCGGGAGCTGTCCTTTCAAACTCTACGTTAGTTCGTTAGTGTTAGCCCAATTTGGGTAGGACAGGACTAATCTATCCACTCTAAAGAGAGACGGACGATCATTAAGATGTATGAGCAATCTGTGGGTAAGTGTCCCTGTTGGATCGGCACCTGCAGCAGAGATTGGGTCCAATTAAAACTGCTCGCAAGTCAGCAAGCATCTGTTGTTTTTCACCGTACGCCCACACGCTAATCTCTTACATGCGTTTTTCCTGCGCACATCCTCAGATCGCATAATACAGAAACCGATTTGCGACTTCCTTCGAAGACTTCAGCAATATTCATTTGAATGACAATCAGCCTTTCGATTTTGTAAATGTTAATGAGTTCAGTGTATTTAATTTTCGTAGCACGCACTGCCCAAAATTCGAGAGGAAAAGGCTCTTCTTGGATTTCTCTCAAGCTCTTCAAAGGCGATCTCTCTGTGCAGTTGTTTACCAATTGCTGGACTGTGGACTCTGCCTGTTGACTCCTGTAGGTGGACGCAGGTAATTAACCGTAACGGGAAGGAGCTATTCAACTCTAATACGTGGTAGCTCGCCAGCTCGCTCGCCGGCTACACACAAAGAGGTATTATGCGAAATCTCGCACCACTTGTATAATCTCTAATGTGCATACTCTTCAACATGCGTAGTTGCCACACAAAAAATGTGATTTTCTGCTTTGAGTCGGACATCGAAGTTCAAAGTTGGCCGTCGTCTTCCACAACTCAGGAGGGTGGCTACAACCGGGGCTCGCTAGCGTGTGTAGAATGGCCTATCATCCAGCACGCTGAATTTGTGGTCTACATGAGTGGAGTGGCCCATGAAATTAGCCCACATATGCGTTTCTTGAAGTAGAAACCTACGATAAGAAATACTTTATAAAGTGAATTCCATGGTTGGTTGCTGAATTAAATACCTTTTAATATCGATTGGGGCAGCAAAGGTCATGTGATGATCCCTATGAATTTGACACTCCTGGATCCATCTCGGTCGGTCATCTAGTAATGCACATCTTACTGTTAAGTATCATACTTTAGCCCATTGATAGGAATCCAAAACTAAAATAAATATGCATTCTCTCACCATCTCCACGTTTTCTAGTATCGTACATATAGGGTAACCACCACTTCCCGCAGTGTTTACCCGAGGCCCTTTTCTCTGCTTCACCCGCTCAAATCTCAGACAACTACCCTGCAGTCATCTATTCAGGTTGCTGTATCCATTATGCTATTCCTCTCTTTGATACATTAAAATGTAAGCACTTTTTGCATTCTCACTAAACTCTGTGCATCCCTTGATGACATCGTTTTCCTTCACAATCTCAACATTGGTATCGTCGATCCTCACCCAAGAGTCATTGTGCTGCAAAAGTGCATCCACGGTATAATGGCCACCCTCAGCGCTCATTCCGTGATGGTAAACTACTCCAATTAACCTGTATCTCCTTTGCAGAGGGGAGGTCATCTGTCTCTTGCTTGGATCCGATAGACATTCAAGTGGGATATCAAGCCGGCGCCCGTAATCAATCTTCTTTCTAAGCTTCTCAATACGACCGTACATCCCACCACCGTTTGGAGATGAGAAGCCTTTTACACCATTGTAGCTGCCACTATATGACTGTATCTCTCTCTTCACAAATGAGAATCTTTTGAGATGAATGATGAGAACCCGTGGTAGTTTGTCGATAAAGTTTTGCTTGCGTGCAATCACTTCATTTCCATTCATTGACTTGTACGATATTTCTTCCACCTGGGACAAAAACTTAAAAGCCTCCTCTAGACTGTTAACACGAGAGTCAGAGATATCCAGTTGCACTTGCATAAAAGGATCAAGGGTTATTGATTTGCTCTCTTTCTGTCTGGGCACCTCCAGGACTGATCTAAACTGTCCTCCGAAAAGACTTGTGATAGGCGAGGGTTTTACTTCAACTGTCCTCTTTGCAGCAACCTTCTTGTTGTAACCCACCTCTAACCACCCCCCGTCACTTTCACTGGCGGCCGACAGCGTCTCTTCACTCGAACCAGAGTTTCTTTGAGTCAAATCAATGGCAGAGCTTATATACTGTTTTGTCTCAAAACTGGTTATGGATGAGAGTAACTGCTTCTTCTCCGCCTCAGAGATATCCCTAATGGCACCTTCAAACTCTTCATGCAAGCCATCCAACAGATATCCTAGAAACTCCTCGGCATCCTCCTGCCTGCCCCATTTGAGATGTGAAAAGCGAGGCAGCCGTGATATATCAGCATAAAATGGGCTCGGTGATATAGAATCTCCCACAATCACATCTCCAATCTTGTTAACGACACCAGTACTGTTGCTAGGAGCGGTGAACTCTTCCATGAATCTTATAGTGGCATCTAAAAGGGGGGTGCTCGAAGTGCCACCCAAGTTGGCAACAGTCCTATGCCTTATCACTTTGAGATATCCCAGGAATGGGTTACAGAACATCAACAACTGCAGCACAGAATTCATATAGCATATGTTACCAGTATTTATGAGACCCCTCGGTACCAGGCCCCTGGTGGCATCACCCAGCTCCAAAAACTGCTTGTCAAACATTAACCTCAAGAGGACAACTCCTAATGGCCTCAGTGTGTTATCCAACGCCGGTGTAGACCCCGATGGTTTTCTTACTACAGCAGGCCCCTTAAGCGTACTTTTCAGTTTCTGCTCCACGATTGCAGACCAAGATTTCGCAGCTCCTGTGCCGGTATTATCATTACCATTAACTGAGACTGAAACGTGGCCATTTTCAGCACAAGCAGTTTTCTCATCGCTTGCTTCACTAGGATTGCTCTGTTCCGCCGAGTGCTCTCTACTCATCATTTTGACCCCTGAGAGCAGTTGTTCCAACTCCTTTTTATAGCGCGGATTTCTCTTCAAGCGTCTATTAAGCAATGCAATCTCTCTATGAGATCTGAAATCGTCCTCTTCTGTACCGAAATAAACCGGGAACTGCGACTCCACCACCTCGCCTGACTGACCAATCACCTTTATTGAAAATCTTTCATTGCGACGTTGATAACGATCAAGCTTTTCAATGTCATATAATTTCAGTCTCTGGACTAGTATACAATTATCATTATTTGCTGTATGTAGCTGTGGTGTCGTTTCACCTTTTTCATGTGGGGCAGCAAGTTGAGTCACTGACGGCGACCGCCGCTGCCCGTTCGGTATCTGAGTGTCGATGGACATGTGTTTTATATGTACATATAAAGAATATGAAGAATTATGACTAATGAGAAAAATACAGGCCTACGCAGTGAAGTCAGATCTCCCCTTCTGGCTGCTTGCTGAAATGTGGATCAACTATATGCGATGTGTACAGCGATTATACATCCAATGGGTCCGATAAATGCACAATACAAAAACAAAGTCAGTATGAAATCAAATGCAAACAGATAAAAAAATAAGCTGCAGCTCTCCGGAAATAATGCAGATCTGAGAAATACATCAATCATTAGCCGTTTCCATAGAGCCTTTTTACCTACAAAACACATATATCCTTCAAATTTCGTCAATTTTTTCCCGTGCTGGTGCTGGATGGCTTACCCTTTAGAGGAGTTTGGCGCTGCACACGACGGTATAGGTATATTGATAGCGAAGAGGGGATACAACTCATCTGGACATCCATTTACTTGCCACTGGCCAGGAACTTACACTGCCCAAAAGTGTTGCAGAAAAAGGTTAAATAGAAAATATCAGTTCATATTAATTAATATCAATTCGTATTAGTTCATCTAATCGTGATGCGATCATAGCAATTTTCTTACGTTTATCGGAACTCCTATTTCCCCATAGCCAATAGGTTACAATGCAGGCGTAGCCACTCCTGCAGGTCCAATGCTTGACGTCTCACATAGTGACTCCACACTGAGGGTAGCACATCTTGGTTAACAGAGAAGAGATAAGCTGCTAGGAGGTGTTCACATACAGGTGTTGGCGCTAGACTGTTCACCTTCCTTGTAACCCCCCCATAGGATAGAGAAGTAGTAGGACCATCATCACTCTGAATCACCCTCGTCTTTTCGGCAAATAACACCTTGCTGAACCTCCGACAAGTACAGTGCCATTCGTGTATGTCAACCATGTAGTTATCAGTGTTACTAAAGATGTGAGGGTCATTGGAAGTTCCTGCTTTTCTTCTGCTTCCCTTTTGCGAATCTGGCTCCATTGAAATGATGATCTGCGGTGATATGCGACGAACGGAGTCCGTTAATGCGCCATTATCCTCCGCGTTCTCAACCAGAGTCAGCACATACAGGCACCTCAACTCAATGAGTTGTACAGCAAGAAAGAAAACCTCTGGAAATAGTGCTGCACATGTCAGCGCGACATCTTCTTTCAGCTTGAGAAATAAAGGCAAGTTGTCATCCTCAATAGACCCACCTACCTCTGATCCAACTCCCTTTCCTTCCCTAATGTCAGCAATGCACTCAAAGACATCCTTTGCTAAGCTCTCAATCAATGATCTAATTTCCTCAGGGGGGATAAACTCACAATCCCTGGTGTCATTCATCAAAATTCAGGAATTACTCCAACACCGAAATTTCCTTTTTCTTTTTTCTTTTTTTTACCCTGCTGCAATTCCCCAGTTAGACTATTTATTCCCACTCACAACCGTCCTCACACTTTCTGTTTCTGCTCATCTTGCACTGCAGGGCCCGTGCCCTGTTTACCGTGTGGTGGAGATGCGGCGCCATAACCAATATAATATTCCAGGCAGGTCAAAGAAAGGGTCTTGCGACTGGTTTGTGGACTTTGAGATCTATGCGTATAAAAATACTCGTATAACAAATATGTGGAGAAATATATTCCGAATTTTGAAGTAGATGAATATGCTACCCTCTAGCCACTTCATTTCTCACGTGCTGCTGTTTGCAAGCCTCACAAACCTCGCCCCAGATCCTGACTCCCTCTACAAGCTCCTCAGCAGTGAGTGAACTCAAACTCAGCCTCACACTGGAATTACCCCAGTCTCTTTCATCTCCCGTAACATCGAAGTGCTCACCACCGGCCAAGACAACTCCCCTTTTGGCACACTCAGCAACAATGACTTTCGCATTATATTCTTCGGGAAGTGTAACCCACACAAAGTAGCCTCCCTTACCACCTTGGACTTTGGTGCCTGCAGGGAGGTAATCAACCAATGCCTTGACAAATACCTTAGATCTCTCAGAATATGCTTGTGTAAGATTTGCAATGATCCGATCAAGAGATCCGCATTTTATCATCTCGGCAACGATCATACTGTTCATCTGAGCAGGTGTACCCCCACTACGGTTTGCCCCACCCTGACTCAGCAAGAATGACAGCTTAGGCGTAGCAGTTTCCTGCCAACCAACTCTCAAGCCTGGCCCTATCAGTTTTGAAAATGTCCCGTTGGAGATTGTATTTCCGTATGAGTTCTCATCCTGAAGAGTTTGGCGATCGATGTAGCAGAGTCTCAGAGGAGGCACTTCACGATCTGTGTAGTCAAGCAAATCGTACACATCATCTGTGATAATCAGCATGTTATGCCTTCTGGCAAGAGAGAGCAATTCATATCGAGACTCTAATGATAGAGTCCCGCCACATGGGTTGGAAAATGTGGGGATCAGGTAGATTACGTATCTGTATATGTTCTTCTGGACTCTCTTGGGGTCATTGATGGACAGAAAGTGCTCCTTCTCAACCGCCTTCACCTCCCCAAGGGAATCATAGTACTCAAGTTGTTGTTGCAAGTATTTCAGATCGATGTCACCTGTCTGCTTTTCTTCAATTGCGGTTAGTTTTCCACCGAATCCAGCATCGATGAACGCACCGTTGATAAGAAAGTAGGTCGGTGTGACGATAAAGGCTCTTCTGGTAAGACCGTTGTGAGGACTAGTTGTTTGAGCTAATGCATTCATTATTCCATAACTGGCACCGGCCGTGAGATTTATACAGTCAGGATTCGTTGGCCTCTGGAGGTGGAAAACCTTGTCATTCCACTGAGCAATTGTGGCACGGATCTCTGCGTTCCCCGGATCTGTACCATATGCCAAAGGATGTCGATTGAGGGCTGGAGAACCATACTGGAATGGATCCTCATGAGCTGACGTCAAGACAGTCTTTGATGCTTCTAGTACCTCCAAGGAAGGAAGTAGAGTATTTGTAGGATGACCGCTGAAGAAGTTGAGTGTTCGAGATGATGACATGGTGGTTGTATGTAGTGCTTTGCTTAAAGAATGGCAGCAGGAAACATAGACGGAAACAGACATACATCACTTGTTCCTGATGAGAATAAATAACACTTCACCAATGTTTTTTCTATAGACAAGCTGGTGACAAGATTTGTTTCCTTCAACGATTTTTCACACTTGCCCTTATCGGGCCTTCTCCGCTTAAGGCCCTTGAGGATATGCATATGGCGGCGGGATATCGGGAGATGAGCATCTGGCACTGCACACGGCAGTACATAGCGAGAGAGAGACTGACCCTGGTGGAAATGTTAGCTGTAACACTTGTATTTAGAATGAATTAGACGGTTGTAATTCGCTACTACTTATTCACTAAATTTATCACATGGCCCTATTTTACGTTACATAAGTTTTTATGTACATTTAGCCTCCGACATAACATAACTCAGTCTCTTATCTAAGTCAGAACCATGCTTTCTGCATTCTGCGGAAAACTCCTCGAGTAATATATCGCTCACCTGATATCCACTTGAATTATACTCTTTTATAATGTCGAATGCGTGGAAGTAGTGTTCCGTAGGGATCAGCGACCTGAGAGCCAACCGGTAGACTCTATTACTTCTCTTTATATTTGAAAACTCTTGAAGAATCTTGGGAATCATGGAGGGCTCGCTTATCTGAAATCCCTTCATGAGATAGAAGAGAGTCTCTTCATTAGGGTGCAATTGTTTACTCCCAATGAGTTTCAATGTTAAAGAGTATCCCATAGATATTCTACCTGAGGAGCTCAATGCCGAGAGGAAAACATTGTAAGCAAGAGGATTGATTGACGCAACTTGCAAAGCACCTTTTCTATTATCCTTTTCACTAATTGTCCTCTTGTCAGTGCTCATCTTTAACACAGAGGCTAGAATATCATCCTCAAATTCAAGGTTGACAGTGCTAGTTATGGTTTCGACAAGGTTTGGTAGATCCTTTACTTCAATACCTGATATGGCGTTAAGCTTATACCTATTGAATGTACCATCCTCAATTATAACAGAACCATCTCTGACTACAGATGCCTCAAGCAACCAAACTGAAAAATTCCTTTCAACTTGCTGGGGCAAAACACCTCTGGTTTTGCGCATGAACTTGAGGAGCGCCATAACAAGGTCAACATCTCCAGCACGTACACATATCTGAGCCAACTTCAAACAGGTAGCATCACTGATGTGAATCACTGGAGCGCTATGCTCATCCGACATGAACTTGAACCACATTCGCGACGCCAACTGTACTTGTCTGAGTTCGACCATCTTTGTAAACAAACCACTTAAGATCTGAGTAGTTAGGCTAGCGTTTCTATCTGCTAAGCTACAGGCCAGAGTACAAGCATACTCAGTTTTTTCATTATGCACAAGGTGATATATGAGCAACTCATATACAAATCGATCCACAGCCAAGGAACGAGACAAACACCTGTCTATATGACTACATGCAGCCGTGTAGTCGCCTCTGATAATATATGCATGGATAAGGAGATTATTAACAAGGGAAGTTGGTTTTGAAGACTCCAATAACTCAACCAGCCCCTCATCGAGTAGAGGCACCCAAACATTGTAGAGCTCATACCGCTGAGCCGTGGTCAAGGAAATGTTTGGGATTTTGTTCCAATGTGCGAAAGCGTATCGTAAACATACACGTCGTACCTCAAGTGGAAGTTGCGTATTTTTGAATGAATGTGTTATCCGTTCCCACTCATCAGATATATAGTTCCCATCTCTGGTTGTATTATGAACTGTACAAACAAAAGTGTCTAAATGCGATGCTGATTCAGTGTTATGGTCCATGACTGGGTCAAAATTGTTTCTGTCCTCGAAAATGTGCCGCTGTTTGATACGTGGTGAGACCTCAACTACGAGTTTCTCTTTATGGAGACCAATTATACTCTTCTTCGTTGAATCTATAACTGCTGTGCTCAGCAAACGAGTAGCAGACAATGTCCATAGAGTACCACACACCAGGGACGGCCGCCTTCCAATTATATTGCTTGATGATCTGTGATGACTTGAAAATGGCAAGATAAGTGATCTCGTAGTTGATGATCTCACACACCCACAACAGCCGATGCCGTGACCAAGCGCTGAATCCACTCTTTTCATCGTTCCATATCACAGTGATGGCAATAGCATACAGAAAGCCACAACAGACAATAGCTTACAGAAAATCACAGCATGCATGAAACAAATGGCCCCTCACTGATATAAGCCCACGAAATACCAGAATCGCAATATAAGTTAGTTCCTCATCTTAGATGTTTTTCATTAGACGGTGTGATTGTTCAACTATATCTCTGCTATGCAACTCCTATCTGCATCTCACCCCATCCCATCTCTCTCCATGTACAGCTAATTGTCTCTCCTCAAGCCTGGTTAACTGTACTCTTCTTTCACTGTACGCCTCTTTTACTATGCACCGTTCTCTATGAGAGTTTCTCCAGGAAGCCGTTGATATGGTGTGTACACGACATAAGTGCCAGGTTGAAAAATGCAACTGGAAAGTGTCGAAGTAGGCAACAAGAGGTGATGGGAAACAAGACAGAAACTAGGTTGTATCTACTAAATAAGATACATTTCATTATCAACCACATAACCAGAGTGACATTGGAGACGAATAAAGATGTTGCGGTCTCCAATATCGTCTCTGCCGCTGAGGGTTTTTCCCGCAGTATCTAAGGTATGTTGTTCTCCAATGATGGATGGTCGTCAATTTGTTTTCTTGTTAAGCACCCTTGTAAGTCGGAGTTCTAACACAATGTTTTTTTTTATAGTCTCGGGGTGGACATGCCTCCTTTTTTTTCAGGGCCCAGCCCAGGTGGGCCACTGCCTCCATTGGAATCAATACACCACGTTTCAACTCCACCACGTCTTCCACAGCCTCAGATGCAGCTTCAAAACTTGCAGAGACAGCTTCCTCTTCAGAGATTCAGACGCGTCTCACCTCTTTTGCCGAGGAGTCTCTGACAAGTGCAACTGAGGCTGCAGTGAATCTGACACATGACCAGATCGGCTACTTGCAGTCGATAGGTTTGGCTCAAGACTGGTTATGGTGGCCTCCCCACTTTGTGCAGCAGCTTTTGGAGTACGTGCATGTATACTCTGGCCTTCCCTGGTGGGCAACAATTGTAGCCACTACAATTGGTGTGCGTGCTGTTTTGTTCCCGCTCTTTGTCAAGTCTTCTGATATGATGGCTAGAACTCAAAAGGCAAAGCCCGAGATGGATGAAATGATGAAGGTTTACAGATCTGCCAAGACCCAAGGCGAGCGTCAGAAAGCATTGCTGAGGAGAAAGGAGATCAATTTGAGACATGGAATCCAGAACAGATACTTGGCTGCCTCTTTCTTGCAGTTGCCACTTGCTATTGGTTTCTTTTCCGGTATCCGTGGAATGGCCTTAGTCCCTGTTGATGGCTTCACCACTCAGGGTGCTGCGTGGTTCCCAGATCTCTCCCTTGCTGATCCTTATCTGGGTCTTCAGCTGATCACTGCCTCTCTTTTCTTCACCTCCACTAAGCTTGGCGGTGAAATGGGTATGTCAAACATGTCCCCAGTCATGAGGAAAATCTTGCTTGTCATGCCTCTGGTATCTATTCCTGCCACCATGAGTTTGTCATCCGGTGTTGTGGTTTATTTCGCTACAAATGCCGCTTTCTCTGTTGTCCAGAGTCAAGTGTTGCGTTCCACCACCTGCAGAAATGCTCTTGGGCTCACCCCCCTGCCAGTGCCTGACCCCAACAAGCCGGTTGAGAAGGAGAGTTTTATGGATTCCATAAGAAAATTCTCTGAGGAGACAAGGGCAAACAACCAGGCTAAACTTGCTGAGATGGAACAGAAGGACAAAGCTATGGATGCTCAGAAAGCCAGGAGCAGAAACAACAGAGTCGTCATTAGGGAGAGAAGAAAGTAGATCAAATGGGGTACGATGAGAAAAGATGTCAATTTCAAAATGGAATCAAAAGGTCCCTGTATATAAAGATATAAAATCGTATTCATATATAGAAAGCAAACAATCTAGGTATCGTTAGTCCGGTGTTATTTTCACCCTCAAAGTCCATCGGTACATATATAGCCGCAATTCATTTATTACACTACAATAGATGCAACTTTTGTTATCCCCATCCATACATCATTCATTTTTTAGACATTTACAACCTACCTTGTACCCCATTGATAAATTCCCCAGCCTAAACTGAGCTTAGCCGAGTTGTAAAGTTCCTGTCCAGTTTCACCAGCAGCGGAACCCACAGCAACAGCAAGCGGAAGAAAGTGTTCATTTGTGGGATGTGCCTTTAGATACAGACTCTTCAGCTCGGGAACTGAGTCCAATTTCTCTAGCTCCCTGAATGACGCAACACCTGCATTCTTTGTGACAATTTCCTTAACGATTGTGTTAAATGGCTCAACGTATGGAAGAGCAGAATTAGGGCGTCCCATAGCAAATCCAAGATCCCTGAGATTGTGGACGGACATGCCCGAACACACAATGACACCTTTCTCTCTGAACCTGGCCAAGAGCTCACCCAACTTGTAGTGTATGTCTATGGCAGCAGATGAAGTCAGGGAAACCTGCACAAGTGGAATATCCAGGTCCATTTCGCCGGAATCCTGGGATTTGGAATCGGTAAAGGCCACCTTGAAAGGCACCCACACACCATGGTCTATACCTCTAGATGTTATGCTGGCATCCAAGCCGCCCTCTTTGAGTGTATCCCTGATATCTTCAGCAATGGATTTGGAGCCCACAGTATGGAACTGCTCCTTATACATATGTGGAGGAAAGCCATAAAAATCATAGATGAGCTCATTTTCTTGAGAGCGCAGCATGGGACTTCTGACAGGAGCAGAGAGCCCTCTGCCTGGGTAAGCTATCTCCACGCGGTTGGGTCTATTGGACTGCCAATGAGCGGAGACAACTATAACAAACTCCGGCTTGAGAACGTTCTTTATGTAGTGTCCAATTTCCTTCACTTTATTGAATGCGCCAGGTTCCCCGAAATCGTCGCCTGGGTACATGAAGGTGGGACCGCCATGGCTAACGAAGAATACCGGGGACAGCTTTGTTGAGTGCGGCATATTTGAAGATCTAACAGTGATCGATTGACTTGACGAACTGGATTGTGAAATAACCGAGGATGTTGAGTTTTTCACCAGTTGTAAAGCGGGCGTAGCAGCTTGGGTTTTCAGGAATGCACCGCCTAAATTTGACACTCTGTGCGAACCTGCAAGTAGTATCGAGAACAATGCCGCGATCAATGTGAAGATAAGCACGGCAAGAGGTCTCCAACTCCAGTTCATATCTATACCTCACGGCAGAACAGAGATGCCTTGAGATATATATAACCTTGCAACTCTATATACTTATGTCAACGCCAATACTCACTGACAAATGATAGATATGTAGATGACTTTCCAAGGTACAGCCAGAGCCGTTAGTTATGTCTATTAGTGTGATACCTTTCCTTCCCTTATGCATGATGCTTAAACTCATGCATGCGAGAACGGCTACCTAGCAGATTACTAAGAGCCGTAAGTAGCGCATAAGGCAGCTTAGAAATCAGCGCATCTGGCATAGCTGGTCTGTAAAGTAGAGAGTCTGTAAGGTGGACAGAATGTGAGTAAGGCAAAAGAGGTGTGGGGATACAATAGATTATTCCCAGAACAAATGAGCTGCAACAAATGAGCTGCAACAAATGAGCTGCAACAAATGGCTGCGATGAGGATTAGGATTAGATTGGCACGCGAGGCATTTGATCTTTTCTGCCTATATCGCGGGTTGGTAACCACCCCATTGACTGAAGGGAAGCTTAGTGAGCAGGCGTTGAGCCCACGCTCGATGCGTAGTAGCCCATCTCACTGCAATTGCACTTCCTGCAAACGGTTTGGTAGGGGGTGTATGTACCTTTACGTTCTGACGCCTAATACGTAAATAAGTAAAGATCGTATGTACAATCGGGAGCTGAAATCACTGGAATTAAATCTACAGCATTTCGATGTCAGATAATCAAAGTGAAATTCTTCTCTCCACAACCCGCCAACTTCTGTGGCGGTTGACAGTAGACCTACACTTGATGAATGCATGATCCAGTTGTATATCTAATACTTGCATTCCTATATTTTAATATTTTAGAACTGATTATTTTTCTCCATGGTTTTCACATAGGTGTATCTCAACCAGGAAAAACTAACTCACCCAATGACATATGATCAAGAGAGTTTTTCTCTTTTATTCCCCCATTATTCTTTACCAGCTCGACATGGCTATTTTCTGGAATGAGCCCGTGTAAAAAATACACATGGTATCTTGTACCTATTAGTCCTAGTGCTTGCTCTCCTCAGTAATACATGCACCATACAGCTTCCATTATAACCATCTCCGCGATCAGCTCACAACACTTTTCACAGCCTTCTCGATGTCAGCCTTACTCAGGCCCTCGAGGCTAGTCTTGATCTCCTTGCCCTTCTCCAGTCTTGCAGTTAAGCTGGGAGGTATGCCATATGCCTCTCTGACGAGGATTGGGAGAGTAGGGTTGGCCTTCTTTAAGGCGGGGTAAGATGTAGTGAGAAATTGCCTTATTAAAGTGTTAGTATCAGCTCTTTCGCAATGGAAATCAATTCGGTGTTACCTATTGCCAAAGAGTACAACCTTACCAGTATCAGTCCACCCAGTGGATACAGGTGCCATCGCGGTTTATGCACGATAAAGTAGTTTGATTCTTGAAGCACATCGTACCTTTTTGAAATCTCTTTCTACATATAGATATTAACCCCATAGAATTTCATATATACAACTTACCTCAATGGTACTGAAGCCTCTCCTGTCTGCGAGAGGAAGAACCTCAACTCCTTGACAGCCGCTGGTAGCACAAACTTGGCAGACATTGCTGAATATATCGACTTATAAGAAAAACAGACACCGAGTTTGGGTACAATTTTTTGTTTAATCTTTCGGCTTTCCTTGAGTTTTATCCAGGTTTACCTCTCTCTCTTTCTCCCTCTCTGCATCTCTGTCGCAGATTACATCTAGGATTATCCCATTGGCAGGCCAAAGAGAGCGGTGCCCCATAACCATCTATTTTGGGTAGAGAACTATCGCTCCGGGGTGGTGAACCCTTTGGGGTTTTGGGGTTGACTAACTCTCAGGAGGAAATATATTATTTTATTTATTTATTTTTGAATATATTAATATTAATATATTCAGTAGTGTGTCCTTTAGTCTGCAAGACACCACTCAGTTAGAGGATGCTTACGGTATAGGATGTCGCCCTTATAAGTAACCACGCTCTAACTATTGAAGTGTGCGACATAGTAAACCATCACTATATGAAATTACATAATAGGGAGAGGCACAATTTCTCTGTCGTAGTTGACGGTAAAACTCGAAATAATCAAAGTCCCTGAATCAAAGCAGATTGAATGGAGAATATTACAAAAAAGATAAACACATACAACGTTCCATCTGTTTAGGAAGCTAGCTCGACGTCACCTCACACTATAATAGACAATGGAAACCACCAATCAAGCCCCATCTCTTGGGCGGGGTACTCTGTAAACTTAGCGTACACTCATATTGGCTATTTCGAAGAATATCGGGGATCATGAGTCTCGCCCTACTGGCTGCTTGTTCATTTCCACTCATTGGCAAATGATACATCGCCAGTTACGGGCTTCTTCACCACCTGCGGTGATGCCTCTTGTGGAGTGGGAAGAGAAAAGGAATCATCTCCTCCATAATTTTCATCGGTCAATGAGATATCCTGTAATTGTTTAGATGGCGTATTGGCAAACGATGTCTCGACAACATGAGGCATCACATTGTATGGAGGTTCGCTTTGATCAGGAGGTGAACTTGATGGATCAGAAAATGGCGATTCCCCATTACCGATCAGCGGAGTGGAGCTGTTACCATTTTCAATGGTAATCGGCTGATTGTCAGATAACGCATCGCTGCTCACTTCAGCTTGTTCCGAGCTCGAACTACTTCCCAAGCCAATTGGATCAGCCGTTGTTGGCCGGTTATTTTCCCTTCCTGTTAACTGTGAAACCCCATCTCTTGTCGTCGGGCTAGCCGACGAAATCTCTTCTACACCTGATCCGTCAGCTTGCTTTGAGTCAATGGTGCCTGAAGCTGAACGACGACCACGAGTCACTCCATCTCTTTCATTACCTAGGGCGAAAGCTGTCACAATACTGGTGTCACCATCAGTTCTACCTTCTGAAGAGGTTGGCGGAGAACTAGTTTGTGACATTCTTTCAGAGCCTCTTGGTGACTCCGTTGCTCTTGGTGTGTCAAATGGATCTGGACATTGAAAAATCAATTCACTTAGCTCACCACCAGAGGTACCTTTTTTTGCCAGTCCATCATATATTTCCACCTCAGCACGTACTACAGACGCCGCACTCGATAAAACTTTTGAGGCTGACTCCTGTACCAGGTCGTATGCTGATACATAATAGTCATGCTTCAGTCTATCAATTTCATCAAGCTGGGATGCCAGGTTAAGAAGATTGGATCTATATGTCACAATGTTCTTCACCTTCTTCTTTGAAAATTTAATATTGTCTAATTCATTCTGCTTTAAGGCTCTCAATTTTGTTTTTATAGAAGCCCTAAACATTGACTCTGTCTCTTTACTAGTTTTCTGGAACTCTGCGATCTCATTCTTTACAGGGATCTCAAATTCAGTTGCAATACTCTGCGCGAGAATTCTCTGGTGGTTACTAACGAGATAGTGTAGTCCACCGGCATTCATTAAGCCCTTGCTGGCAGAACCGCTGCCTTTACACCTCGCGCAGTCTTCCAAAGCTTTACCAAACTGAGCGGCTGCTTGGGAAACACCAAGCAAACTGTGTTTGTACGCAGCTGCAGCCACAAGCAGCTCATTGTAACAGTCAACGGTTTCCTTGATATCTTGTGAAGAGATTATTGTAGGCAAATCCAGTGCCGAAGGTGTTATAGATGAAAATGAGTTCAGAGTGGTGTACGAAGGCCGCCTATCTGGAGCCCCCAGGGGAGATTGCGGCTCAACGCTTCTGTTGAAGAAGCTAGAGGCAACATCGTGACCCCCATTATTGCTAACATGTGAATTGGTGGGAACTCCTGTTGTGGTATCTGTACTGGCTACCTCAGACACCGTGCTGGGGTTCTGCTGTGAAGATGCACTGTTGGTGATGCCAACAGAGTCGCTATGGTGGCCATTAACATAGGAATAAAATTCCGATAAATGTGGAGGTGGTCTACGCAGAGGAGAGACTCCCTTCACTTGTTCCACAGACTGTGACATGAAAAAAAAATAGATAAACAGACAGAAAGATAGGGACAGCTCTGCGCAATCTCCTATGTTGTGCTTCTCTTGGTGCAAATAATATACATAAATATGAGTGCAAAACAAAGGAGGGGATATCAATATACACACAGACCCCACTGAATATATTGGTAACTATATATATATATATATATATTTATATATATAACCAACAGTATCCCTTAAGATTTGTTTATTTCGAAATACTTTAGCTTCCGTTTGCGCCGTTTACGCTTTTACTCTCTGCGGGGGCACATGATATGTATGTGTGTATTGTTGCATCATAAAGATTGTTTCTGTTGAGGCTCGTAGCTTAGGATAGTGGTGGTGTGTGGTGTGCATATGTGATAGTGCAGCATCTCTACTTATGAACGAGCAGTGCTCCAACAGAATGGCCAATAGGAGCCTGAAAGCCATAGTTTTAGGAACAACTCTATAAGATTAGTGTTCAATTCTATTCGCTTTATATTTCAAATATATCCGGAATTATGGTCAAGTTTGCCAAATCTGTTGTATCTCACTCTATAATCTGTAGATAAGTGGCATGCACTCTTCACATAGCACTTACTCACTATACATGACACTAAACTCATCAGTCTGGGAGAGAGGCGCATATGCACAGGAAGAGATGCCGTTGGGTCAGGAAAACCACCCTCAGAATAGCAAGCAACTGGCGAGTGAGAGGATACACAGTCGCTTGTGGAATAGATTAATAAAGATATGCCCCATCTTGTTTAGATATATTGAGGTGACCTAAGATGGAATTGTTGGTGTACCCATCTCTGCCTCACGGTAGAATTTGTGCATTCATGGTTGTTAGCTTACGCAAATGTTGTATGACATCATTGTTGAATATGATCCCCCTCCACTTCGTTATCCCAGTCCCTCCTTGCTCACCTCTTTTCTCTCTTTCTCTCTCCGTTTGACGGCCATGTAAGCGGCCTTTCACCCTCCTAGGTCGTGTGCGCCACCATACAATTGCTTCTTCCTTACTATAGAAAGATACTCTTTAACTTGCTGCCCCTCTATGGGTGTGTGCCAACCAGGGCTCCATTACAATCGAACTTGGTTGATTTTTCACTTGCACGTCAACTATTACCAAGCCCTGCGGCAGGTAAGAGAGATGGACTGATGGGTGGGTATTCAAAAGCAGCAAAAAACAATTCACCTGTGTTGCTGTAGATTCTTTACTGTGAATCTAATCGCAACACATATATATGATTGCAATGTTGCGACAGCTGAGTGTGTTGAGCCCTTTTTGCCTTGTAAGGGGCCCCCAGATGCTCAACTCGTCTGTGGGGAGAGCTCTATTCTCAACAAGCAGATATACCGGATTCTGGCCTTCCGCTTTCCAGCAGGCACAAGTAAAAGTACAAGCCTCGAAGGGCAGACAGACAGTGAAATCAGAAGACTCGCGTAAGACATTCCTGGTGGATGCCTACAAACACTTTTACGAGTCCAACGATATTGTGCTCTTCCTCCATCACAATAACCTTGTCAAGCAGGACAACGCCAGGTTTCGCTCAGAGATCACAAAGGCAGGTGGTGATCTGAGACTCATCAGAAACAGACTATTCAGGGTGTACTTAAGGTCACAGGATCAGGAGGATCCTGCCAGTAAACAGGCAAGAGAATATGTGCGTAAGAACAAAATCAGGCACCCATTGGAGCCTCTCCTCAAGGGCCCCACAGCAATTCTGTGTATCAAACAGATGGACCCGCAGGTGGTAAAGGCAGTATTGAGAGTGTTGAAATCTGCCAACGAGAAGTTGTTTTTGATAGGAGCAAAGGTGGGGAACGAGATGTACGATATCTCCCAGGTTGATAAGTTTAAGGATCTTCCCTCCAAGGAAGAGCTTCAGTCACAGTTGGTAGGCATTCTGACCATGCTTGGTGGAGCAGGTTTGGTGAGGACTCTTGAGGCCTCCTCAAATGTTCTCTACATGACTCTTGACACGCACAAGAACGAGCTTGGTGGTTCAGAGAAGGCTGGAGAGGAAGCCAAGGATAGTGTGGACGCCTGAAGAAGCTGGAAAAGCATACAGGAGACGTACAAGAGACATCCCAAAAAAAAGATCAAATCCGCCATACTGTACATAACTTGCATATAGTCATACCGCATAGGAATATATGTATTACAAAATCTGTAGATTATCTTACGGATTGTTTAAGGCAGGCATATCTGCGCACGCGATTTCCCAATGATCCATATCACTTAAAAAAACGGACGGATGACAGCCTGTGTTATGAAGATATAGGGTTCGAGCCCAGCATACCCGCCCAGACTTTCTGTGTTTTGTCTAGATCTCTGAATGCACTGGCTGTCCATTAACTATCAGCCATCAGATTTGGTGATGAGCAAAATCTCCAGGTGCTTGGCTGGGAGAAGCTCTTCGCAGCCGTACAGGAATGACAGACAAGTCGATAATTTTTTTATGCTAGTGAAATTTATATAGTGATAAGCAATTGAAGAGTGATATTGATCCACAATATAGGAATATTCCTTATCATTCAAGGAGTGGATTACCCTGTTGAATTCCCCTTTCGCCGCTGACTTTGTTTCGTGTTTTCCTCCCTCTGAAAAAGTTCACATATTCAACATAGCTCATTGCCTTTCAAAATGTCACCAAAAGAAACTGTAGTGAAGGAGTTGGAATCTCCACAGACCACCGGGGAGTCACAGCAGCACAAGAGACAAAAGTACCGTCAGAACCAGGAACAGAAACGTCAACAATACAAGCAGGTGACGTTTGAAGAGGGCGCTCAGACACCACAGTCACAGGATGACTCTACCACGGTGGAATTGCCTAGGAAGAGATTTTACAGACAGAGAGCTCATTCGAATCCATTCTCTGATCATCAACTCGAATATCCACAATCACCAGACGCCATGGACTGGGCAAAACATTACCCTAAGTACATCGGTGCAAACACTGGCAAAATAACAAAACGGGTGGAAATCGCCGATATTGGATGTGGTTTTGGAGGTCTTCTGATCGATCTGTCTCCAGAGTTTCCTGATACTTTGATGCTTGGAATGGAGATTAGAGTACAGGTCACACAGTACGTTGAAGATCGTATAATAGCATTGAGAAAACAGAACGAGAATATAGAGGATGGCAACAAGTACCAGAACATCTCTGTGCTCAGAGGCAACGCAATGAAGTTCTTGCCCAATTTCTTCCAAAAGGCCCAGCTCAGCAAAATCTTCTTCTGCTTTCCTGATCCACATTTCAAGCAACGTAAACATAAGGCAAGAATTGTGACCAATACTCTTCTTTCCGAATATGCATTTGTTCTGAAAGAGGGCGGTGTCTGCTACACCATCACTGATGTGTTAGATCTCCACGAATGGATGGTGTCCCACCTCGACTCGCACCCACTTTTTGAGCGTCTGCCGACTGAATGGGAGGACCAAGACACATGTGTGAAGATAATGAGGGAGTCGACCGAAGAAGGAAAGAAGGTTGCCAGGAATAACGGCAGCAAATATGTGGCTTGTTATAGGAGATTGCCTGACCCTGAGCTCTAATCTCTATACTGTATGTGTATATATTGTATATAGAAAGGACAATAGATAATATCACAAATAAGATGCACGAATGCTGAAAAAGGGGCTGAGCAGAAACGCATAACAAAAATTTACCAAAGAGAAGCATCAAAATCCTACAAAAGAAACACAGTGGAAGCACTAACCTGGCTCAAGGACTCAAAAGCTGTCGACATGATCACATAAAAATTGAACAATCTACTGTTCATCTCCTGTTGTTTGACCTCACAGATCCTACATCCTCATCGTCAAAGGTGGACCTTACATCATCATCATCTTTCTTGAAAACTTGTTTGAAAATAGAGGACACAGTCTCACTGCCTCTTCTGATATTACCTTTAATGCTATTTGCATCGCTATTTCTATAGGCAATAATGGAAGCTAAATCTGGTGGCTCTATATCTTGTGGCTGAATCAATGGTGATGATTGAGACTTAACGCTGAGATTACTTGAAGGTCCACCATAACCGGCAGGATTGAAAAATGGTGTTGATGGATTTCCCAGTTCACTGCTGAGAAGAGGCTTTCTTGCGAGGGCAGCAGCTGTTCTAAACCCCCCACTTGAGGCTGACATGCCGGACTCGTCGTCGTTAAGGGCACCATAAGAAGCGCCTATACCGTGAGAACTGCTTACGGATGAGCGGTCATCGAACACAGAGTCCATATCCTCCAGATGAAGTCCACTTGTCTCTGGGTATAGGGAATAAACCACGATGACAGAAATGAAACATGAGCCCGCATGTATCAAATAGAGCCTCCATTTGATATGTTCAAGGAGGACAGGAGAGAGGATACCAACCACAAAGTTAGCAGCCCAGTTAGCAGCAGTTGACAAAGAGGCTCCCTTTGCCCTACAACTTAGGGGCAAAATCTCAGGAGGGAACAGCCACGGGATTGGTCCCCAGGAGTATCCGAAACC
Organism: Kuraishia ogatae; assembly: GCA_003706285.3. NCBI lineage: Eukaryota > Fungi > Ascomycota > Pichiomycetes > Pichiales > Pichiaceae > Kuraishia > Kuraishia ogatae. Next base: position 572,931 of record PPKV03000002.1, on the reverse strand, counting down.
AGCATTGTATATGATCACAAAGAGCACCACCAGGCCGGGAGTGCTTGGTATATTGAGGAACATGAAATAAGAGACACAGCACAGCGCCAACCCCATGAGAATACCACCAGAGATCAGGATCGGCTTTCTACCCCAATGGTCCACTAGGTACCAAGGGGGAATGGTACTGAATCCATATACAATGGAGTTTATACCGGTCATAAGGATAGCATCCCTACCGATCCAACCGGCGTTCTCAAAGACAATAGGGGCGTAGTAGGAAATCACGTTAATACCATTCAACTGTGCAAAAACCTGTGCACTCACTGCAATGAATAGTCTCCTTGAATAACGTCTAAACATCTCGAGATATGTTTTCTCACCCTCGAGTCTGGATAACAGCACATTCTCCTTTATGGACCTGAATTCATCCCTCGCTTTGTCGGCATGCACATCACCATCGGAGTACAAATCTGCAAGTACAGTGATACCCTCCGGGTCATGATCGTTGTCTAGTAACCAACGTGGGCTCTCAACGATGACAAAAGAGCCAAAGAACAAAAGTGAGCCAATAACACATTGAACAAAGAGGGGGATTCTCCATGACAGATCACTTTCTACAAACGAACACAGGTAATCAGTCCAGACGGAGGAAGAATAGCCAATGATATTTCCAGTAAACTCGATACAGGCTAATCTTCCACGATGTTTCGCTGGAGAGATTTCTGATTGGTAGATAGGCACAATAGTGGACAGCAGACCAACTCCAACACCAGAAACAATACGCCCAACGATGAGATGATCCATACTTGTTGCAAACGACTGGAACCCACCACCGATAACAAAAATGAAAGCACCATATCTGATTGTCCTTCGCCGACCGATTGCATCACCAATGTGTCCGACAGCCAGAGAAGATACTAGAGCACCAATTTCTAGAACGGACACCATGGTGCCAATTAGAGCATTGCTTGGGTCATGAAAGTAACTCTTGAAGTATGGCCCAGTTATAATTCCAGACATAACACCCTGAGACATGATAAGTTAGTCAAAAAAAAATCTTAAAGATTGATATCTTATAGATTGATATCTTATAGATTGATATCTTATAGAAATTGGAAGAACACTAACCTGATCAAATCCGAACAGAAACACACCTGTGGACACAAAAACGCTGGTGAAGTAGAGCAATGGCTTCCCCACAAGTGGAGGCTTAGGCAGGTCTATAGAAGTAGTGAGATCCATAATGTATAACGAAGCAAATAGTCTTTTCTGTTGCTAGCCAATAAAATAATAAAAGAAACGAAAACCCTCAAGGAATGATACAGTCACAGATGTTAGATCCCTATAGGTTGAAACTCGGAGATAGTGTTCTGGCGAGAAGAAGGAGATCTTGTCTGAACATGAGATACCCTACTAATACCAAACAATGCGAAAGAAAATTGAATTCAAACAGACAAACAACGCACACTCAACACAAAACGATACCGCCCTACTGAATAGTTAGAGCAGCACAACACAATGATCTAAACTGATCTATAAAAATTATAGTTTGCTGGAATACAATAAATAGACACAGAGACAAAAGGCCTATTCATAATACACCAGTGTAAATATATATAGATGCGTTTACTTGGATTTCCCCATCCTGTCACTCATTCCGTGTTTCGCAAGACAAGACTCAAGAAACGATTCCCCCAACACCCTGTGCTGTATAGTGTGGGTGTTTGGCGCTTTCTGCGTTATTACATCATACTGCTTAGCACTTTCCGTATGTTCGCAGCATTTCTATGCAGGCTCGAGAAGTATAACCAGGAGGGAACGTGAGAGTAGGCGGGGAAGAGATAATTACAAAATATACAAAACATAGCCAACTTGGACGGGGTGAAGTTTGCGTTGGATTTACTTATCTCTTAGATTTTGATATGTTTCAAAAGAACATCATGCTATTATTTTGTTTACTACATATACCTGCACACATGTATCATCTTGAATCGGCCACCGCCAGGTGACAAAAGGGTGTCTATTGTCCTTTAATTATTAAACGCGCACTGTCCACGTTGGAATGAGCACCGGTAATCTTCTACTTTGTCAATATCTCACCAAAAGAAAACACGCCTCGGTGGTTGAAGTATAACACGGAATAACCAACCACCCAATATCAAGCGGTCTTTACATCATGCAATCATCTCAGATCTAACCCCTCCTCTCCCCCCTCTCCCTCTTTGTGATCGGTGCAGCAGACGTCCTCAACCCTAGTCAACCTCTAGCTGGACACCAAGGTTTCAACATTAAAAGAAACAGCAGGCAGCTGCCTGATTTCCGCTCTGACTGACGCCTCCACACCGAGGCTCGATAAAATACCCCTAATAACCCCACATGGAAACCATAAGTACTAGAACGTAGCGTTAATAAGCTGGCTTGCAGAACAGACGAATGAAACAACGGACCAAATACCTACAGGCTGAACTCTTCTTATCTTCTCTGATGCATCTTCTGCTCTGTCCATGTTTGCTACCAAATGAAAGTCGTTATCTATAAGCACAAAAGTTCCCTATAGCTATTGTTAGTAGTCAGTTCCTAACAAGGGTATTAAATTGTCAAGCTTACCCTATGATTTGTCCTCAAATTGTCCATCTGCTTCATATACATTAGTTTCCAAACATCTCGACATATAAACTTGAGCATGTCTAGTATCTCGAGGAATTTGATGTTCCCATCGTTCCTCAAGAACACAATACAATCAGTAAGTTTTGTGCCTATTTCGAAACCACACTTCTCAATCCTATATGCCACACTGGCATCAGATAGAAGCTTGTCGTTGCTGAGGATATCCAGCTTCTCCGGTACTGGCCTCTCTGCATTTTTTGTCTCTTCACCTGAAATAGCCAGCTTCCCCAATGCTTCTTCCGTGTTTGATCGCACAGAGACAGACTGAAGCTCAGTGTCAAGTTTCTTAGTGATCCTGATTGATAGAGGAACAATTTCTATCAACAAATAATCTAGGCATAATGAATTTATTTGTTTCTTCAAAGGGTCTAAAGCCTGAGCCTCTGTCTCTCTCTTTTGAAAGTGGGTGGTGCTAGCAGCACTCATTGTCGGTAAAAAGATGAGTATTCAGACAATGGAGAACAAAAATCCAAAGTGGGAGAAAGGCATAAAGAAAGATGCGCAAATGTTTGGCGGCCTTGTTTTCTAATTGATTGCGCCTACCCCTCCAGTAGGAGCTATATATATATATCTGGCAAGTCGCGGTGACTGGCTTCTGTGTACTGTTGCGCGCGATGCGCGTATAGTGAGTATGCGGGCGGGGCAGAGCCCAGAGAGGTAGGTGCTTTGGTACTGCCAAGAGGATTTGTGAATAACTCTCATGAAAAAAAAGTCCACACCTGTTTTAATTATAAATGAATACCCCAAAGTCGGGATAATAAAATGCGTATCATATTGTATTATATCAGAAACATACGTGGTGTATTAACACCTGCAAACTCGAATAGCCTCGACGCCTACAAAAACAAAGCAATTGTCACTGAATTCTACCCTACTACTTCGCCTGCAACAACAAGAGACTGCACATCGAAGTTCTCCTCTGGCCGTCCCTCCAGTCTCTTCCAACTTTTTATGGTACCTGTCTGTGTATTCGCTTCAAAGACCCTCACTCTCCTTGTAGTTCCTCCATATCCTCCATATCCACCCTCACCAGACCCACCACCATAGCACATCCAGAGCTTATTCAGGCTTGCTTCACTTCCAGGGCCAGTGGCAAGATTCTTGCGATTCATGAGACAGTAATCGTTACAGTGATCATGTCCCACGGAAAGTACCTGAACGCCGATCTCACCTAGTAGGTCACGCATGCCTGTGTTATATCTTGGAGCGGTGACTCCTTCCTTGTATGTGCCCACCAGGGGGCTTTTTCCCTTGACATCTTCAACTTGGCTGAATTCTGGTATGGGAATATGGAAGAAGGCCATTCCTAGATGCGTGTTGGAATTAGCCTCGGTGAGGGGCCTCAAGGAATCGTGCTGCTGCTTGACAAAAGACAGTTGGTCCTCTTTCAACCAGTCATATCCAGGATTCACTTTGGGATTGGGAGAGTACTTGTGGGTATCAAGAAAGTACAGTGACATTGCCGCCTTGTCCTTGATTCCAGGTGATGGGGACACAGTCAATGCGTAATTGCCTACACCGCTGACATCATCTGGACCGAAAGAGCTCAAGGCGTATGGCAAATTGGAAGAGATATACATCACTTCTTGACGGGTAGCAGATCCTTCGTCGTCATGATTGCCCATAGTCACGGCGAAAGGGATTCCGCGCTCGATAAATGGACCAAGTGCTTTGAAAATGGCTGTTTCGGCGTCCGGAGACTCTGTTCCAAAGATTTGGTCACCTGTTAATACCACTAGATCAGGCTTCTCTAGATCGAGAACCTTCTCTATAAAGCGGAGGGTCCTGATATCGGCAAGACATGGAATTGTCTTGTCTGAAAGCTCAGGGAAAGTATCTCTGCAAATACCATATCCTGTTGAGAAGTGGAGATCCGCCACTTGCAATATCTTGAAAGATCCGTTCTCCTTGGATGATAACTCCGGCCTTGGGATTGTTTGAGTGTCCCCCCTCTGAATCGTGACGTATGCCTCATTATCCTCTTCATGTCTATCAAAGTTCTCAAAGTCCACCATTCCATTAACACCTCCTGACAATGTTGGCCCATTGAGCTCCAGTTTGTGTTCTAACAAAGACCAATCGGGACGTGGGTCTACACATAGTCTTCCGTACAAGATGTTTATGTTCCTGATGGCACGCTCCTCTTCGTATGCACCATATTTGACCCACATGCCATACTGCCTGACTTGCCAACCCATGGATTCAACTTGCTCTGGCATAGGAATTTTAAGATCACCTAAAGTAGATTGCTTTACTGGTTCCGTGAGGCCGTTGAATTCAATCACGATCTTTCTCGGATATTTCTCGTTGCCTGGAATAGAAACATCCACGGCATGATTGGCAACTGCGATATCAACAATTGCTCTCGTTTCTCCCATTGTTTTGGCATTTGTATCCCGCACAACTCGCGCGTACATGTACGTATTTGCTGTCCATTTGTGTTCAAGGTGGAGGTCCTTAGGTATGATATACCAGTTAGCGTCTAGATCATCTGGCAGCTGAACATCGTCATCCCAAACTTCGGGCGCAGAACAAGTTCCCGCAAACCTCGAACAGGTCTGGAAGTTTATATCGACAATGGCATGTGGACCTTTGGAGAGGTTTGTCATAACCTCACCCTCATATGCGGGAGGGTTATTGTAGGGATTATCAACCGTCAATGTACAGATGTACAGAGTGCAGCAGAGCAGTGCGAGAAAACCAAACTGCCGTCTCCAGCGTTTGGAAGTCAGAGCCGTAGATAGAAACATTGTGGTGATGTTATCCCTGATGCAATCAGCGTTGCTCGCTCAGCAGAGTTTCCTATATACATCCAAATATTGTTGTATTTACGGTATACATTGATCAATCCTTAAGAAGCTGCACCCGAAGCCAGTCCGACACTGCATACATTTTGGATTCCGTGCAGCTAGCGCTTCTCATCAGTTTTCTATGGTGCGTGTCACCGGAGAGGCCAGGTTATAGGGATAGTACGCAGGTACGTTATGCACAGTGAAACTGCCATGTACTGTAACTGGTGGGGTTTGAGGAATAATCAACTCGGTTTATTCTCGTTTCCGAGAATAGTTAACCATACTTTTTACAGTCACTAACACTTGTAACGACATTCAACGGTCTGACTTTTATCTTTGAATTCCTTTTTGGGGTAATGTTTTATGGCCTACAGCGCAGTAAACTCGAGACTGCAGTCCTTCTTCAGTTGTTCAAGTTATCTTAATCTCAGATTTCGAGTGACGATGAAAAAAAACAAATAGCTAAAAACTAGTATACACATGATACACAGATATAAGGATTATCTAGTTCAATTCGTTCTATGTTACATATACATATCTATATATCAATGATGCAAAGCCTGAAAATGTGCACTCCACTTATCGCTTCAGTTCTTAGCTGGCTGATCCTCTTTACTTGAGATGCGGGACCCGGTAATGGGGCGGTGATCCCCTGCCAATAGTAAACCATTCGAACCAACATCATCATTTTTATCCTTGTTCACATTTGATTGGAAAGGATTCACTCTGGCGCTATGTGGTCTCATTATTCTATCAGTGGTTGTAAAGCTCTTGCTACCCAAGTGGAGCCTCAGATCATCGCTCTTCTCGAGAATCGCATCAACATCGTGGCCAATACCGCCACTAGCTTCGTTCCTGTCAGCAGCAAGTGAGATTGTATGCTTTTCTAGCACGTCTTCAACATCGCCCTCCCCGGTATTATTTTCTACATGGCTCGACATTTTGGATTAGTGTTGTGAGCACTTCCTTGGTGGTTTCCATATAATGAAGTCTGCCACATATAACCACTTGCTGGTTCTTATCTGTAAACGGTAGCGCCTCCGTGCCATATGAATATAACTGGCTATGCATCTCACTGCACCCAGAAGCCACACGGCCCGTGGGGCCTTCCACTCCCCGCGTAATTACGGCGAGACGCATAAGATGGGGAAGGGGGATTAGTGTGAGGGTACGCGGAGAAATCGAGTTGGGTGTGCTTCCGTGAAGCGATTACTCGGCTAACTCAGGTTTATAATACGCTCCGTAATATTTGCACACATCATCGCTACCGCTCGATTACTCAAACTATAAATTTACACCAATGAGCTCGTTATAAATGCCGTTTCCCTTTTGGCATTTGTCATACGAGTCCCTGGGTGTTCTATTCTCCATCACGGGGAATATACTCATCTCGATCTCGTTCAATCTACAAAAACAAGCACATCATGAAATACGACGTGGTGAGGATTCAAGACGATCAGATCATGAGTCAAGGGTGGCTCATCATGCACTTCGTGTCCAAGAGCACGATACCTGCATAGATAACTGTGACAACAATGGCCCCACTGGCATCACCGAGCAAACATCAGAGCACCCTGAACAACAAAAGGGCCATTACTTGAGAAGTATCCGGTGGTGGACAGGTTTTCTGCTAATGACGGTTGGAGAGACCGGTAATTTTGTAGCATATGGTCTTGCGCCTGTCTCAGTAGTGAGTCCTCTGGGTATTGTGACAATTGTATCCAACTGCACGATTGCTCCAATATTCTTTAATGAGCCTCTCAGGACTGCGGACGTGATAGGAACTGCAATGTCAGCCTGTGGTGTTCTGTTAGTTGTTCTATCCTCATTAGGACAAAGTGATGATGGTGGCTCTTCTCCACCTGTTGTTATTGAAGATCCATTCGACTACATAGATCGTGTCGTCGTCTCCGCCAACAGTATGATATATATAATCGGTTCAACCTCCATGATCTCAGCTATGCTTTGCTACTTGGCTACTAAGCATCACCACGACATGGGTTTCATCCTTTCAAACTTAGCCGTGGTTGCACTTTTCGGGGCTTATACCGCCATGTCTACAAAGCTCTTGTCTACAGTTTTGGAGTTTGCACCCTTTAGGGAGGCAATTGTAGACTTCAGGACTTATCTACTTCTATTGGTGATAACTATAACATCAATTTTCCAGATCAAATACATAAACAGGGCATTGCAAGTTGCTAGTGCCACCTTAGTGGTGCCCATTCATTTTGTATTTTTCACCATTTCTGTATTGTTAGGATCTATCATTGTCTTCCAAGACTTTGCACATCGAACAGCAAGTGAGGTTTGGTGGTTTTCGTTTGGATCAGCATTAACCTTTTTGGGGGTGTTTATAATAGGGGGTGCAGGAATAGCCTCGTCTGCGGAAAAGATCAGAAAGAAGGGTAGCAGCCTTAGAAAGGAATCTAGGCAGTCTTTTGCGAATCGTGACGAGAGAGCTCATCCAAGTGGTGTTTCAGGAACTACATACTATGAGAGTGGAGATGCGGACGGCCAGAATAACGCTAACGAAGCACATTCCGCGCTTTCTGTGTTTTCTGTTTCTCCTCTTTCTGTTCACAATGCTATGTTTTCTGCTGAGCCTCAGCCTGTTGAGCATCAGCCTGTTGAGCATCGTTTCGGTGATACAGACACCACTGACTCTGGTGGCGAGCATCACGGAACCCCCAGCGATTTTCCAATTCAAGGATTGATACAGACGGTTGGTGTTAAGCATGACAGAGAATCAATGAAGCCTAATAGCAGTAGGTTTGGTGCTATCCCATCTTCGAAATCTACCCCTGAGCTCAACGGGCATTTGCCTCCGCAGGTGAGCATCGAAGGTTCAGATGATGGCAGGAGCGGAGCCACAAAAGTTCCGCTGATGTGGTTCCAAAAGTTTCTTGCAAGCTCTAAGAGACCAATTTCCAAGACTTTAGCCTCTGCAGAAAATTTGTTCGCTTCCTCTGAAGACGAGGGCGCAATCACCGGCGCTGAGAATGCAGATGAAAGGTCACCATTATTAAGCTCGATGAGAATTCACCGGTTTGTCTCAAATAGGAGAAAGAGTCTCTCTGAGATTTACCACCCTCATTTCGGTGCCTCATCTGAAAGGTTGACTTCATCCGATGGCTCTCACCGAAGCGCCGCTCTTCTGGGCAATGGATACTTTGTAATGCCGGGTAGTGGTAACCTGTTGATGAAAACGGTGGTGATTGGTGCAGAGCCCGATTTTGATTCTGATGGATCAGAGGGGCAAGGGGACGAGGATCAAGAGTAGGTTTTTCAACCACAATCATGCAGTGGCAGGTATAGCTCGTAGTGGAAGGAAAATTATGGGGCTGCGACCGGTTAAAATTAGCGGAGGTGTGAAAACGCAGTATTTACCAAAATGGGACTGCAGATGATGTAAGAAAAGGAAACTAATGGTCGATTGTCACGGTTAAAATTTATATAGAATAATAGAGATTGGGAAGAAGTTTATTCTTTCCATATAAGCATTTACCCCTTAAACTAGAGAGCCACTTCAAATTCAATCAAGTATACGTTTCTAATGTCTATCATTACCATTGCCAGTCCACATTCTTGACCATAACTTGTCGTAAACTTATCGCTTGGATAAAATCAGGGGATTCAGAAAGGAGCTTGTCAAGAGCTGTGCTGCTCCAGCCCGTTTCAAATAGTCAACTTCAAAAGCAGCCTCTAAGAACTCCCTTGCTTCTGGCGTTGCCCATTGAGGGATATCTGGTCTGGTATGAGTCCCAATTTTGAAAATGGCTTGCATCTGGCTAAAGTCAGGGAAGGGATGTTTTCCTGTAAACATCTCTATTATCAAACATCCAAGGGACCAAATATCTGCCTTATCAGTATAAGCAGTTTGCTTGACCACTTCTGGTGCCATCCAGTATACGGACCCTTGCAACGAGGCTCTTCTGCCTGCACCCTTTACCTCCGATCCTCCAGGGGTAACCAGAGGCTCGTCCACCCTTTTGGATATTCCAAAGTCGCTGATTTTCACCGTTCCATTGATGTCAATCAATATATTAGCACCCTTAATATCTCGATGTACGATGTGTTGGCTGTGGAGGTATTTAAGACCTATGAGAATCTGGCGGACAAAGTTCCTAATCAGAGGCTCTTCAAACGGACCATAGTTAATAAGCATAGATGAAACGGATCCACCTGGGATATACTCGAGAAAAATGTTCAAGTAGGCACTATCCGACGAGGCCCCCAGGTATCTGACGATATTCGCATGGTTAAGATCTCTTAGCAATGCCATCTCTTGCTTCAACGCATTTATCATTGACATTTTATGCTGCTCCGTTGCTGACCCCTCGGTTGGCATTTCAACCTGTTTCACAGCCATGAGCTCTCCAGTCAACGAGTTAAGACCAAGAAACACGGTACCAAAGCTGCCAGCTCCAATGCGTTCTCCTTTGATCCAACTCTGGGGCCCCCTCTCTTCTTCTATTGCCAACTGGCGAAGCAGGTCATATTCAGCCGCATTATTATCATCATCATCGTAGTCATCGTTGAAGAGTTCGATAATGGAAGAGGCCCTTTTCTCAGCATTTGATAACGTCAAGTTGGAAAGTGCAGGGGGGAGAGGTTGTTTGACTGAACCAGGATCCAGAGTTTTCTGCATTATTGTGCTATCATCCTGTTCTGTGCTTATGGCTACACCTGAATGTCTGAGTGGCGCATGGTTATCAATTGTCTCTGTTCCTTCCGAGTTCTCATTGTCTTCCAGGATGCTATCTATGTCGTTTGCGTTACTCATGAGTACATCACCAACAGTGTGCCCATGCGCAACACCAAAGTGCAAACTACTCAACCTAGAGCTAGCCACAGACTGGGGTCTGCTCAGCGAGGAAAATACAGAGGCTCTCGAGCCACCACCGGGAATCACCTGCGACGCTCTGGAGGAGAAAATAAGCGAGTTTCTGATTGTCTCATGAAGCTGGTTTGCAGGGGCACCAGGGAAATATTCAGCGAGGTTATTCGAAATAAGCTGGCTCGGAGGTCTCTGGCCAAAGAAATTGCGCAAGTGAGGCATTCTGGAACTTGAATGAGAGGCATTTCTTCTTTTGATATCTGTAGCATTCTCTCTCACCTTATCTTTGAAATGATGAGAGCGAGCTATTATTGTCTTGGATACATCAACTGCTGCTCTTGATGGGAGTTCATCTTTGGGACATAGTAGTATTCTATGCTTCTCCATTCTATCTGCCGAATGGCAACTAGTGACTAGTTCAACGTCATACATGAGATGTGTCGTGCCATTCTTATCCGTCACATGGGTGTCCCATTGGTCAGCTTGAGACAAGATTCCCAGCTTTTTCAAAGCTCGCCTCTTTATGGAGGCTGCATTGAAACACCCTGCAACGTTCACCTTCCGGGTGGAGCCATCCTGAGTGATAAATGTGACAATACTCTTGTGTGCATCATCTTTCTCGCCGTGACCTGTGTTGATATCTGCACCTCCAGCCACATTTCTGGATGGGACAGGTAAATTACCGTGTGTTAATGTGACTGAGCTTCTGGCGGAATGATCTCCATTTCCCCCAGACGTTAAATCAACTAGTTTATCTACAGATACCGCTGATTTGATCCTCTCCGTTCGTAGTCTATCGATGGCCAACTCGAGCCTAAGTCTGTCACCCACCTTGTTTACTCCCAATTCTTTTAATGACGATTTATCTAAATCTGTAACCAGATCACCCGTAATCCCATTCTCTAGAACAAGAGAGGTTAATATCACACGATTCGGAGAAGGTGGTTAAAAGGTAGGTCGTGAATCGTGAACTTTCTTTTACAAAACATTGATAATAGATTTCACCATTTTATTGACTTACCTTGAAAATTGCCCAGGTAATCAAGACATTGCACCTCCTGTAACCACTGTTTCAGCTCCACCATTATGGGATCCAACGACTCGAATCTCCGTTGTATACAAGCAATAAAGCACTAAATGGCACGGGCGAAAAAAATAAAACGTCTGAAATATATGATATATAAAACTCTTCCACTTGTGTATATATTCCAATTATTGCCAATATTCACACTCACGCCTGCCTGTCAAATGTCTACTCACCAAACCACTTCTCCGTATCCCATCTTCCAGGGCTCGTGCAGGTTAGCCTGCTAACAAAGTTCCCCTACGATATGCCCATGCGTCGTTCCAGATACTTCCTAGCCTGTCTGCGGAGTTATCATTCCCCATGTTAGCCAAGATAAGAAGTGCGCAGTGGCAGAGCGGTTCTGATGCCCTCCCTGTACAAAGCAGGTACGATGTGTATATTTAGAAGGCCGTTGTGGGATGGGATGGCAGGAGGGCGATGAGTTGAAGGAAGGCGATGAGGTTGTGCCTGCACTGAGTGTGTGTGGGGAGTGGGTGAGGGGCCTGAGGATGCCCTCTACTGTGTACACTGACTGACATTTAATTCTCTCTTCATCTATTATATTTATTTCTGAACACGAAATACAAAACGCCTTTCTGGTGTTGTGCATGGGCTGGTTTTAATCCTCCATTGTTTAAGCCCCACAATGTAGTGTCTATCAATGGCCAGCACCTCTTACTGTAAAAACTCTCTCAAGTTGCCCATATCGTGTCATTCCGACCAGAGATATGCCTCCCGTCACTCTTGCATCACATATCTTGTCTGCTCCATTGCGCCTTTACCGAAAAATCTAGTGATATCTCTGAATCTGTCGGTGCTTGCGGCTAAGGTAGCTTTAAATAGATCATTGCGCTCTCCAACCTCTCTCTGTGCCTGCCTCCGTGCTGTTATTTCATCTATTTCAGCAAGGCATTTTGGACACTTGAGATGTTCATCACTATCACTTCCACTTAAAATTGAATTAGAGGAGCTTCCATTTACACCTGTGCCTGAGGATCCACCGTGACCTGTGCTTCCATCTCCAATACACCTCTGATGGTAAGTGTGGTGGCACATGAAATGCACAGCCGGCAGGTCCAACTTGAGGCCACAAGAGTGACACCTCGAGCCTTGTAGTACAGTGGGCTCGTTCAGCATATCATTAATTTCTGCTTGCACCCTGGATATCTCCTCCTTGTACGATTTTGCCAGTTTCTGATTCTTCGAAACCTCTTGCCTCTGCATGTTAATGTAAGTAAGAAGATAATCCCTAACAAGTCCTATCGATGCAACGTTTGTGATGCTCAAAGTCTGCACCACATCCAGAGGAGTCATTAGTTTCAAATCTTTTATAGTCTCGAGAACAGAATGGAATTGCTCCTCTCCCACAGCCTCAAATACACCTTTGCTAGATACAAAAAATGATAAAGCCCTTCTGTAGAGCTCCGGTTCTTTCTCTCCGTACTTGTGTAACACTTTGATAGCACCCGCAGTATCTCCAGCTGCTACCCTTGAGCTGAACAAGTCAACTTCAAATCCAGGCTGGTCACGAGCGACAAGTTCCCCTTCATTAAACCCGCACAGATTCGATAGCAGTAAGATCGAAGCAGAGCCCATGGAATCCTTCATGGTTACAGCGAGATCCTTCATGGTTACAGCGAGATCCTTAGCCTTAGCTTCCCACTTATGTTTTACCTGCACATCTTCCGACTGTGAGGCAATAGTCAAGTACATCTCAAAGAGCGTGGTAAGCAGATCCTGACGGTCAATTTCGCTGCCTCCAAAAATATCATAACTCTCCATACATGCCTCCAAAAAGATAACAAACTCATTAGGATGGTTCACAAACGAAGAAAATATAATACGGGGACGTGGTGGCTGATACGCTCTATCAATTTCTTGCTCTGTGCTCGTTTTCCCTACACTACCATTTTCCGTCGATGAGTCGCCATCACCTCCTCCCATAAAGGAGACAAACGCTCGATAGCTCTGCAAGACTGGAATTGACTCCAAATAGCTGGAATGTTCATCTGTACGCAAGGATCTCTGTTTCTCATCCGAAGTCATTAGTGCACTGGTTGCAATCAAGTCGTCTTGTGACGCCTGTGCTTTATATCTCCCTGTGAAAACATCAATGAGAAGTGCTGTAGTCTCATTTGGATTTTCATCGAGGAGAAGACGAATGTTGTCGATCAGAACCCTTAGAAGCTCAGCTATAGGCAGAGTTTTTATGTATTTCATCGTAGATGACACGTCTTTGAGATCTCGCAGCTGGATATCAACCACCATTGATGGCTCGTTGAACTTTTTGGCTATAGATGCAGCAAGGTGAGGATATCCACTATCGTGGCACAGCTTTATAACAATGTACAAGTCAAACGACTTTTCAGCAGGTATGATCTCACCATCTTGCACTTCGATACTCTCAATAAACTTAACCAGTTTATCAGTTTGTTTGAGCTTGCAGTAGGAACAAAGAAGTAATGTGACATGCGTCTTGTTTGCCAATCCTTGGTCGATCATATTCTCCAGTATGATGGCCAAGTTTTTGACTTTGGAGCTGTCCTTATATTTCTGGATGATCTCACTCGTTTTACCCAATCTCAAACATTGTATGTACTGTCCAACTGCCTCATCATAGTCTCCACGACCGTACAAATAATCTCCATACTTTCTCCGTATTTCGGTAACCACCTCTTCGTCCGGAATACCAGCCTCTGTCGGGAAAGCTTTCTTACCGGATTCCCTTTCTCCCTCCGTTACCGCACTTGCATTTTCAGACAGTTTAATAGCTATGGGATATAGGTCTCTCTGCACTATTATATCCAGTTGCTCTTTAAGTGGCTTTTCTCTTAGTCTATGAAGCATTCCATCTGACGTGAGTAGATACTGATCGCCCCACATTGAAAATACTTCGCGCACAGTGCCAGTTACTGTTTGGTTGAATACAATCAGCTGGTTAATGATATCCACAACTATAATCCGATTTGTGAGAAAACCAGTTTCTGCTGGCAATAGGTTCGAAGATATCGGAGACACGATAAGGATATATCGTGGGGAAAAGCAGTATATCCTTCTCTTCGCTAGTTCCAGCATGATGCTATGTCCTCTTCCTCTAGACGTATAGAACATGAGTGCCTCATCCCGTGCCACCACTAGATTTCTTTCTGAGTTCCTCATCACATCCACACATCCCAGATCTGCACCAGCATCTTTCACCAACACTTTGTCTGGTTTGCCCTGGTTCCTGCCGGTTGTTGGAATCGTGAGTACCTTGGAAGTGGTTGTTATATACAGCAGAGACTCATCTTTGAAAATAACGCCAGAAACTGGCTCTGAACTCTCGTAAACAATTCTTTGACGGGACCCCCTATCCCGCACTAGGTCTCCTCTCACTAGAATGACTGTACCGTTGCCAAACCCAAATGCTAACACCGAGAAGTCGTCTGAAGACGCGAATGCAGTCACTGGGTAATCATTTGAACCATTATTGACCAGGCACTTGGAGTGAAATTTAAATTCTGACGATGGGTCAAGCAAGCTGCTCTCATTTGTGACTTCTGTATTGATTTTGCCATTACCTCCTCTGTCGCCAGTTGTACGCTTGAGAAGCTTTGAGAGATCCCATAGCTTAAGGGTCAACGGCTGGCCCTGACACGCTGCTATCGAACAAAAGAAATTCGGAGCTTCCAAATATTTCAACCCCACTATTGACCATCCAAGGTCATATGCTATCATCTCATGCACCAGTCTGAAGCTCTTATCTATAATCTTAACTGTTGATGAGCCTGTGGCGATTATAAGGAAATCTGGGGTGGAACATATGGCAGACAACGAGGAATCTGAATAGAGGGGTTGATCTGAGCCATAATTGGGGTCTCGTATGGGTACCTCGTCAAAAAATGGGAACTGTCTCCATGATGAGAGAGACATTTTGAAAGTTTGATGCTGACTGGATTGTTGAGCCACTTGCCGCGACAATTCGATACAGTGAAGTAATGGTGCAACTTCCCAGTGTTTCTCTCCTGCACCGTTACTAGCTCTGTTTGACAGTTCTATATAACAATTGATTGTTCATCACCTACCCATGAAATTAACTTCTGATAATCTGCTCAACAATGAATATATTGGCTGTTAGCTTATTATGCTTATACGATGTTACCTCCTCATCTTATCTGTTAAAGGCGTAGCGATACAGAGCTTTAGCAGGGGACGTGCGCCCCACATAGCTAAAAAGGGCGTGATGCTCATTGCAGGACGCAAGGCTTGGAGCAGAGAGCACTGGAGGGCCTGCAAAGCCTTTTTGTTAACTAAATTTCAGGAGTAGCAGTTGGTGGGTGGGAAAGTCAAGAGACATCGCTGAAAATGTCAACATTGGTGAAAGCCGCATTTGTTCAAGAATGCCCATGGGAGCGAGCGGATAGCGATTCTCAGATTTTCGAATCCATATGAAACGTAGCTGACACACATAGGCTCAAGGACAGCATATGACGGAAGCAGTTGGTATAACGTAGTTGGGTATAATGTAGTTGGGTCCATAGGATAACCTGAAACAAATTTTTCGTACCGTAATTCTGAGATACCAAGTGAAAGTTGAATATCCACATGTATATTATCATATAACTCGCAGAGATAGTACTATCTGTAATGTAAAGTTTGTTTAACTGCCCTGGTAAAGAAAGCAGCTATCTATAACATGTCCTCCAATTCTGGACAAACTTCTATCTCATCCTTTTATAGTGGTAGCCCACGTTCTTCTGTATCTTCGGAACTATCAGTGGGCCATGAGATGTACGACTATTCAAATTTTTGTTCCAAACGCCAACATAGAACCGAACACCACACACAGCTTTACGAACACACAGCACATTTTAACCCCGTTTTGACTATTAATGACTACGATAATTACACTAATCCATACGCACAGTCACTATGGATTGCCGCTAGAGGAGATGCCGGCCTTGAGATCAAAGATCTTATCGAAAGAACAGAAAATGAAAGAAACGTGATGAGAAAGTATCTAAATGCTGGTAGTGACAGAGTCAAAGACCTTGCTGCAATCAATCTTGAAGAGGATATTAACAATGCAAAAAGTACTCGCCAGGGAGCGAATAAAGAATGTGAAGAATCAGATGAGAAAACTGGTTATACATCCGATGGCATAATTCTTGAATTTCCAACAGATGACGCCCCTAGACACTTCAATGTCCAGAGTGTAGGCGCTCATTCCCAGCTTATAATTGAGTTTAAGTACAAGCTGAAAGTATTATACAAGCTTAAGAAAGCATTTTCTGAATCAATTGGGGGATTGTTAAGGCTGGGCAGTTATAATATACAACTATCTGGAACATTCAAAGAGTTTGTTGAGTGTGGTGATAAACCTCAGTCTACGGAACTGAGTCCTCGTAGTGCTCTCTTTCAACGGTTTGCACTGAGATCGGCCCATGAAATGTACATTGAAAGATTAAATACATATGGAGTAGGAGAGCAACTAGAAGGTGCATTCGAGGGTGTCATGCGCCGGTTCGAATCCATTATAGAATTGTGCGAAGGGGTCAAGAAAACGATTAATGCTGGACGAAAGAAGAGAGCATTTTACGTTGCATTTAACCAGAGACACCATCAGGAACTACGCCATTGCAATCGCCAACTAGAATCCAAAATCATGCCAGGGAACTCAGCTGAGCAGGAGCGAATAGAGTCATATTTGAAAATTGCGCAAACAGTGCATTCGGAGGTGCCACTGGTAATGAAATTCCTGGATCAGTTTGTGTACCTTGTGTATCGACTACACATTGAAATAGTTGTCAACTTCTACAGATCCCTCTGTGGTGATAAGGCATCTCCCATGTGCCACAGAGCAACCCATTCACAACTCACCGCAATCAAAGCAAGCTTCTATAGAAACAAGGAGCTGACAAAGGGTGCTATTATCACATTGTACGACTGTGCCATCAAAAGTGAGAATAAAACAAGCTACAGTTCCATTACCATGAACCCCTATTCATCCAATGTGTTCAAAAGGATATTTAGATGACATTCGCTAACCTTGGTTAAAATATCACTATAGATTGTGACGCATATATATGTGTATATTTCATTCGAGTCATATATATATCATTACAAATGTTATCTTTTCTCTTCTATTAAGTGAAAATATTCAATTATTCACTCAATCAATGAATCCTATAACCATCGAATACCATACCCACCACCACTTAATCCCATAGTTTCAGTAGATATCGACACTAACTTCGATAAGAACTTGTAGCTTCTCTGCTCTCCCCGCTATCCGATCTCAGCATTCTTCTTGCCAAGCGCATGCCCAAATGGCTGCATGCAGTGCCCTCACCCTGGCTCCCATTTAGGAAATGATGTCGTGAGAGCAGCTGTCCGTTTCGACAACGTTCCCTTAGGTTGCCATGCATCAGGCACGCCTATCTCATCTCACCTAAATGTATGGACAGATATCGGCTCAATTGCTTGCCACAGCCATTCAGGCTTTGCCTTTGCCCCTTGCTAGTTTCAGCCTAGTAGGAAAAAATGGGACAATAGAGAGGCAGCAGAGAGTGAAGGAAAGGGGAGGGATTATGCACTCAAAGGCACACACTCTCACTCTCTCCCTTTCTATTGCACTACCACTAGTGCGAGCTTTTGCGAATATTTATACGTAATAGAGTAATTGGTTCAATTACTTGCATATATTCCTTTACTTCAACAGATAAAAGGAATTTTCACTGACATCGCTAACAGATATGTCTGCTGCTGCTACTTCTGAATCAAAGACCTGCTGCGGTGGTGCTTGCGCATCCAAGTCCGGCTTCAAGCTGCTGACATGGAGTGATCCAGTTGCATCAGGAAAGGTATTTGGTGTCACCATTGCCTCGTTGCTTGTGCTCAAATACATTAACCTTCTGAACTTTTTCTTCCGTCTCGGATTTTTCGCCCTTATTGGTAAGCATCTTTTTTTTTGTTTTCACCCCATCGGGCTGGGATCGCTTTTGTGACAAGAATGGCAATGGAGCAGGCATTGCTGGCTTGATCCCTGCTCTTCAGGCATCGGCGTGAGTTCTGTGTGCCGTAGTTCATTCAAAAGCTAATCAGCCTTTGTATTTTTTGATTCCAATCCTTTACTGACATTTAATCTCTTCTTTTTAAGCATCCGCTGCTGCTGAATACTCTGGAAAGCTAGCCACTGGAACTGGTTTCGTGACCCGCTTCAGACCAGCTTACAGAGCCATCATTGCCGAGCATGCTGATGTATATGCTTCTCATTTCAGTGCTATCCTGAAGAACATTGAGCTTAAGGGCCAGGAAGTTGTATACGCCAAGGACATTGAGTACACCCTCAAGGTTGCCGGCTTTTCTTACATCTTTTACAAGCTCACCTCCTGGTTTTCTCTGTGGACTCTCCTTTTCACCTCTGTCGTGCTTGCCTTCACTGTTCCAGTCGTGTATGTTAAGTTCCAGAAGGAGATTGACGAGGCTGTTGTTACCTACTCTAAGCTTGCCCAGGAGAAGGCAGTTGAGTTGCAGAAGACTGCAGGTGAGAAGGCTGGCCCCCTCCTTCTTCAGATCGAGGAGAAGCTTGGTCCAGTTGGCAAGTTTATTAGCTCCAAGGTTCCAGTGAGAACCGCTTCCTCTACTGTTGGCGAGGAGAAGGCTCCTCTCCTTGAGAAGAAGGCTGTCCCGGATCTTCCGTCTGTTCCAACCACCATTCACCCCAAGGTTGAGGAGGCAGCCACCCCTGCTACCGAAGCTGTTGAGCCTGCTGCTGCTGCTGCTGAGCCCGCTCTATAAGTGCGCTTGCTATATGTCTGCGTACGGTTATCTGAGGAATGCAAGAGCAAATAACTTCAAGAGGAGCAGACTAGTGTTACAGTAATGTGTATCCACTTTTGTTTGTACCTTTAGACGCTATTTTAGGCGATGTGCTCCGCTGTGCTGACATAGTTTGGTGGAGAGGACGTGTTTATTGTACTCGTTGGCGTTTTCTCGATGTCAGAGGGTCAAGTTGGTTTGTGAATCATTCGGTGTACAGTTTTATTGTCGTTCAGTTTTCTCTGTTCATGTTTTACGGGGTGTCTAGTGCTCTCCAATTGGAGCCTTTTATAGCAACTTTCTATGCCTTGTCATGCCTTTCTGCTTTCGGATATCATATCGTATGTAGCCAGCGTTTGTTAATACTATCATTATATGCAAAAGATAAAAGCTACTTCAAACTCTAAGTGCTTCATATATATCTCGATGAAACCTACAGCAACTGCTTAGAGAGTATAAATATGGCAGACTCTACCTGTATTTAAGAGTTAAATATACATATCTCATCACATGTCTTCTTTTTTCAATTATCCCACACCCTACACTAAGGGCTGGAATCTGACTTGCCGGTAGAATAAACAAGGAAAAGTTTTAAACAAAAATATTAGTTTCAACTTAGAATTCAGTTGAATCGCAAACAAGGATGTGCAGCCAGTCTTGACCGGCTATCTGCTTTTCGGGAAAAAAATCAACAACTGACATCGCAGTCAATCATTAATAGCACTCATACAATTACACAGCATCCACCACTACTCTCTTTTGGAGCTGATGCGGCAGCATTACTACTGTTATAGTTGTTTGCTCTCTCGGTGCCAGCACCGGCAGTTTGCTGTTTACTCTTCTTGGGCTTGATAGCACCAGGAACAACGTTAACGGAGACTGACCCTGGCACAAATCCTTCGATATTTGATCCTTCTATTCCCTTTTTCATTATTATTTTTACCACATCGTGGAATGCCTCTGTTACGTGCTCGCCTGTCTTGGCACTTGTCTCGATGTATGGGCAACCCATCTGCTTTGCGAATGCCACCGCTTCTTCTTGTGACACCTCACGTTCGAGATCACTCTTATTTCCTACTAAAATCATAGGCACGAAATCCACAGACTCTCCCTTGACGCGCATGATTTGTTTGTAGAATGTCTCAACCTGTTCCAGAGTCTTCTTTTCGTTAAGGGAAAACACAAGCAAAAAACCTTCACCCGTCCTCATGTACAGATCCCTCATCGAAGAGTACTCCTCCTGTCCTGCAGTATCTAGAATATCGAGGGAGGATTCCACTCCGTCAATCACACAGTAATGTCTATATGAGTCCTCAATGGTGGGGTCATATTCAATGGCAAACTCGCTCTGTGTGAGACGGATTGTTAGAGCGGATTTACCGACAATTGGTGCACCAACCACCACGAGACGAAATTCGTGTGACTGAAAGCAATTATATTAGTTGATGTTCACAATTGATGACGATAATTCTATTTTGAGATGCCACCAGCGCTCACAATCAATATATCACCATTGAGATCGCCCTTGTCTCTGAGAACTGTTCTTTGTTGAAAAGATTACTTACTGGATTTCCGTTTGCTGTCGCCATGATGATTTATACTATTCTGTGATAAGCTGCTTGCTTCAAAGCACACGTATAGGAATGTCAACCCTGAAAGAGGGGTTGAAGGCAAACAAAGGAGACGATAACTTGAACCAAAAGGTGAAAAACACAACAACCGCCAAAAAAAACAGACAATTGAATGCTATTCTGTATCAATTCTTGGTTGGACAATAAAATGCAGAATAGAAAGGATAAAAGCAACGGGATGCAAGATTCAAAGTAAAAATCCTTTTACCAGGGAAAAGCACCACTTCAAGGGTTGCACCTCAAGGTGTGTGTGTTATTATCATCGACGACACCTTTTCTGCAAAGCAAACCCTCCCAGTTTAGTGCACACACAGGTCTGGCTTGAAGCGTGCGGATAGCTACTTACGTGCACCATGTGTGCATATGTGCCCGCGCACTTTGGGTATGTAAGTATGGGTTGATGTGCGTGCGCCTATATTTTTCTCCACGTAGTTAAACACGTCAAGTGGGCGATGTAGGGGCAGTGAGCGTGGAAAAAAGCGCACACCGGCATATACACAGCGGGTTCGGTCCGTTGAAGGAACGAGGTGTAAAAAGGGAGGGGAGGGATTCCAGGAAGGGGACACAGATAATACTATCGTGGTGATTGATTGTTATACGGGACCAAGGGATGTGTCAGAAGAGGGGAGTAGCAAGGGATTGTTGCATTTGCCTATATACACCTGCTAAATGAAAAAGGACATTGTCTAGACTTCTATTGATTGATGGCCCTTCCCATGTCTTCTCAGCGTGCATATTAGATCTAAGCATAGGAAATTGTGATGTAAAATACGATGTGCCTCGTACATGCTTCACGTTTCAGGTATAATTTATATCCCTTTACTGAGCAAAATTGGTAAAGCAGACGGACGGGGCAACAGAAAAGTGCTGCAATGTTGGATTCGACAAATGAAAAGATATAAAAAAAGGAGATATTAAATTCTTCAAATATCTATTACAGGGGACACTTGCAGCACCGGTTGATGTATCTACAATACAGGCATCCTTGTAAGCCTCTCTCGCAATAGTCAACAGTACCGCGCTTTGGAGAGACGTCGCTTCTTGCTGAGTTCTCTACGGCGGGCATATGTACGGGAATTGCTCCTCCAATAAATATCCCTGAGTAATTGCGGCCAGAAACATGTACAGATAGCCCCTCACTCAATTGCTCCTGCTTTCATCTCTTCTCACCTGCTGCGGATGAGTGGTCTATAAAGGGAAACATCTCACCGCAATTAGTCCTGTCCTCTCTTGCGCTCCCCTTGCTGCGCCCTAATCGGTAGCGGATCGGGCGGCATCTGCATGCAGATGGAGGTCTTCGCGTGCAGGTTTGACTTGCCTAACAAGCCTGCTCCGTGATCCAGAAGACCAAAGGATGACGCACACGCTTGGTGTCTTTCAAACTTGGATGAAATTACCCCCAGAGAACGAAGGAAATCTTATCGCCTTCAAAGCCAGATAATGCTAATGCATCCTTCGCGTTTATTACTGAATTTACTATGAATACCATGACCGCGCTTGTACGCAGTTTTGATCCCTGGAGTAAATAAAAGTTCTATCATCTATTTCACCTGTTATGCTGTGGAATTTTGATATGTAATGTGTGCGGCATTCATGTGAAGTGGCAGCACTGCTGTCGCCCAGAATCTGAATTATGGCTTACCCCTCATCATCCGCCATCGATCACCGCTGAAAATATGTATTGAAAAGGAATATTCTATGCGGTTCCATTCATCTATGTATATCGCCATCCATGGCTTGTATGTGTGAACTACTTCAAAAAACCACCTCTACTTCCTCATCTCCTGCGTAACTTTTTGACAGCCTTTGCGGAGCCCTGAGAAGCTGCTCTCTTATACCACCTCATTGCACTCTCATGGTTTTGTTTAATTCCGAAACCCGTGTCATAGAATGTGCCCAGCAAAAACTCAGCATCTGCCAATCCACCTTCCGTCGCCTTGCTTACCCACATAAATGATTGTTCTGGGTTTTTCGCCAACACATCTTTCACACCATCGGCATACCAAATTCCAAGGCCGAGTGCAGCCATGGGGTGTCCTTGTTCCGCAGCTTTAGAATACCAATATATAGAGCGTCTTGCATCATAACTTGACACCTGTTGTTGTGTTCCCTTGTCCGGTTTGTAGTTCCGCTGGGGCAGCATTCCTGAAGCAAAGTAAAACCCCAAGCACACTTGAGCCTCTGCATGGTTTCTCTTAGCAGCATCCATTAGATACTGCAGACATACCTTATGATTGCGGAGCACTCCAGTGGCCTCTAAATCACGAATAACTGCAATATCTTGGGGGTTTTTTGGGTCCAATCCCATGAGGCCGAGGTCAGTCTGATGCATCTTTGCCAATGTGTATAAAGCAGCACGAGCGTCATTGTAGGATCTCTCCGATATGAGCACATCAGTTTCAAAAAGCTCACCATTGTACAGTGCTTCCGCGGCCTTTTTGTGCCACAAGAGAGATTTCTGTACATCTCTCTTCTCCCCTAGCATCCCTGCTAAGTACACAATTCCTAGTTGACACATTGCTGAAGGGTCGCCGCTGCGTGCCGCTTTCAGATAGAAATGCATAGCCATATCTGGGTCAGTTTTCGTTCCAACTCCCATATCACAGCAGCATCCGACTCTGTACATAGCAACGGCATCAGACATTTTGGTTGCAGCTTGCACAAAGTAGGCATAGCCTTTGGCTTCAGCCCGGGTGATCAATCCCGGGTGGATTCCACCAGAGAGAATATCACCAAGATAAAGCTCAGCTCTGGATGTATCAGGGTGTACCTGTACCAGCTTCTTCAAAACCTTTACGGCAGTGGTCATAAACAACTCTCTATTATTCCTCAGATCCCTCGGGTCAGCCATTCTGCCTTTGCGCAGTGAACCATCAATCATCATCTGTGCCATAAGAGAGTCATTTGGAATCGCCTCTAAAAGAGCCTTTGCCCAAGCAAACTGAATGCCAGACGTGAAAGTTTTATAGTCACCAACGGCCCTCTGGCGACAATATCTGAAATCAGCAATTGCACTATCGATGGATTTGGGTGCATTGTGCCCATTGGTGGGTGCCCCCTTGGCCCTTGTCTGTGGTTGCGGCTGGCCCTGATAATACCTTGTTGGGGGAGCCTTTCTAGGCATCAATCCATCGGCGTTGATCGGCTTGTCATTGGCCTGATCTTTTGCCTGTCGATCACCATCGTAGTTTGAAACTGGCACGCTGGTTGATCTTTGGCTTGGTGTAGGTTGTCCTCTCGGCGGATACTCCTGGTCGCTTGTCACCTTCCTTTGATCAGAAAACGACGAAGGCATATTCTCATCCAGTATACCTCTCTGGAACACCTCCCGCAATGCCTCGTCGCTGTAACGCCTTTCTGCAGCACTCCTTTCGGTCTTTGAGATATTATTATCATTCCCATAACCGGGTAAAGCAGTTCTCCCAGTTGATGTTGCAGAAGTTGATCTGCTATGTTCATGCTCCTGTGGCAGAGGAGGTAACTTAGGTGAGAAATTACGCGCATCGTCCGATTTTGGGAGATTAGGAAGAGGGATAATCTTCCGAGGCGATCCAGTCTCATCAGAAGAACTAGACGTGTCTTCCATTACTTTACTGAGCTGTTTTTCACGATTATACTGCCTCTCTTCCTCTAAATATTTTTGCTCCAGAATCTGCTTTTCACTTGGCAGTTTGGACGCCTTCTTAATGTCTAGAGAATGGATATCACCAGCTCTTTTGTATATAGACTTCGAATATTTGAGGTTTGACTCCGAGCCAGATGTAGGGTCCCATAGGGAGTAAGGAGGGGGGTTGTCCACAGCAGTAGCAATATCCCTTGTACGCGCCGGTGTCACATCGTTGGCTTCATCGGCAGCATAGCTGTAAATATCCTGGGCTTTACTGTCCTGGGAAAAGAGCTCTTCACTCTGAGGCATCCTTCCCGACCCTATTGAGTTTCCGTTTGTCTTCAATGGAGGAGTGCCCAAGGATTCGGGAAGTGACTCGACGGATTTCGATTGGTCCAAATGAGGTGTAATTTTGATCTTTGGGGGCAGTGGCGGACCTGTAGAACTCCTTGGTATGTCCTTCACAGCATCCTCCAAAGAGCTTAGAAGATCTTCCAAGTTACCCATAACCTTATCGCTGCTAATGGACCGCTGTTCAGATACTCTCCTCTGGTTTCTGACTGACGACGTATTGTTATTAACTAGGATATTTGTATGATCGGTCGCTGTGCCTGGCTGTGGATATGAACTATTCACAGGCGTATATGCACTGTAGCCACTGACTGGCTTACCGTATTCTCCACCACCAGTTGTACCACCATATGTTAAACTGTCCTGTTGCGGAGTGGTCCTTTGAGAGCTGGAGACTGCAGTGGTAATTGGTGGCAGAGTCTGAGAATTCTGGCTTGGATAACTTTGAGAAGTACGGAAGTATGGTTGCTGGACGAATTGCTGGGGCTCATAGTGTGTATGCTGATAGGGAGTTAGCTGTTCAGGGGGTTGCTGTATCTGAGTTTGCTGGAACTGTTGTTGTGGCTGTTCATATGGTCTCTGCTGCTGCTGTGGATAATACCGCTGATCTTGCGAAGGCTTTTGCGCATACTGCCCCTGAACAGACGACTGAGCTGGAGGTTGAATATTCTGCTGCGCAGGTTGTTGCTCTGTAATGGGCTTGGTATAGTCTGGTGAGGCCACAGTGTATAGATCTGGGCTCTCTGATCTGGCTATTGGCGCGGGAGAAATATGCGGTTGTTCAAAAAATATATCCCTGTTAGTTGGCGCAGCCGCACTGGCATGACGCACCTGTGAAACATTGATATGATTTGCGCTCCATATATCGGGAGGAGAACGGTGTTGCACCCTTTGCTGTTGCATAGGGAACGATCCGCTCTCTGCACTGAAAGAGCGATCAGTCTGTCGTCTGGCTGGATCGTGGGCGTTTGTTGGTGACAGAACCTCACCACTTGACTGTCTTGATCGAAGAGGATGGCCTTCCGGAAGTCTGATTGCGTTTGGCGCTATCATTCTCTGTGATTCAGCTACAACTTGTGGGTCGTCCACGGATAGTCCTGCTCCTCCACCATTCGGATACATGATTGCGCTTCGACGAGTATCTAACGGTAGCGACAACTATAGTACAAACAACCAAGACTTAATGGACGTCGTCCTGTGTTGTGCAGTGATATCGCTGTAGAATGTGGTGAATTTGTTGAGTTCTGGACTGAGTATAAGCTGTTCCCTCATGCACCCAGATTGTATTACCAGTATGACGCGGGTGGGGACGATCCTCGGAGACAGAGCAGGTATAATATACTTGTAGATTCCTCTTTTGGAATGCCGCAAATACAATACAATAGCTTGGGTGTGTCGAAGCAACGTATTATTCCAATAAGAAGAGAAAAAAGTTCGTCTTCGCGACAGTTACAACCTTTAGTCTAAAGTAGCTGCACTTCTCCGCCAGCGCGTTAGCATACTGTTCTCTAACGGCCATACATAATAATAGCGTTTGCCCACACAATCATACATACATATAATCCGCATAGTCGCGAACACTTTATGTCCAGCCACGCATAACGGCTCTGCGACGTGTGAATCCAAAACACCAAAGGCATAAAGCTACTAAGCTAGGCCAATTGACGTGTATACATGTTCCTTGCGCGTGCCACTACTGAGCCACAGTCTTACAGAGTGGCTTGGAAGACATACCGGGGTTATAGTATGAGAGCAGGAAGGGTAATGCTCTCCATTATCATCAGAATTCCCAGATTAGGAGCAGGAAGAAATCACCTTGCAGGGGAGACACCAGAGAGGTAATGAAGTGAGAAAGAGGTGTGGTTATTCTAAGTGGAGGCAACGTTTGAATGCTGTGTATTTTTGTGCAGATTTATTCACTTATATAGTGATCGAGAACAACTCTACCTTTTTTTGTTCTAGATTTTGTGGTTGAGGAGACTCAATCTAGGTTGCGCTGTGGCCTAAGTCCTTTTCTCACTTAGTTGCGTATCAGCGTTTATTTTTACACTTTTAACTTCTTGCTGCAAGATTATGGAAATACACCACCGTCACTGATATTCGGTCACAATAAGGTTACTGAGACGTAAATCAATTCAGGTTTGAAAGTGGGACTCTGACTGTTGCAATGACTACACATGAAACACTTCCACCAAGGCAGAAGTCGCAGAGAATAGCTGAGAGATCCAAATCTGATAAAGCGGGCAATGCGGCCAACATCAACTCCAGACCTGGCATAACTGAGCTCTACCCAGGACTCAATGATATAGTTGATGGTTTCCAAGCTTTCCCATCGGAATTGGTGCGGTATTTCACCCTGCTACGCGAAATCGATGCCAAGTGTGTAAACACTGTTCCGTACCTCAAATGCTATATCCTTCGATTTTTGGAGATGAAGAAAACACATCCAAAGAGGGAATTATTGCTGGCAAAGATCAGGGAACTTATCAAAGAGCTTATGCCATGCCTTGAGGAGAAGATGCACGTTGCCACTATAGCATCTGACACTGTCTCCAAATACATCAAGCGTATAAATGAAGATTACGGCCTTGTCATTGCCAATGAAATTCCAAGCAGTGTGCGTATAGGCCCACTTAATCACCCTGCTATGATCCTGGATTCGAAGCTGCCAGATCAGGCAAAATCGGCCCAGTCACACAGAAGCGAAGTGAGGAGGGAAGCCCTCGCTGCTAGAAAAGCTGCTGCATCAAACGGTGAAGAGGATACTGAGAGGGCAAGTACTCCTGGAGCAAGCACACCAGTTGCAACCACATCGAAGAAGCAAAAGTCAACTACCAAGGCAGTGAAAGAACCCTCAGCAGCTACCACGCATGCGCCTGCCCCATCCAAAAAACGGAAACCCCCTGCCGAGACAGCTGCAGACATATCCAGGCCCGGGACCCCCTCGAACTCTAAAAGAAGACAAACAACGAAGAAGAAGGCAGCCCGTACTACTGAAACTGAAGATTCGAAGGGAATCTTGGAACAGGATAGGGATGGTGCAGAATGGGACACAAATGATCCCCCCACTCCGGCACATGCCTCTGGAAACGAGCCGGTATACTGCTACTGTCAGCAGATATCATATGGTGAAATGGTGGGTTGCGATGGTGCTGAGTGTAAAAGGGAATGGTTCCATCTTCCTTGCATTGGTTTGAGCGCACCTCCTAAGGGCAAGTGGTACTGTGATGACTGCAGAGTAAAAAATAAGAGGAGGTGATGAAACTGTGGAATACAACTTTTGTATGGATGTGTCACATTAGGATATGTATAATTGGGTAAGCTTGTAAACGAGATTAGGTTAATTTATTGGTAATGGTATTGTAGGTTTTTTTTTGTAAAATTTGTTATGCAAGCATAATTTCCGCACAACAATGATGACAATACGTTTGGTAGAGGAAATCTCGAAATGCGGAACATGCCAGAAATGAAAAAGCCAGAAACAACTCAGCAAAGTAGTACCTTATTATTGTTCTGTAGAATCCCAAAATATTGTTATCATGTATTTTTCTACCATTTAGCATCTGTTAAGCATTTATGATATTAATTATTGATATTAATTAAGAGCACATTACATAACTTGAGCGTATAAGAATGAGTCGTGTGCACTCGAAGTCGGATTTAAGAAGGCTATCGCGAGAGGTACTGCTGTGGTGGAACAGTAGGGGCAAATCGGGAGTTCGATGAGAGCAAGAGGGTAATACACACGTGCGCAAAGAACGGGCAGGAGAAGCGGGTTAAGGTTCAAGGCTAATCCAATCCGTTCACCCTAACACAGAGCAAGGATATCAGGACTAGTTGTCGACTTTGTGGAGAAAACAGGTTCTAGCATATGGCAAAAGCCACCCAGTCTTGCTGTAGAAAGGGATAATATGTATAGAGAAATGAAGTATCTGGCATCGTTTTTTTTGTTTCTGACTCCTCGTGTTTTTCTACTTTGTTTCGCCTTTTTCTTGTAACCCGTCGGCCCAGAAGCTATGCCGGATTGGTTTCCGGCATTTGCATGCAGCTGAAGGCCTCCTCTCGCAACCCCCCTTACAACCCCCCGCTCGTGCAAACCCATGCCCCTAGCCTAGCTAACTCACGCACAAGACCTTGGAACTGTGGAAATGAGCTCTTGTGACGACATTTGCATTCCTATTTCACCGGCACGGATCGCGTTACTGCCTGATCTTGTCGACGAGTTGCTCTATCAGTAGGGTGCGCCGTGCGAGCGGCTTCTCATGCATACTTAACTCTTAAATCCGTCTGAAGCGCATTTGGAAAATACAGCTTTGAAGGTCAAAAAGTGCACCAAAATATTTATTTTATATGGCGATTTACCCTTTAGACTGGCTGCCGACTATATGAAGTTTTTGATTCTCATAAGGGTGGCAACTCTACAACGCCTCGGCAGTTTTACCCTTGTATTTTCTGAAGTTAGTACGGTTCTATGTGTATGCGCTACCCACCGACAGGAGCATCAAGCCTACAGTGTAAAGCCAAGAACACTGCATAATTTCCTGAAAACCTCTGCCGGAGGCTGACTCAAGCAGACAGCCGTCCGCCCCATCACAAACCTCAGTGTAGATGGCACTCCGAGACCCTGGGATTTTTGATTTTTTTTGCCAAAGACTTTATTGCTAGATACACAGAATCTAGCCGATTTATTTGATTGTGTGACCTAATCGTCTCTCACCTGACTGCTGAGGAACACGGAAATTTGGGCTGCCGTCCCCCTGTTTCCCGCTCTGAGTGTCTGCCAATCTCATACTGTTTTGGTACTGTGAGACCATCTATTTATTTCTCTGCCCTTACTATTAGGTGATTTTGTCTTGAGATCCACTATTCTGTGTTGCGCGGCTTGCCACCCCACCGCCAAAATACTTATAGGCTTCGCATAGAGGATTAGACGATTCTCCCAGTCATTTTTTGAGTTTGATTCCTATACTTTTTAAAGTGAAAACAGCACAGTCTGCCTTCACCTTATACCACTGCTGGAACATCATGGTGCTACAGTTGATGGCTCCTTGGGCCCCAACATTTGCTTCTGCTGTGAATACAGAATTGGAAAATGAGCCATTCGTTACATTTTCGTTTGCCAACATAGGTTCTGATGGTGCTCCTCACGTCAGGACGTGCATCTTTAGAGGTTTTCTATTCGATGATAAGACAACAAATGTTCTCACATTCTCCACCGACAAAAGGTCAGAAAAGATGATTGACCTCGAGCAGAATAGCCGTTTTGAGGCCAATTTTTACTTTCGCTCCATCAAGAGACAATTCAGATTCAATGGATATGTGCGTGTGATAGATAATGATACTGTGCCAGACATACGATTTGCACAGTCGGCTACTGAAGAAATTGGAGCAAGTGGGGAAGAATTAGATGGAGAGGCTCTGTCTTCTTCATCAGACTCAGAGTCAATAATTCTGCCAGCTGATCCAGGTCCTGATGGTTTAGAGATATCGGCGCCTTTGGAGTACCATTTGGCCTCCCCAGCCCAAATAAAAGAGGTCCAGAGTGTACAGGACTTTGAACAGGCCAAATCCATACCCATTACTGCTCCTACCGAGGAGGAATGGAAAAATGAGAGGATGCGTTTATGGAGCAAACTTTCCAGAACGATGAAGTCCAGTTACAGGAAGCCAACACCGGGTGCTAAGCTCACCGGAGATAAGCAGAAACTATTGGACTCTATTGGTAGAGGGGTTGATGGTGGTTCAGACAGTCTTTCTAATTTCGCTGTGGTGTGTATGTTTGTGAACACAGTCGACATTGTTGACCTCTCAGTAGGGGGTGGCAGGAGACTTGTGATACGTAGGCATAATTTTGACCATTGGAGGGAGACTGAAGTGTGTCCTTAGGTGGACCATATAAGAACCAGAAGTGCCATGATTAGATGATGTAACGCCTGCTTTTTTAATTCGACATATATCTATATATATTATGATATAATTTACGTACCCGTTTTCCGATAGATCGTCATGCGGGTATTTCCTGTAATTATTTATTGGTCACCAGTTGACTTGATTTAATACAACTTAATGATGACTTAGAAAACTTTCTGCAAAATATACACGGTATCCAGCATTGATGCAAACAGCAAAACATTACAGAGAATGAGCTGGCGATAGACGTAAAAGGTGTATCTCTCAATTAAATTCGCATCCAACTCCAGGAATGGGTCTTTAAGCCCAATGGTAAAGACATGGTATTACAGAACAATTAACTAGGAGATCGATTCTTATTAACAGCCCTATCCCCTTCCATCAACTTAGACTCATCATCGCCCATCATATGCTAAAGGAACTCCCCCACTCCCACCCTAAGGTCGCCTGCATTCGCTTCTGCCTGCACTTCTATTTTGGTTGCGGACTCATCTGTCTCGACCTTCCGTTTTGGGGTGGAGCCGCCGGCGCACCAAACCCTCAGCTCATCGCCGTGTAGGTAGCTGCTGTTATCAGTGTATGCTCAAGTAGCATGAAAGAGAGCATATCCAGAGCTAGCTTTTAGTTCCTTTATGCCAGGTTCAGTTTAAAATATTACGGTAAAAGTCAACAGGTACAATGCAATACCATAAAGCTAAAGAGTATCTTCAAGAGTTGGAAGAGTTGAGATAGACGGATTGTGTTCTTAGCCCATCCTCAGACTGATCCTCCTTCGCAGACTACTTGCTTGCTTCTGCTGCAGTATCGCCTGTGTACTGCAGCTCATGTGCGTTGTCGGTCCACAACACCCGCTGTGGAGATGAGGGACAACCGCGCGGTAGTTTCCTTGAAAAGTTGTGGAAGGCGCTGGCAGTGAATCTTTGACAATAAAAGGGCAATTTCCCCCAACCTTTTGTTGTCTTCTTCTTTTTCATCAATAACAGCTGCGGTATTTTTTTCCACTTCATTCCTAAATATTGTACATTCATATACACAATGACATACGAGGATCTGTCTGTCTCGGAGCAATACTACCCCAGTGAGCCCACCGCACCCTCGGTAAAGTCCGCTTCCCTTCCAGGCCCAAAGGTTCAGGCCGCACTCGCTCAGCTGGCTGAGGTGTTCGATACCAGACCAGCTTACTTTGTGGCCGACTATGACAAGTCTGAAGGCAATTACATCGCCGATGTTGACGGGAACATTTTCCTCGATGTCTACGCACAGATTGCTTCTATCGCACTCGGCTATAACAACCCCGCTCTCATCGCCGCTGCCAAATCTGATAGGATGATCAGGGCCATTGTGGAGAGACCAGCTCTTGGAAACTTCCCACCAGCTGAATTTGCTGAGATCATTGGCGACATTCTCAAGGTTGCTCCAAAGGGGCAGAACCGTGTGTGGTCAGGACTCTCTGGTGCCGATGCTAACGAGCTTGCTTTCAAGGCTGCATTCATGCACTACCAAGCAAAGAAGCGTGGATACAATACCAAGTTCACCGAGGAGGAGCAGCAGTCCACGATGGAGAACCAGTCACCTGGTTCCCCTGAGTTAGCTATACTTTCCTTTGAACGTGCCTTCCACGGTCGTCTTTTTGCTACTGCTTCTGTTACTCGCTCTAAACCTATTCACAAGATAGACCTTCCAGCATTCAAGTGGCCAAAGGCTCAATTTCCATCTTACAAGTACCCATTGGAGAAGCACACAGAGGAGAACAAGGCCGAAGACGCTAGATGTCTCGAGATTGTTGACAGCATCTTCAAGACCTGGCACGCACCTATCGCTGCCGTCATTGTGGAGCCAATTCAGTCCGAGGGTGGTGATAACCACGCATCTGCTGAGTTCTTCCAGGGTCTCCGTGATATCACCCTCAAGTATCAAAGTCTTTTGATCATTGACGAGGTTCAGACTGGTGTTGGTGCTACCGGTATCATGTGGGCTCATGAGCGTTTCAACATCACCCCACCACCAGATCTTGTCACCTTTTCTAAGAAGTTCCAGTCTGCAGGTTACTTTTACCACGATGATGAGATCACTCCAAACCTTCCATACCGTCAGTTCAACACCTGGTGTGGTGACTCTTCTAAGATGATCATTGCTGGCGCCATTGCTAAGGAAATTGTTGAGAAGGATCTCATCAAGAGGATCTCAGAAACTGGTGACTATGTATTCTCTGGCCTTGAGAAGTTGCAGGCTAAATTCCCAAGCGACATCCAAAACCTTCGTGGAAAGGACCGTGCCTGTTTCATTTCCTGGGATGCCAATTCTTCAAGTGACAGGGATTTGTTCCTATCAAATATGAGAAAGAATGGTGTTAACATTGGTGGTTGTGCTGAAAGTGGTATTCGTCTGCGTCCTACCCTCACCTTTGAGAAGAAGCATGCTGATATTCTTCTGGCAACAATTGAGAAGACACTCTCAGAGAAGCATGCTTGAAGATGTCAAAACGAAATGGATAACCTAACAGAACAAGAAATATGTATTTTCCGGTCTTTTATATGTCTAAGGTGTTTATGTGTCAAATATATCTATTGTGTCTATCATCATATAAAGGCTCCTAGTGGTGCGAAGGGACTAAATGAGCTTACCTCATTATGCAACTCACGCCTCTCCTGCATATGCACCCCAGAGAGAGAAAGGGCTCAACATCACATGCCACAACCACAAGCGTTACTATACAAACCGCTATGCCAGAGGGTGTTCCATTCAGACAAGCAAATATTGGATGTGCGACTGCATTTCTAGTGTTTATCTTGTAGATGGTATATTTTCTTGTGTCCTCGGTCCATCCTGAGTCTGTTAAAGCAACCTGATATTCCTCTTAAGAATAATTTTTAATATGCAAGAACTTACAACCATCGATATTCTTTTATATGTTTACCTTAGCATCAGTTTTATGTTTGCTCGTTTCCCCATATCCGATGTTCTGAGATTCCTTGAAAGGTGTCTGCCATATTGTTAGTAGATTTATATTTTCTTCGTTGATTAGAAAACTTATTTCCGATTGGTCTCATATTGGTCTCATTCCTTATCGAGTAATCGCTAACTGTTGTCATTGTAGGCATTGGCATTGTCGCAGATGTCCTAAGAGACAAATATATCATGCCATTGGATAAGCAAGATGTTTCACTGAGAAGAGGCAATGTTCTGGAGTATGCAATGGTTCAGACTCTTAGAAAGTCATTGCCCCTGCTGGAACGTAACAGTGTGGGGCTCTCCTTTTTCGCTGGACCGGTTCATAAAAGATTATTTGACTTCCGATGCATAAAATATCAGTTCAGTGGGATTGAAGAGTCCGTCTATGAGGAGTTTAACGTAAGATACAGAAGGTATTTGCAATGGCCTGTGTACAGCTAAGCTCGATTCTAACAGTCAAATCATCGCAAAAGGACGAAAAAAACAATGTCAATGGAATTTGGATTAGGTCACCATTTAGAGGTGCAGAAAATGATCTGATTGTTTTTTATATCCCCAATGGTGGCGGAGTAGTACATCCATTCTGCTATGTAGAGTTTCTATCAACGCTCCACTCTCTGCTACTTCAACAAGGCTACAAGAACCCGGCAGTTTTCATATTGGGGCTGAGTGATCCACCGAAGGCTTCATCCGTGCACAAAAAACATCTGGAAGATGTCATTAGTGCTTGGAAGCTTATCACGGAAGCGGGAACAGATGCACAAACACTGCTCATGGCCGACTCAGCCGGTGCATTGCTAACAATGTCTTTACTACTCTACATATCCAGACCAATGGCATTACATGAAATACAAGGGACTCCAGATTTATTAGAAGATGCAACAAACAATCATTCGTCTTCAATTGATAAAAACAGAGGATTACCACTGAGAAGACCCGATGGCGCTTTCTTAATATCTCCGCTGTTGTATTCCAATTCTGAAGCCAGGAAAAACAATCATGCTCAAATGAATGATATCCTTTCGAATGATATCCTTTCGAATGAAATGTTAGAGAATTGGTCAAATTTTTATTTTGGGGATAGAATTGGCTCCAACGATGTTTTCCAAAGTCCTGGAAATTGCAGCGATCTATTATGGTGGACTGATGCATTTCCCACTACTGGGATCACAATTATATACGGCGAACTTGAACTATGCGAGCAAGAGATATCGCAATTTGCAAGAATGCTATCCCTTTGTGGCAGAACCAAAGTTAATAAAGTTGACGGGATGATGCATGACTGGCCGCTGATCTCGTTCCTGGCTGAAGACATTCAGACAGATAAGGAAGAGATCATATTTGTAATTTCAGGGATGATCTCCAGAATGATGCTCTGGAATTCTGTTGCATACTTAGATCCAAACGCAAACGAGCCGATGAATATCCTCACTATTGATGATTAGTCTCAGCTCCCCTTTTGTGCTCGGGATCCTGACACCTGACCTTTGCTCATCTTGTGTCTATATAATCAAAGCCATCTTGCCACCTTCAACAGCCCACAAGGTTTTGCCCACAAGGTTTTGTTGACCTCCCGCATTCTAATCCTCATTGGGAAGTCACACACCAGCAGAAAACCTATACATTGCTGAGAGCATGCTAATGACTGCCCATTAAAATGAAAATATTCATGTTTCAGAAAGCAAGCTTTACTTCACATGAGACTCAGGCGCACATACACTTTTCTGGGGTAGGCGTTAGCCTCCCTGACACCGTTACTGCCAAATTGGCCCGGTTGCAGTTGAATTGTTACTACGTGGAGCATTATAACCCCTGCTAAGTTTGGCAGGCGTGCTAGCTATGCAAGTTAATGGAGCGGCACAGTAGAGCAGATCCACACACAATACTGCTACGCGGTTGACGAATGGAACCATCGATTGGGTCTCAATTGTAGCTGTATACGTGAATAATCATCAATACATGAATAAAATTAGCATGGAAGTGTAATCTATTATCTTCTACTTTGAGATTGTTCTACACAGTTATATATATGACCATGGTTGAGGTGTCACTAACTGTGGGAAAGCTAGATGCATCCCTTGCGTTACTCTTAACTAAGGATCACCATCTGATAGAATTTCCAACCATTCTCCTCCCAGATGGAATATCCACCGGGTCAATTGTGAAGATTTCTTGTGACCGTGACTTTGAACAGGAAAAGCAGGAACAGAAAATATTTGATAAAGTGCAAGATGAGATCTATAATACCTTTGGTAAGAACAGCCCCAAATCTCCGGTGCTCAAGGTGCTGAATGTAACACAGACCAGCTGTGTTCTGGAATGGGAGCCTCTTGAACTGGGCACTGCAGATATCAAATCCTTGACTCTTTTCAAGAATGGCTCACGTCTTGGCCAGATCCCGAATCCTATGGCCAACACCACAACCAAGCTTTCTGGTCTTCCCGTTGATACACCATACAGCCTTTCCCTACGTCTTGACACCACTGCAGGGGTGTTCACATCAGAGACCGTCAATATTCAAACACACAAAATGACAGATCTCAGTGGCATAACTGTGTGCCTGGGAGAAGTTGATTCTGATGAGAATTTCACAGAAGAAGATATTAAAGACTGCTTATCCAACATTGGTGCCAAACCCCTCCAGACAGAGGTGAAGGTGGATACTACCCATTTCATATGCACAAAGCCTGCAGGCGAGCAGTGGCTATTAGCAAAATCTATGAACATCCCTGTGGTGAGACCAGAGTGGCTGAGGGCCTGCGAACTTGAGAGACGAATTATTGGTGTTCGGATGTTCTACCTTGACGCTGATCCTGCTGTTTTGAACCAGCGTGATTACTGGAAGAAAAAAGTGAACACAGAGGAGCCTCAAATAGCTGCTCCAGCTTCTGAAACAACAGCCACAACGGAGGTATCTAACGAAGTATCAGAACCACCATTACCTGAGCTCCCAGTTACCGAGGAGGCTTTTGCGCCAAAGCCACATGACCCCGAGGAGTCAACAGAGACAGCCACAGAAGAGAGGACAGAAGATGTGCCAGACGAAGAAGCAGATGAGCCTCCTGTAGCAGAGCCAGTTGTGGAGCCAGTTATGGAGTCCACTACTGAGGTTGTGGAACCAGTAACAGAGTATGGGGAGCCCACTGCTGAGGAGCCCACTGCTGAGGAGCCCACTGCTGAGGAGCCCACTGCTGAGGAGCCCACTGCTGAGGAGCCCACTGCTGAGGAGCCCACTGCTGAGGAGCCCATTGATGAGAAGCCAGCTGATGAGAAGCCAATTGAGGAGTCAGTTGAGGAACCGGTCGAGAAGCTAGTTGAGCAATCCACTGCTGAGGTTATACAACAGGCAGGAGAGTCTGAGGAAAACAAACAAGTTGATACAGCTGCGGATGTCGAGAATGTTTCCAAAGAGGAGGCAGTAGAGGAGGCTTTATCTGAGGAGCAAAAGAATGAGCAAGAGGCCGCAGAATAGATAGTAATATGTCGAGCAACTATGTTATAGATAACTCAAACCACCAATAGATGCCATGCAATTTACAGCAATGAGTTTCGGAATTACATTAGGGCACAGATGGAATGAAGATGATGTAATAATACCTGGTTCAGCATCTAAATATAAAAACTATGAAAAAAGCACTTGAAATACCGTTACACTCGTTTATTCCCCAAACAATCTTCTTACCCTCCTGAGAACAGAGTCTTTCTCAGGATCATAAGGATGCTCCTTGGAAGGAATCTCTAAGATAGCTGGGAATGCCTGGGTGAATGTGTCCACTTTGTATCTGATTTTATCTGCAACATGCTGGTTTATCAACAGAATGGCTATGTCATCTCTCTTCTCTGTGAAAACATCAAATGTTGTCTCAATGTCTTCGTCTTTTGTCTTTTCATCAACTACAAGGAAGTTCTTCTCCTTTCCTGGCTCAGAACTCACTTGTCCCACACCTGCAAGGAGCATCCCCGTGATGGTATCCTCATCTCCAATCACCGCTATCAGGTTCCTGTGCTTGTTGGCGTCAGACATTGATCAGGCCTGTACTCTCGTATAAAATGCTGGGTTATCAGGAGGACACTGTCCGACTAACGAGATGCAACCGCTCGCGCTGTAACAACAACTAGTGGAATATTCAACAAGCCTCTCAGTTTTCCAGGCAATTGGCTGAATCTCAATCAGAATTCTCTGCAAATTAAAGTTGTCAATGCTAGCAAGAGTACGCAATAAAATTGGAAATGCCTCTACCTCCTTCAATATGTTCCAATTATGTCGATTTCAACCTTGAGGATCCACGCCAGAATCACATATATACAATAGCCTCCTCCTTGATAATACTGGCAGCAGCCAGCCTGCCCGCGGCCTTACTATCATTATCTTCGGTGCATTCGTTAGTGGCACTACAATCTGCCAGTGATTCTGCAGTGAGATAGCTAGTTAGATAGTTTCAACTATGAGAGATGAAGGTTCGTCACCCGAAGTGAACATTTCGGGTCACCATTATATTCCCCAGAACGGCTAAGAAGGTGTCCATCTGACATCAGTCGTTTAGATCTTGTTGAGATACGTGTTGTGGGGAGATCTGTCACTTTCACGAATATGGCAGTGACAGCATTTGCGCAGAAGGGATCAGCATTGCTTTCCACAGCCAGAGCTCTAAGAATTGGTAGCCATTTGAGCGCCCGTTCTTTTGGCACTTCGCAATCTGCGAACTCTGGTCACAGCAGATGGTCCACAATTAAGAGGGATAAGGCCAAGAATGACTTGGAGAAAAACAAGGTTTCTTTTAAACTCTCACAGCAGATCACAGTTGCTGCAAAACTGGGTGGTGGGGACCCTTTGACGAATCTGCAGTTGGGGTATGCAGTGGAGAAAGCCAAACAGATGAATGTTGGAAAGAAGGTTATAGAAAATGCGATAAAAAGAGGCACAGGTGAACTGGGAGACAAGTCCAATCTAGAAACTTGTATATATGAGGGCATGGCTCCCGGTGGTGCTGCAGTTGTGATCGAGGCTCTTACTGACAACAAAACCCGTACCATTGGCTTTATCAAGCCTTGTTTTTCCAAATTTGGCTCACAGCTTACTCCAACTCTGTTCATGTTTGAAAGGAAAGGATACATTTTGCTGGATAAAGGTGACACCACATTTGACGCAGTATTTGAGAGAGCTATTGATTTGGGTGCAGAGGACATAGAACAACTGCCCGAGCACCCTGAGGAGAACCCAGATGGCAATCTTGTGGAGATTGTCACGGAAACTACTGAGGCCGGGCGTATTGCTAATGAGCTCAAGAGAAACTATCAGGTGAAAGAGGTCAACATTGAGTACAGACCAATTGAAGATATGATGGTTGAGATATCAAGCCCCGAGACAAGGCAGTCGTACGACAAGTTTATGAGGATGCTGGATGATGTGGACGATGTTGCAAATGTCTACACAAATCTGCGAGAGAAAGAATGATAGTAATATATATATTTGCATATATAGATGATACGACAAAAAGATGTACATAGCCGATCCTTATTTTGCATTGTAAACCAAATGCATACACACATATATCATAGCTCTAAACACATGCCTCCTAGTTTTTTTTGTTTGATTTCAAGCAAAGGTCAATCACCTCTTAGACAAGGGGGAAACCACACATAGCGGTATAGACCACGAGGCTCCAATAACTTAAAAACAACTCGTTGAAATGTTCATCTCTCTTTAAATTAAGACAAGAGATTGATTACTCGCTCTTGTTAATGACCTCGTGAAACTTGTCATCAAATCTTGGGTTTGTACGACCAAGACGGAGGGTCCTGTCGGTTCTCAACTTCTTGGTGGAGAAGTAGACAGCAGCTGGAAGAGGAAATCGATTGTTAGGATTGAGACTCAAAGAAGATGCGTGGCTCAGATGTCTGGAGCGCATTATTAGGCACTTCTCAACCTGATCTGAGAAAACACAACCGCACATTTACTTACACACACAAGCAACACCACATGCAACAACTGTGGGAATTATTCATGTTAGTACATAATCAATCAGAGACAACAATGATACTCCAAGACGTATTGATGCCTTCTGCTTAGTCCAAACAAGCGGGATCAGGAATACAAATCCATTCAATCTGTAACAGACTCTGACGATTATACTTACACAGTGGTGTCAACTCAACTGGAATGCTTTTTATAAAGGAAGTCTTCTTCTATATATGGGGCAATTGTTAGTATACAAATGTGCATAGATAACACCAAGGGTAACATTGCAGCCTCCAAGCTGCAATCGAGAAAGCATCCTTAACTTACGGCAGCGTTAAATGCGGCAGCGGATGGTCTCATTTTGAATTGTTGATAATTGTGTGAATATATATCGCGGTCGTCAGTAACAATTTAAATTTTTGACTCCCTCCAAGGCCTTAGCCTAGGCCTATTTGCAATATAACCCATCATGGCCTGAGAAAACTCATGATTCTGGTTGGTTGAGCAGCACAGGTGGTGATGAGCTGACGCACTATTACCCGGATTCTAGTTACTTACCTGCTAGCTATAATGCTTACAGGAGGCACCTCCCGCCAAGGCGGAACACTCCCTCAGCTTTATCTCACTGATATGGAGATTAGGGTCCTTGTATCTAGATTATGTGGGGGGAGGGGTACGGAGCGAATTCACGTGGGCTCCCTTGGTGCACACAGAACAAGCAGCTTCATAGTTAAAGGTAGTTATGCATTATAGTTATTACGATTTCTGCCAAGGGAGGGAGAGGAGAAGAGGAGACGGTTGTGTAAAAATATTATGTGGCCATTTGCTTTTCAACGCCTCGATATTGTTTGTTTCAACTGATGTTCATCCGAGTTTTGTGCGTAGAACAGTGTTTCTTTAACATGTTGCAGAGTAGCGTTATCCCCTATCTCACCTATTATGCATGAAACCAAGAATTATAACTCATTTCTAACGATTTCTCCATTTATTATTACAATATAAAGACAGTCTAGTTGCGTGGGATTATTCTATGTCCGAAAAATGTTCATCAGAGTCTAATGAGTAAAGGCCTATTTCCTTCTTCGCTTTGTGTATAGGTAGGCGAAATGTCATTCATTCCATGCGAGTCGCGTTTGCGTGGAATGAGAGTAATGCAAATGAAGCGCATGATGCATGAGTATTCAG
This sequence comes from Kuraishia ogatae, assembly GCA_003706285.3. Lineage (NCBI taxonomy): Eukaryota > Fungi > Ascomycota > Pichiomycetes > Pichiales > Pichiaceae > Kuraishia > Kuraishia ogatae. The sequence goes on along the minus strand of PPKV03000002.1, from coordinate 532,192 downwards.
AATGATTTCAGTAGATCTTTGATCAAGTCATACGCTGTCCATTGAATTGCCATAGAAGGCATGATCTTCCACATGTTGGCAACCCATCCCTTGTATAGCCCCTTCACACCCTCATTTTTAACGATTGTTGATAAGGCATGCCCTATCGAATTATATTGAAATCCCATCTCTCCTGTACCCAGACTCAGCACTTGGAACCTGCGCCTCAAAAGGTCAAAGGGATACACCACTGTCTGGCCTATTCCACCAGAGATGGCACCCATTGCTAACTTGCAAATCGGGCTGTGTTGAAATTGCTGTGGTATTTGTTCCTTAAGTTTTTCATAAATGGTGAAGTTGATTCCCACATAAGGCGCCACACCCATAGTTGTGGGTATGGAACCTCTGTATAGTGCAAGGAGGCCTCCCTCCTTCCTATAGATATGCAGCAGTGATACACCAATCCCCGGAGGTTTCATTGCTCGAGGGTCCACCTTTGAATCCCCAAGATTCTTTAGAGATGCAGTCTGAATTGAAAGCCGGGTCTTGACAAGATCAAGAGGGTAGGTCGCATATACGGAAACAACCCCGGCAAGGGTTCCCGATACCAACTTCGCCGCCGCCGAGTTTTCCTCACCCATCACGCGACTGGTAAGTGGTTTGATTCGTTCGAAGGCAGCATACTGGACAGCAGCATATGGAATGACACGAATGCAATTAGTTCCATTTCCCCTGAACAAACCTCTATATCCTTCCTCCTTCCACATCTGATAGATAGATCTGGCCACACCTTGGTACGCTACCTCGGAGGATGGTGCCTGAACCTGGTGCAGAATCTTTACCCGCTCCATGGGGGAAACGGCCGTCCGTGAAATGGCACCAGCAGCTCCTCCCGCTACAAACGAAATGAATGTGTCTCCACGAAGAAACACTCCCACTCGGCCAAACAGGGGTGCATCCTGTATGCCCCTACGGCGAGCTACTACCGGTGACTCTTCGTTCATATTAGATCGCCCGATATATATACAAGGGGACTCATTCCATCCCTCAGAAAGTACTCACAGGTTCACTGGGATATATGGGAATCAAACCTTCAAAGTTCCCCGCGATTTCTCTAATTTTCTGACCCATTTCATAGTATCGATTATTTCTTTATTTTACCGTCCATGTCCGAATCGGCTTTGCGTGGTTATGCATGAATTATAGGTTGCCACACTACCTCTGCAATCATAAGCTTTTGTGGGGTGAATATAATAGAATATTCGAAGGGCTGTTGCGTCTTGGGGCCTATCTCTCGTGGAGCACCTGCGTGGGCCGACTAGGTAGGTGGGCCGACTAGGTAGGTGGGCATACTGTGACTTCTAGGATTCTCCTTCGTACCTATCAACAGAAGGTCTAAGGTGATGTGATATATAGTTGTGGAGGTTGATGTGCTATTTTGTTCCTTATTCTGCGAAACTTTATCAGGCCATGTGTCAACTCTGAAGATGATTTAGCTTCGTCTCAGAATCACGCTATAGAGGCCACCATCCTCAATGTAGATAGCGGAATGCCTGCCTCATAACTGGGAACATTCTGGCCTTTTCCTTCAATAGAGAAAGTATATAGTTGCTGTAGACAATCTTCAACCCGGCACAACCTAGCGCGAGCTTATCGGATGTGATCGTAGGCAGGGTGCGAAAACAAAAAAAGCGTCCTTTTACCACTTCCCGTGCAGATTGATTTGTCGACTCATTCCCGCTGTGCAACTTCCGCTTGCCCAGTTCTGTGAGCATCTCGTACAACCGGCCTAAGTTATAGCTCCAGGAATCCTGGGGTAAAGCGCCACACAGGTGACTCACGCACATGGTGCCTGCTTACAGCTTGCCGACATCTGTCACTCCGGGAAGGCAGCAACACCAGACATTCTGCCACCACTCTTGGTGCCTCTACCCCGGATATACACATCTGCAGGTGATATTAACAGTGTATCAATCGTCTGTGGGACATGCACCCGGCACATGCCTTACGTCTCTCCGTAGCTCCGCACAGGCCACAATCAGTGGTATCCGACTCACATGCCGAGGCAGGTTTTCTGTACTCACGACGGGGAAGAACTTTCAGGTAGTATATTTAACTGTTTTGATTCCCTCGTGGAGTTAGCTGCTCATTTGGGGCGGCCAGCAATTCACTCATATTTGCGCTATACGCTCTATCCCTAACTTGAAAAAGGAGGTAAAGCAAAGCTATTCTGTATACTTTATACAAAGAATTCAAACTGCATATTGTGAAATTTACAATCACATATTTCCGCTCATATACGCTCCAAATAACCGAAGCGACAGTACAACAACAAAATGCCAGCTGCCAAATCCGTGCTATCCGTCAAGACTGCCTCGAGATGCTGGCTACCCATAGCCTCCTCTGCTATCAGACATAGACAGTTTACAATGACCAGATTGCCTCTGTCTCCAGAAGTGTACAACTCCAAATCATACAATATGACTCCAAGCTCACCTCTGGTAAACAACAATGGAGGTGAAGGAGCGATCGAATCTTCTTCGATGACATTCGTTCAGAACACCACATCGACTATTCCTATACATGAAGGAGTCAGGTCACATGAGTTTGAGCCGGTGGTATATAGTGCAGACACCGTTTCTGGGGACATGCACAAGAAGATATTTTAGGCTTTGGGTACTGAAATATGGCTGATTTTATATAAATTCGGAATGTGCAACTTTTGGCACGCGGGGGATGTCCAAATTATGCATTCTGAGGAGGCGGTATGAGTGCCATTGCATCTTGGGTTTTTTTTTGTTTCGTCAATCATGTTTTTTGCAGGAACACCAGAACGTTCTCTTTGATTTCTGGAAAAAGTCCAAACGTGTGAGAGAGGAGCGTTAAACGTATTTCAATTGTTTTAGTTGGTTTATATTATAGGGCAGTTCAATAAAAGTAATGAGTATAAGAATATAATGCAATTATGACAGGAGTAATTATAGGTGATCATTTGAGCACATTATCGAAACGTTCTTCCCACACATAGTAACCTCTCATTGAGTTGGAAACATTCTGTTTGAATTTCTCGGGGTTGGCCTTCAAGTCGTTTGCTGCTTCCTTATTAAGAGGATCGTTTGCGTTTGGTTCAAGAAATAGAAACTGCAGACCCAGCAGGATCGCATTCAAACTCAACACGGGACTCCAATCCTCCCTCAGAATGTTCAAGCACACATTGCCCTCAAGATCTATATTAGGATGATATATTTTCTGCAAGCACTTGAACTTTGGTGGGTCAATTGGGAAATTACTGTTTATGCGACAGGAGAATCTAAATCTTCCGTTAGCATAGTACCCTTCCTGAGGCGTTATGACAACTTTGAACTCCATCATGCTGGCAGGGGAATTACCATCAAAGAAAACCTTAATAGTGGAGGGCAGGTCCAATTCCGTTATGTCTTTCTGCACTCTTATTTGTGCTGGAGAAAGCCTTTGTGCTTCATGATTTGTTCCGTTTTCAGGAGCAGCAGATACAGTGCTCTCCTGCTGTACCTTTCTTTCTTGCTGCTTTCTCCTTATGTTCAGCTAGGATTGTGGTTAGGAACATTACAAATGAAGACAACTAAAAGAAAAGTTTGAATGAATCACTCACCATTATAAGTTAGATATAGGGTTATATTGTTGGCTTCTGATTCCGCATTCAAGGTACACCTGTTTGTCAATCATATGCACTTCTGATATGCTGAAAGACGAAGATCTGGAGCTACATATGCTAGTGGTGCATTTACTAAATTGAAAGTACTTGTTTACAAACCGGCATTTTGTTCTTTGCAACGAGGGCTTGGCCGAGTGGTTAAGGCGCCACATTTAGGTTAACTAAAAACTGTGGTATCTAACGATGCGCGAGTTCGAATCTCGTGGTCCTCATTATTTTTTTGCTTAATCTATTGCCTAGACTGTTGTAACGTGACACGGGTATGCTAAGAAAAAGCCACTAAGTTTATTCTTTTGAACCCTAGCAAAAGGTTTTTTTTAAAAAACAATCTGGATTCTTTTCTGATGGTCCAATGTAAAAAAAATCAGATATTTGGAAATGGTTAAATAAATACATTTTTGTAAAAAAATGCCTTCAGCCAGATTCGAACTGACGATCTCCTCATTACTAGTGAGGTGCCTTACCAACTTGGCCATAAAGGCAACAACTGCTGGATTAGGCTGCCTGAGCCTGATCTTGTCGTCGGTAAACTCCACGGTATAGCATCTGGACTATGTATGGGCACAGAGAGCCTCTATATTTCTACTGGGGAGGCTACATACAACACATTACACTGGAGCGGAGATGATAGTTATCGAGAATACCTATTATTTAATATACAACCAGGGCCATGGAGACTAATCTCAGATAGCATTCTTCCTTGTAAGGTAGTCAAAACGACTATATGTGTAACCAATGAAAGGAAGATCTTCCTTAGCGCTAGACCCGTTTGCACCATGCTTCATCTTCAGTCTTTGTTGCGCTGCTTGCGCAAGCGCAGGAGAGTCAGGAACATTCTCCAGTTCATCAGTTGGGAAAAACCTTGTGTCAGTGATGGACTTGAGTTTAGGGATGAAGGGCGCATCCACGTTTCTTATAGCATCCCAATCTACACCTCTGAAGAAGGGGTGGGCCTTGATCTCTTCTGCACCACCATGTCTGCCCAATCTATTCTCCGACGAAGTGAGCAGTCTACGGATAAGATCCTCACTTTCCGGTGACAAGTGAATATCTTCAGGGAACTGAAGCGTCTCCTGCCAGTTGAGGATCTTCCTGTAGGTCTCATGAGGGGTCTCAGAGCAGAAAGGCGGCCAACCAACAAGACACTCAAACATGATTGCTCCAAGTGACCACCAGTCACACTCCTGTCCATAGCCCTGATTGACAAAGATCTCTGGTGCGATGTAATCTGGGGTACCCACGGTAGAGTACGCCATGAGTCTTCTGGATTTCCTCCAAGTCTGCATCTGCTGCCTGTTGGACATCGTCAGATGAATGGCGTCCACCATCATGGAGTTCCTACCATTTACAGCCATATGTGGCTGAGGGAGCGGATCCTTCTCCAACAGTTTTCTATAGTAATTGGAATCATGGGTCTTGTGGAATCCAGTTGACAAACCGAAATCAGATAGCTTTATGTGGCCCCTTATGTCTATTAGAATGTTGTCTGGTTTGATATCTCTATGGATGAACCCCAGTTTGTGAATTGCTTCTATGGCCAACACACACTCTGCAATATAGAATCTGGTTACATCTTCTGTAAAGATCTGCCACTTGATCAGCATAGTCATCAAATCACCTCCAGGTAAGAACTCCATAATGAGGTACAAATAAAGTGGGTCCTGGAAGGAGTAGTAAAGCGAGACAACCCAGGGCGAATCTGAATCAGCCAGGACATCCCTTTCGGCCTTGACATGTGCTAGCTGATCCTTCTTATACATCTCTGATTTGAGCAATGTCTTCATAGCATATATTTTACCAGTGTCCTTTTTCTGCACAAGTCTCACCTCACCAAATGCACCCTTTCCGATCACCTTCACCGTATGGAAATCCTCAAGGGCAAGCCTTGTTCTTCTAAGCCTAAGGAAATGCGATTCATTCCTTCCCAATCCTTGCAGCTCTCTGTTTTTACGCTCGCCAGAGCTCTCCTCATGGGTCAGCCTATGCTCCAAGTCGAGTCTTCTCTGGTTTCTTTCGATGGCATACTCAATACTCATCTTATAGAAATGTTCCAACTTAAGCTTTATGGCAGCGGCCTTCTCCTGTGATGCCTTGGAAAACCACTCCGGGTGCCGCTCCATATACACATAATCACTGGGACGGTCATTTGCAGAAACGGCACTAATCACGCTGTTTCTCACATTTCCACCACCATTTTGGGACAAATTCGAGTTGCTGGTGTTGGCCATGGGGTTGGAGAATGGTAACTGCGGAGGCTGCTGCATGCCCTTCGATATGGTGGAGGAATGTGAACTCACCGGTACCAAGTTACTATGAATACTACGCGAAGGACTAGCTGCCGGTTGCGGTATGAAGCCTCCATCGTTATATGGAGAAGTGCCAAATGCCCGTGGGGATGTACTGTACATGTTGTTGGACGGCTGCTGAAAGCCTGATGCACCCATGTTGTACGCATTCTGGGGCGGGGGAATGGATGGGATATTCTGAAACCCTTGCTGGTTCATTCTAGCACCAGGAATGTTCATGGGCATTTGTTGAGAAGAAAGGGCAGCGTGCTGGCCAAACTCAGGGCTGTGGCGAAGATCATATTGCTGCTGCTGGTATTGTAAGTTCTGCTGATACTGTTGTTGTTGTTGTTGTTGTTGTTGTTGTTGTTGTTGTTGTTGTTGTTGTTGTTGTTGTTGTTGTTGTTGCTCTGCAAAGTACTGCAGTTGTTCTTGAGACTGATGCAGTTGCTGCTGTGCCTGATACTGATTCATCTCTATTAAGGCAAATGAAACGTCAAACGAAATAAGAAGTCACAAAGACCTCAAGTCGATATCTATCAAGGAAAAACAACGGTACCCAAAGTAAGTGAGGGGGCAGAATCAGAGCGCGGAGAGAGTGAGGAAGTGAACCAAACAGGATATCTAATCAAAGGGTAGAATCAAAAAAAGCACTCCAATGAAGTGAAACTTTGATGATGGAATAAGGAGCTGATAGAACTGGCGTTGTACAACCGATTCCTATTATAAGCCTGTAAATCAAACCATACTGAGCGTGTTTTGGTTATGGATCACGACCCGTGCCCCATTGCGAAGTTTCCACATACTATACACGCACGCCTGCCGATGTGGTGCACATACCAAAACAAAGCAAAGGGTCGAAGGGATCGGGAGGGCGATGGCTAGGTGACCGATCTCAGTCTGCCCTTCTTTGTCTGGAAGGGCAAGCAGGAAGGGCAAGCAGGAAGGGCAAGCAGGGAGACAAGCAGGGAGACAAGCAGCGAGACAAGCAGCGAGACATGGACCAATGAAGCATATGGTGCAGGCACGCGGTCAGCTTCAGCTTGTGCGCATAGAGAGAGATAGGTATCGGAGAGTTATATCTGATGTGAAAAGATCCTGAGGAAGCACTGCAGAGTGGAAACAGCACTACTATCAAATAATGAAATTGGATCCTCGGAATATCTGGAGATGCTCGTACGAGTGTCATGCGAGCGAAATATCTGGATGTGATAGAAGAGATACATGGGGTGTAGAACTTGGTACAACAGCCTTGAGAATCCAATAATATACATATATATATATATATCTTATGTCTATGGTGATGGCATATACCAACATTGGATCACGCGATTAAGCAAGAAATAAATTACATAAAGCAATTTTAAGTTTATTTAGTCAATACACATGAAAGCGACTTTGCGATACAATACATAAATCCCCAAGTAAATCCTAGATGCGATTGGCTTAAAACTGCAGAGCCTGACCCTTCTGCTTCTTGTCACCACCCAACTCGAAGTGCTTACAACGCTTAAGAGGAAGCTGAGACTTGGTCTTGCAAGCAACACACTCGAGACGGAGAACAACCTTCTTGGTGGTCTTAGCCTTCTTGTGGAAAATCTGCTTGGTCTGACCACCGTAACCGGACTGCTTACGGTCGTAACGACGCTTACCCTGGGCAAAGAGGGAAGCCTTACCGGCCTTGTACTGGGTGACCTTGTGCTGAGTGTGCTTACGGCACTGCTTGCCCTTGCAGTAAGTCTTTCTGGTCTTTGGAACGTTAACTAGAGGCATATGTTAGTATTTAGCTGTTACAGGCTCTTCTCCACGAATGGTGTGACACCGAAGACTCAAGTATAGACATCGACATGACTTTGCTTGGCAGATTCAACAGACCGAGAAGCCAAATTCTACAACGCTTGCTCAACATGACCTGTGCCACTGCTCTGTTTATACACTTGTCGCTGTCATCTAATCTATTCAGCAGGTAGGTAACGCCGTTGCAACCCTAAAAACATATGTTCAATAGCAAATCAGACAATTGAATCACCCTTAGAAAATACTGTGATCAACCTGGGCTGTATAATAGTTGTTGTTATTGTTGCTTTGTCTTGCTTGGGTTCGTGAATGTGGTCTGTTGATCTTGTCCTGAGCTTTCGTCATCTTCTGTTTTGTGGTTCGAGTTGATATCTACATTCTATATGTTGTCTTTGCTATCTAATTTCGTCATTTTAAAAACCGTTAATCACATACCCATTTTATCTTGTTTACACTCGATATCGGTATTCTAAAACAAATATCTTATAACTGTGGAAATACCTCCTCTTTTGAATTATTTTGACTACAATGCCTCTGGGCTGGTAAACAGGCAGGCAGAGAGATACTACACCCTGTACGTCCTACAGTAGGCGATAGCTTTGTCAAAGGTTGAGAAAATAACATCATTACCCGGCAGTTAATGAGGCTTCCAGAGATGTGACTAGCTTTTCTGTCACGTGAGAGAATACAGGGCTAAAACAGTTGAAATCTCTATTGTTGGTACACGACTGGTGGTCAGCCTCCCCTTTACCATGCATGTCTTGGTAGTGCGCTAGATCTGCCTGATTACCAGATAGGGAAACTTCGATACATAGGCAAGCCACTAAGTGGAGATCACTAGTCCTAGACTGAGCTAAGAGCTGTGGAAGAAAGTTGTACGTAGTCACATTTAGCTCCAAAGTTGTTCCTTAGGCGCCCATATCCAATGGATCTAAACTAAAACAAAGCTCAATGAACTAAGATAGAGAGATCCCTATATTGTGATATTATCTTGGCTCCTTCTAGAGTTCTGGTAAGATGTATGAGCATTTTTTGTAATAATTGGTGTATCATCAGGCAAAGGATTCCCCAGCCACCCATAATAAACCTTCTAAAAATGGCGGACCGAAAAGAGGGGCCCGCTCGAAAAGATGTGGACTTCCATTTCAAGATTATATTTCAGCGTCGTATGCGAGCGAGAGCCAACTATATGAATCATATGAATATAACTTCCTGTTTTCTCCTGTTGTGTCCGCTTCTAGCAATGAACCAGCCATTTTAGCACCTTTTCCTGGAGGCTAGTACCTGCCTCCTCCCCGTTTTAGTCGATTTCTTTGATTCACTTACGTCCTTCTAGTGCATGCAGGAAGACCTGCAGTGGAGTGCTGCTCTAGGATATGCACACTAAATTAAAATGGCGGGTGAGCCGCACGATGGGTCTTGACAGGGACAGAAGTGTCAGCCTCTCAGCCCGATCTGGTAAATAGGCAGGCCCCATATCTGAAGATTGATCAAGATCGATCAATCTCGTGTGCCGATGATCCAGCGACATCAAGACGATCATCTGTATTTAGCTGATGGGGTACTGAAACGAGGCATGCAATAACCGAAGAATATACCTATTGTAACCAGCCACAAGAAGGGTCTATCAGTGGGATGATATATATATCTACTCCTCTGCACCCTAGGGTGTTTGAGGGTTAATCCGAAAGTCTTTTTCTGTTTACCTTCGTTTTGCCAACACCACAATATCAACCCAACTTTAGTCACTCATTTACTAAAACACCAACTAAGAACAATTGTTCGAATTCACTCGTTTAGCGGCAGATCAAGATAAAACCTTTCCTATTTCCCTCTTTTCCTCACAAGTTGTCCTATACCGAAATCCAAAAATGAAATTCTCAAACGCTGTGCTCTTTTCTTCACTGATAAGTGTTGCTTTGTCAGCACCCGTCTTTTTTAAAGACAAAGAGCCGGTTGAAGTGACAACGCTGGTTCAATACCCGGCCATCTCGGTTGATGGAAGTGATGATGTTGCTACATACACCATGTATAAAAGGGGCCTTGTAACTGTGACCGCTGACGCTGTTACGCAGTACCAGGTGATCACTCAGGGTGACAGTACTTATACTACCAGCAGTTATAGTACCACAGATGTGTTTACAGAGACTGCGCCAGATGTAACTGAGGTTGTAACAGTCTATGGCAACCCTCCATCGACCACTTCCACCTCCACTACACCCACATCTACCTCCACTACACCCACATCCACCTCCACCAGTTCCACTGCTACCACTCCTACTACCAGCTCCACCACCTCCTCTTCAGCAACGTCTCCATCTGCCACTTCTACATCCATCACTTCTTCCTCAGATGAGGCTGATTACATCTTGACTGAGATCGACGGAGTGGAGTACAGAGAGGAGGTTTATACTTCAGTGATTGCCCCGGGTTATACTTCAGTGGTTGCTTACACTGCTTCTGCTAGTTCTGTACCCTCCAATACTGCTCAAGCTTCTTCTTCTTTCAGCACTTCTTTTATTCCGGTTGAAACATCATCCAGCTCGAGTTCATCTAGTACATCTAGCACACCTTCCTCTAGTTCTACTCCAGCAGCACCAACAACAGCTGTTTCCTCCTCCAGCAGCACCAGTACTACAAGCAGCAGTAGCAGCAGTAGCAGTAGCAGCAGTAGCAGTAGCAGCAGCAGCGCTCCATTGATCACGGCTGCGCCATCTGCGTCGCCATCTGCTTCTATCTCATGGACTGCTTACGCTACTGAGACTGAAAGTGGTGTCTGCTACGTGTACTATGATGATGCTAACATCTCCTACTCTGACCTTGAACCCTACACCACCATCACCATCACTTCAACTGTGGCCACTGTCACTCTCTCTGCTTCCTCTTCCTAGAGGGCGGCGCATTGAGGATGCACCTACAAAAACACACATTGTCATTTATTTATATGTTTTTATTTTTCACGGTTAGTTAATAATTATATAATTTTGGATCTTTATTTTTCTTATATGTAACTAAGTTAATAGTACTATACTCCTTTTTAACCAGCAACTGTAAGCGCTGCTTGATTTGGGCACAATAGGATGCATGGTTGCATAGTATAGGATAGTATAGTGGACAAATGAGACATAAATACATCGATATAAAGTACGTGTAGATATGTATCCTTGATTTACGGAGATTATTCAAGATTGCTATGAGTAGCTAAGGGTTACTGAGTGAGATGCGCAGCACCCAAACACTCCACGATAAGCTGCATATATATATGCGGAACAGCCCCAGACGCGTTCAGTTTTGCCGATCCATATGTATGCAGTCTCAAACGCGGTATTATTTACATTACATATCGTTCTATCACCATGGCATCCCTCTGTGCTCCTCTATTCTCTGTAGTCCCAAGTTTATGATTGACTACTTTTCTAGTTCTTATTATTATTGCATACATATGCCGTTAGTTTAGTTTTTTCTTATGAGCGATCAAACTTTCGAAGAACATCCCATACCTGCTACAGAACAGGAGGACTACGCCACGGAGGAAGGAGAAATTGTGGAACTCGATAAAATGGCTTCCTTCAACAATGAAGCTCCTACTCTGACGGGGGTGACGCCCTTTAGAAGCGAAGCTGTTACTAATTATGATCACCTTGATTTGGAGTATGAGTCATTCTCAGGTTCCCTCAATGACAACGTCACAGTACCCTCACAAAGGCCAAGAATTGGAAGTGAGGAAGTGGAAAACATAGTACAGCGAATCGATGCCGCAACTGCTAATGCAGGTAGAGAAATCGAGTTCTCCCAGAGGGCTAGGAAAACTTCAAAGTATGTAGACACAGAGACACAAACTGGGGAAGGAGCAGCCGAAGATAGCGCTGAACATACTTCAGGAGAGGCTTCTGTTCCTGTCACCCCTGAGGAGAGTAACTTCCTTCAAAATGTGGTTGAGGTCCCACAGCTAAGCGTGTTGAAGACACGTTCAAAGAGCTTACTGAATTCTGAGGTTCACGAAAGAGTCTCATCTCAATTCACCGCCAAGAAAGTCGCGGCTGGCTCTACTTCAGTAGAAGACCTTAAGTTACAGCAGCTCAGCAGGAGCTATGACAAGATTGACACCCAGATTACAAAACTACAGAAGGAGATTAAATTTGTGGAGAGCCTCCTGCCGCCAAACACATACCTCAATGATAACCTTATTCAGAAGGAGAAGTTGATTGTTGCAAGAAGGAAATTGTTAGAAAAGGCGGAGCTGCTTAGCAAGGAGAAGTACGAGCTGGGCATCAAGATAAATTCTAAAAGGAAGAAATTACACGGTCCAAACGGTGCAGACATGGCACAATTCTGGGTAAGAGGAGTGAGCAACTAGGGCTCTGCAAGCGTTTTTATTATATCACTCATGTATAATTTCCCATTTGAATATATACTCACGAAATTTATTATATCACAGGAACCGAGACTTCTATAAAATTGCTAACTCAGGCATTACAATGAGACAATGAAACAATAGCCACAAATAGCATAAACCATGAGTAGCGATAACTACAGCCACAGCACATAAAATCCCAAACCCATACCCCCAAACAGGAAACACGATCCAATAACAAAAAAAAAACATCCCAGAGCCCGAACAGAGTGTACCTCTGTTGCCCGAAGCGATCCCATTTTCAGGCCATCGAGGCTAACAGGAGCTGTGATCAAGCTTCCCTACTAACTCACCTTTCCAACTATACAGTGTAGACATTTCAGCATGATGTTTCTTACCTGACGCACTCTCGTAATAAGAGCAACCACGAATCTTCGCGTATGGAGGAGTGTATAGATGCAAAGAAACAGCAACTTCACTGGAGTGCTTATTAGCCATCCTGTGCACGCCTATGTCGTCGTTGATGTATGCTACAGAGTCTTGTTCCAGGTCGGTCTCTCTCCTGAGAACGAGATGTTTCTCATCTGTGCAAGACCCTGTATCATTTTCGGGGTTGTCATATAGATATTCTGTAAGTGAGCCCTTCAGAATTTTCATCACACAGTGTGCCTGGGCGTGGTCGTGTATGTAAGAGCCTTTGCCTGGTTCCCACACCAGGAGCAACAGATTTGCATTGTTTTTCATATCCTCTATACCATTACGGGTATAATTTCTTTTACTATCATGATGAGAATACCTACTCCAGTCAGCTGGATCTGAAGTGTATCTTTGCATGAGATGCATAATATACTCGTGATCGATATCCTGGATTGTGAGCTCCTTGTCTACAGCAAGATAGCTCACAAGTTTTGATACCAGTTGGTCAAATGACAATGGAGACAACTCGCTCTCGGAGAGCACTGCTGAGTTCAAATTAGAGGGCGCATCGAGCTTCTGGATGAATGTGCGAGTGCTAGATTGGGGTGTGTGTAAGGAGGTCATGTTGAAATATATGCTGCTGAGTATATAGGATATGCAGAAGGTTGCAATCGTATGTGCAAGTACCTAAGCGCTGACTCTAGTTGAATATGTTATGTTTAAAGTAGAACAACAGTCTATATCTGTGCTTTATTTTATTCCTGTTTTTGGTCGTCAAAACTCTGATGCAAAAGAATATGTGGGGGAGTATTGGCTCTGTATTTGTGGTTCTATCACGGATGGTGGTGAAGGAGACACCTTATGCACTAAAAGGAAGATCTCGGGGTTTGGATACGCAAATGCAGCTCTAATGTTAATAGACTGGGCCAGTCTATGTAGTGGATATTGAATATTTCTTCCCTTGGCATCAGATCAAACTTAATAGAACAAACGCGAGCATCTCCTTGGGAAACAGCAACATCAGCCAATATTTTATAATGCTAGTTATCGGGGATTCTCCTAGTGACTAACGCTACATGCCATTGTGCAGAAGCACACATATCGACCTACCTCATCGGGAATTGCCCGAAAGAATGTAGGCCGTAGGTTAACAAAGAGGTGGGTTATATAGCTATGCGCATAATGTCGTGCACTTCCCACAACGGCCCGCGGTGCTTATGGCTGGAGTATTAGAGCAGGAAGCCCTCTCCCGCCTATGATGAGCGGGCATGATAGAGGACGTTCGTCAGCCAGCCTTTTTATTATCGAGGAGGGTGGATGTGGCTGAGCAGATAGATATGGCTGGGTAAAGTGTGGCTGGTGTATATCTTCTAGAAAATTCACCAGGTGACGGTAATATGCCACAGAGGTATCAAGAGTGATTGATATAATGAGAGAGTTGAAGTGCTCAAGACAGAACTCACACTAAGTGGTTAAATCATACGCCAACCAATCATAAGCTCTCCAGTAAGCTATATATATATATATACAGGGGGATTTTCTATGTATTCGGTGTATGCTTTATACTCTTTCTGGTTTGTGCATTTAGAAGCTCCAGCATTTCCACTGCTCCTTTTGCATGCACCACAGCACCGCTAATAAAGTGTTACTTACTTCGATTTTTGTGAATAATCGAAAATATCTCTAGTAATGTTTATTATGCGGAGAGCGGCAACCTCCTTATACCCTTCCGGGTGTGGCATTGTATCAAGAGCTATACCGGCTAGAGGCAAATGGATTATCAGCTCTCCAATCACAACAAGAAGGTCACAACAGTTTCACACAACATCGACACTTCTCATCGACCCATACAAGACGTTGGGAGTGGATAAGAGCTCCTCCTCAAGTGAAATTAAGAAGGCTTACTACAAGTTGGCCAAGAAGTACCATCCAGATATCAATAAGGAAGAAGGAGCCGATAAGAAGTTTCATGATCTGCAGGAGGCTTACGAGATTCTGGGAGACGCTACTAAGAAAGCACAGTATGACCAATTTGGATCCGCTGCATTTGATCCAAACGGCATGGGAGGTGCTGCGGGTGGCAACCCATTCAGCGGCGGTAACCCCTTCGGTGCTGGTAACCCATTTGGAGGAGGCTTCAACATAAATCTTGAAGATCTTTTTGGAGAGGCCTTTGGTCGTCAAGGAGGCGCTAGGGGGGGGGCTGGTGGTGGTTCTGCTTATGTGAACCATTACCAGGGGGAGGATGTTGAGGTGCTCAAGACGCTGACGTTCAAGGAATCAATATTCGGAGCAACAACCACTGTTGACTACAACGTTTTGGACTCTTGTGATACGTGTTCGGGATCTGGGTTAAAGAAAGACAAAAATAAATCAACCTGTCCATCATGTAATGGAACAGGCTCAACAGTCCACTACTTACAGGCTGGTTTCCAGATGGCATCCACCTGTAAAACCTGTCAGGGTACCGGTGTAACAATCAAGAAAGAGGATGAATGTACTTCATGTCATGGTGAAGGTGTTCTGCATCAACATAAGGTCACCGACGTGCAGCTGCCTATGGGTATCAAGGATGGCACTAGACTCAGGGTGGCAGGTGCTGGTGATGCTCCTCATGTAACCAAGGGGCCAAACATGCGTCTAACAAAGGGAGATTTGATAATCCGTGTGAGAGTCAAGCCCGATCCCAACTTTTCCAGAGATGGACAAGACATCTACTACAAGGCTTCGATACCAATGACCACCGCCGCTCTAGGAGGGACAATTGAGGTGCCAACATTAGATGGTCCTTCTTTCAGGCTCAAGGTGCCTGGTGGAACTCAGTACGGCAGAATAATCAGCATACCAGATAAAGGTGTTCCAATTGGTGGCAACCTCAAAAAGCGTGGCGAATTGAAGGTGATCTTGAATGTAAAGGTGAACAGGCCAGAGGACGCGACACAGACGGCTCTGTTAGAAGCTCTGGCTGATACCATTGGTGATAAGTCTGCTAACCGCACCGATCCATCATGGAAACCATTTGAAAATCTTGAAGAGGAGCATGCTGAGGAGGGCGACAAAGAGAGCCAGCACCACTCCAAACTGAAGAAAGTGGAATCATTCTTAAGCGACGCATTTAAGAGGATTATGAACAAGAAAGAATGAGGTAATCGCAAAGGAGTTGAATCGTGATCAGAGATTGGAGATTCACATGAGAGAAATCATGGAATCTAACCCTTGTATATAGTCACTTCTTTTGTACGTACATACGCCTTAGTACATTATTATACATAAAACCTCTCGTTATGTTTACGTTTAATTACAGCTCTCCTGTTATACTGGGTATACTGTAGACTACTTCTCACTGGATGTCAATCATATGTGCGGTTGAGAAGCGCTACGTAAGCAAGACCCCTTTTAGCCCTGCATTTGAAGTTAGATTAGTCTAAGGTTAGCCGACATTTTCGCCGGCCGATCCGATTGTTGTCGAGTGCATAAATGCAAGACTAAAAAAACAACAACGTATGACCGAGAGTAACCCCAGGATGTCTGCCTCCGCCAATACGTGGATAATGTATAAATATAAGTTATCCGGGAGGGACACCACGTAGATGCAAGGCATATAGGGCAGGGATACCCCAATCCCGAGAACGTGGGGTTTACAAACTCTACAAACTGACTCCTGGACTGGGCCATAAAAGTTTTGGATGTGATATCCAATATCCCAACGTAGTTAGTTATTTATTTCACTATTTAGATCCTGCTATACAATACGTCATCAGAGCTGGTGACGAACTTACCAAGGTGGACTTCTACACCTTCCCATAATCAGACAACCCCTCCCCCCATACTGTGGGAGGTGGGCGTGCCTTTCGCATTCTGCGTTTCCCCCAATCTGCAAGGCTCTATGCAGGGCTTGCATACCAAAGCGCGTTTCCACAAGCCCATGGCTGCAAGACAGCCCCCCGATGTTGATGTAGAGCAACTTGTGCGTGAAACGTATGCGCAGTAACAGGGCAGAGAACCACGCAGCGCCCACTAAGTGTTACGCGGTAACATGCAAAACAATATCCATGGATGTACGAAAACTCTGTGAATGGATCCACTAACAGGGGCATGAATATCCAAGGCTCCACGGCATTTGACACAGGCACCGTACCATCTATAGACTCTACATTGATCAGTTGTTGTTTGCTCGCGTACGCGTGCCAGCTAAAGGGGTGCCGCATAAAGGAGAGTGCGTAGCCGAATCTAACGCATACAGCAGCTGCAACCTCATTTTGGAGGGTAAACACAGCCAATTTGAAGGCCACACCCAGACAGCTTGAGAGCTAACTGTATGACACTGCAGCACCCCAGAAGGGAGGGAAAGATACCTAATACTCCTCGCTTCTACGAGTTTGAAAGTAGTGACCAAGACTATTGACGGGACGCGATAAAGGTGATTACAAGAACTATCACCGTGCACCCTCAAGGTCCTGGTATTACCTCCAGACCCTTCAAGTGTCCCCCTAACTATATATCAACATCCAGGATAAAGGGTTGTGCACTCACTCCAACGATACCCGAAACGCTGGACTCTCCAAAAGCACACATATCCTAGTCATTCGCTTATTCTGTCATTCGCTTTTCAACTTCATTGGATTTTCCACTCGCTTATTTTGCCAGCATTTTGCTACTGATTACTTGCCCTTCCTCGGTATCCCGGGACGTTTCATCTTATTGCTTAACTAGACTGTTAGTTGCTCACAACAATGAAGAATGTATATGTCGACAGCTCACCGTCCCCCACGAGCAGGCTATCTCGTGCCCAAATACAGCGTTCATACCAGAGAGAAAATCTCGGTATAATCAATGAATCTTTTGAAGACGTGCCAATCAATCACATTCCTGAAAGGAGACACAGCGACATCACCAGACTTCCACATATGAGAAAGGTTATACGCCCTCATCAGAAACTGTCGCGTATAGATAACTCAGGCTCAAGATTGTCGCTCCCACTTTCATTTGGTCATGATGAAGAGCCGAGACTGCAAGGAAGGGTGTCCTCTGCGCCAGCAATCTTTACACCAGCTTCCATGAGTGCCACTCGAGCCCATCCAAGCGACAGGCAACTGTCGCGAACACTAAGCAACTCGAGCCAGAAGCTGCGAGCCAGAAAAGAATCAAACAAGCGCCTCCAGTCAGATTTGCGCTCTGGTACCACGATGGAAAATACCGCGGACTCCGCGGACTTTCTCTCAGATGATGATTTACTGGATGATTTTATAGTGTTCAACGTGCCGTTTTCCAAATCACTCAAGGCACTTGCAAGTAATGAAGAAGCATTTGTCCTGCAACCAAGCTTGAACCGAGGTAACACTATTTCAAACTCTAGCAGCCCGTCAATGGGTAATTACTCAACCTGTGGATCCAGCCGCGCCTCTTCGATATTCAGTAGTACGAGCAACATAACAGACCTTACAAACCCTGACGAATTTAATAGATTGAGTATACTCTCAGACGACGCTCGTGAGTTAACGATACATATTAATAAGAATGCCGAGGCTATGGCTCGAGAAGAATCATTCCAGCGGAAGCAGTTCCTCTTGAAATTGGCAAGCCTTTCATCTGCTGAGCGGGACCCTTATACCATGAGTGACAAGAAACTGGAAGCGTTATCCATAACACGTCCCAGACATCTCCCTCCAAAGGATAGATATGAGTCAATGAAACATGCAAGAGATTATCAGTTGCTGGTGAACAATATGCTTCTATCCGAGAAACAAGCAGAACAAAAACGTGCTGAAGCTGCGAGGCGCCTAAGGCAGCAACGAAGCAGGGATGTGCATGCTTGGAAGTCCTCTGTGATGAATAACTACGACAAAATGGTGCAGTTACCATCAACAAGAGAGCTGTGGTGGCGTGGTGTGCCCGAGCAGTTACGGCCTGAGATATGGAGGAAACAGATTGGGAACAAAATTCAAATCACCGAAAAACGGGCTCAGGAATTGCTGAATGAGGCTGATCGCTGCATTTCATTAGCGTGCGATTATAAAATACTACAAGTTTCTGGGAGAAAAGGAGAACTTGAAGAGCTCAAGCTCGAGAATCCCGCTTGTCAAGAATACTTTGAGGTTGTGGAGGTACTCGCCGATGAGATTCGTGCAACCTTCCCGGACTTGATGTACTTCCAGGCTGATAAAAACTTTGATGACCTCCTCCAATTGTTAATAGCATACATGCTATACTATAAGCAGCGATGCGAAACGGATAAGTTTCCACTTGTTAATCTCTTGAAAACAAAACATCTCAAGGGCTTGAACAACTTGGCTGCTACTTTGTTATATAACATTGGTGACGTTTCGCAGACTTTTGTATCCCTCGCAAATATCCTGGTTCGTTCTCTTCCGTTGTCACTACGAACTGGGACGAAGAAGAGATACCTGGATGATCAATGTGAGTCTTTTCAAAGATGTTTGTATCGCTTGAATATCTCCCTCTATAACCACTTCAAAGTTATTGAGCTTACTCCACAGGAGTATTTGACGCCACTATGCTCTTGTCTCCTAACTCCATATTTCAACATGGAGACGTCAAGCCGGTTGATGGATATCTACCTTTTTGAAGGCGACCCTTTCTTATTGAGAGCCGTTCTTGGACTCTTCTCAACTGTTGGATATAAACTTTTTGGTAATAAGGAAGAGGTGATGGAAGTGCTCGGACACTCCTCTCTTGCCAAGCTCAACAAATCGATCGGAAGCAACTCGGATGCTGACGAGAGCAAGAACACAGGCATAACTACCAGTGTCTTGAACGGCTATAGGTACATCGATGTTGGGTCAGCAGATGAGTTTGTAAAGACAATTAGAAATGTTCTGCGTGAATCCGCACATTGAGGAGGAGATTACTTGTATAATATGCATTTATAGAATTGGCAAAAAATAAAGGCTCATTCATTTATTAATGAAGGTTGGGTATATCAATATTACATCTCTGAGCTTGTGTCATAACATCATCTATGACTTATTCTCGTTTATCTTTGCGAGAAGTGTATCGCTGTCGCCAGCCACTTTCACCTTCACAACATAGGTATCGATGGCGGGCTTGCCACTGGTGACATTCAACACTGGGATTCTGAGATCTCCAGCCTTGTTTGCCTTCCCATATGGAATACTCTTGGCAATATATGTGTTCAATAAAACAGTTTTCAAGGGGTCATCAGATCTGACCAGAATCCTGCTCTTACCAGTGGTGTTATGCTTAAGGATCTTGAGTTCACCAACTCCTTTTTCACTGTAAGGGCTCTCTTTGTTTCCAGGAACAAAAAGCTTCAGCTCAACTTGTGTTGTAAACAGTGTTTCCTCCTCCTCCTCGCCTGTTGTTACCTCAACAGCCTTATCCAAGGATACAACAGCAAAATTACCCTTAACGTCACTCTCGTCTACTTTCTCATCATCATCTCCTTTGTCTGCTGAAGGTGCAGAGCTTCCAGCTGAGGCTGACCCACCAAATGCCAGACCGGAACCAAACGAACTGTCTGCTGGAGGATTAAAGGAAAAAACTGGAGTCTTCTTTTCTCCAGCGTTCTGGGTATCAGCTACTGCAGGAGTTGTACTTGAGCCAAATGAAAATTTGAAGGGCTCTTTCTTTTCAGTGGTGGCAGTTGTACTACTCCCAAAAGCTGTTGAACCAGAACCCACCGTAGAACCAAAGGAAAAAGTAATTGGATGTTTACTTGTCTCGGTTGAAGCATCTTGCGGTTTAGCTGAAAACGAGAAAGAAGGCTTTGTGTTACCAAAAGAGAAGGCAGGAGTCGTAGAGGAACCATTTGTTACTGTGGACCCAAAGTTGAGCGCAGGCTTAGGCTGCTCCTCTTTGGTCGAGTCCCGCTCTTTTGTGTGGTCGACACTTTGTTCCGTCTCAGATGCAATATTGAGCTCTTTGCTCGGTTTCCAGGTGAAGTCAGTAATGGGCTTGACGTTGTTTCCCTCTGAATCCTTTGCTTCGGGTAATGCTTTGGTCGTGGCAGTTGTCGCGGAGCCAAAAGAAAATGCAGAAGGTGCTGAGAAGGAAAAGGCTGGTGTAGTACCATTTGAGCCACTACTCGTCGTGTTCTCCTCCTTTCTCAAGGGTGCAGCGAAAGAAAACGCTGGCGCCTTTACTTCCTCAGACGTTTTCTCTGCATCCGGCTGCTTTGATATAGTGGTAGAGCCTAACGAACCAAAGGAGAACGCTGGCTTGCTCTGGAGAATTGGTTTACTGTCTTTAGACCCACTGTCAGAACTTTCTGTGATCTTTTCTTCAGAAGTTGGGGCAACTGCTTTGATCTCTTCGCCAGCCTTATCTTCCTGCTTTGTGAGCTTGAATACACCGTTGAATCCCTTGCCTGAAGCCGCACCTGAACCCAGGGTGAATTTGGGGCCCTCGATCACTATTTCATCGTCAGAATCATCAGAAAATACAATTTCCTCCTTCTTTGGCCCAAAGGAAAAAATGGGGTTAGAAGTTGTGACGGGCTTCGCCAAGACAAATTTTGGACCCTCAACCTTCACTTCATCATTAGAGTCATCTTCGTCAGATTCAGACTCATTGGCTATGGAATCAGCTGCTGGAGGATCGTTGCTAGGAATAGAGACTGGTGCTGCAACTGAGAGTGCGGCAGCAGGCGCAGCAGGCTCTTCTGACACTATTGGCTTGGGCGGCAGGCTCTGGACCGGTGCAGGTTTGAAAACTGAAGCAGAAGCAACAGCAGATGCACTGAATAAAGATTTCGCTGGCACGGGTAATGGTAAAGAAATTTCTTTCTTCTCTATCTTCGCATAATAGTCGATGTATTTTTGTATGATTGGTCTGTAGTCTCCACCTGGAGAGGAGGAATGCGCCTCCTTGATAGCCAATGCAAACTTATTGTTCAGGGCAGAAATCTGAGTCAATTTTTCATCATTTGATTTTTGAACCTGGGTAGAGCTTATGGGTGAATTGAGAGTCAGTGGGCTAGGCTTCGATGGAGTAGACGAACTGACAGCAATACCATCAGTAGGAGCCAAAAAGGAGAATGGATTGGGTTTGGAGGAGGCGGCAGCTGTCTTCGGCACGGAAGTAACGCTATTTGTCTGTGCAGGGGATCCCGATGAGAGAAATCCAAATGGTTTAGGATTACCTTCCGCTGAGTGCACAGCTGTAGTAGTCGATGTTGATGCAACAGTAGATGCAAATGGATTGGCTGCTGCTGAGCCCAGTGCGAAACCTTCTTTCTTGGCTGCAGAGAGGGTACTTCTTGGCTTCAAGATTCTAAAGAGACAAGATTGTTAGCCAAAACAATATACAAAAGCATGTCGAGCGTATAGTAACGCAATCACTGACACCATATACCACTTGATTAGCACTTGATACTTACTTGCGAGTAGCCAAGACTTCGGTGCTGGCCTTCTGCTGCTGTCCACCAGCTTCCACTTCTTCATCTATATCTTCATCGCCATCGCGATGGATCTGCACACCTGCTCTTCTCTTTCCCGACATTATATGCAGAGTGACAAATCTTGTGGTCAATTGTCAAGCTTACGATTCTGACCTTGAGCTATCTGCTTTGAAATATAGCAGTAGGTCAACTAGTCATGTTGATGCATTACCCAAAACTGATGCTTGCAACATCACCCTCAAAGGCTAGCTACTGGGTGCACGACCTTTCTTCCCCTAAGATATTTGTTACTGGGGTTGGCAGCTATCTCTATGGCTTATCAGAAGCCATCTGCTTTCTTCTCAGTAGCTGCACGGCCCAATGTATACACTCGCACGACATTTGCTGATTTGACGTGCCTGAAGCAGATTTCGCGGTTCAGCGATCACGTGTTATGCAATAGGGCACCATTGGTAATACCTGGGGACCGTCACAATTAGAGTCTTCTTACTACCAAGGAAAATGTAGGAAAGGCAGGGCGCCCATGTACCCTATTGCCTCTTTGGTAAGAGCAGAGGTGGAGCTCCCTGTGGTGAACGGTACTCTCTTCTGCTGAGAGGATAGGTGATTAGGTTTGCTGCGTTGAGGCTTCAACCCTACTACATTTTTAGATATTTGAAAATATACAGCTAATTTGTCGATTGTTCGATTCACAGAACAAGGTATCATTATTAAACAAGTGTGTAAGAATTTATCAAGTTGTTAGACATTCAAATACAATCATTTGAGACGTTTTTATCTAGTATTTGTGGCCATGAGGAGCATCTGAGACGAGCCATATACAGGGGTATTGAAGATCAAGCACTGAACAGCATAACAACCATCATCGAACTAAGCATGTGTGAGGTGGGGCAGTCAAAAGTGAAGAGACTTCTGTCGAAAGTGGGATTGATATCACGCGTAGATAAATCGAAGATGTCAAACATCAAGTTATAAGTGGTACGAGGTGTTCTTTACGTTGCATTACCACATAGTTGGTTACCTGCTGAAGAAGGGCCTTGCCCACGCAAAATAACTCCTTTACCCTCATATGTCATTGCTGTTATTTTATTCTCAACATTTTTTTTAGTTCACATGCATCAAGTGCGTGGTTAGATTGTCCCATAGTGGCATGATGAAAACTGTATTTGAATGACGGCAACTCCAGTGTCTTTATTTAGATTTGTACTGACCATTTTCTTTTAGAATGCCACCAAAGGTTCAACAGACAAAGGCTGCCAAGGCCGCTGCCGCTCTTGCCGGTGGTAAGAAGTCCAAGAAGAAGTGGTCCAAGGGTAAGGTTAAGGACAAGGCACAGCATCTTGTTATCCTTGACCAGGAGAAGTACGACAGAATCATGAAGGAGGTGCCAACCTTCAGATATGTCTCTGTCTCTGTCCTTGTTGACCGTCTTAAGATCGGTGGTTCCCTGGCCCGTGTTGCTCTTAAGCAGTTGGAGGATGAGGGTGTCATCAGACCAGTTCTCAAGCACTCCAAGCAGCTCATCTACATGCGTGCCACTGCTGCCGAGTAAATTATCCGTACAATCATAAGGGGTTAACTATCACACAATTAGGTAATAAGTTTACGTTGAGGTTTTATATCTTGTTGAATGTACATAAATCAGAAATATCGTTTTTGTGATCGTAGATCTATCTTAAAAGCTTTTCAAAGGGGATATTGCAGGTAGAAAAACGGATGGTTCAGGGAGCTTAGTTCTATATAATCAGCCAAGATTTCACCATATCCACAAGTTTATTTATACGGTTTCCATAGTTTATGTTGGTGGTTTGAACTTGACATTGTCCCAATAACATGCTTACTCTAACAAGTTTAAGTATACACTACTCAATAAGTTCCCGCTTTAATAAAATGCCATAATCCGAACCTAGGTGCGCCCTTAAGCGTTAAATTAACCCTTAGGTTACATGTCGTTACCCTGTCTTCATCTATATTTGCTGGGTCTACGACCTCTATAAAAATTGTCAGTGACTGGCGATCTAAGCGCGCGGTTCAAGTCATGAGTGTAGTACCTTCTGTCATTAAAGAATTATTCATTCGCTGTTTGTATAGTAGATTTCTTCCAACTGCGTAATTGCTTTTCTGTTTTCCTTCTCTGTCTCTTTGCTTCTACTATTTTGCTTTAACGGCATTTCGAAAAAAACCTAAAGGGTAAGTGATACGGTCTTTGCAAGCTCTTTCCCTCACTACTGCTGTCTGGAATGGACATGTGGAAATGTTCTAAAGTGATTAAAACCATTCATATAACTATCTACTGAGGATGTATATGCAGGACAAAAAACTTAAGGAATTCTTCGTTTATGACTCTACGTTTCCAAAGTCCGTTATTTATCGTGACTTCATATCCATTTAGCGCTGTCAAGGGGACAGTTTCAACAACAGTTTGTGTTTACTAACATTTACCTGTGTGCAGTATGTACTGATGAATCGAATCTCACCTCAGCTAAAGTTGTTATTATACTCCTCAGTTCATGTTATTTCCTGATGAAATCATACACAATCTTATCCCGGCGAAGCAAAATAATGTGCCATGGATAAAACATGCATCACCATCTGATCCAAGCCCCTCCTGTGCGGCTGCTATTCATTTTCGAGGAGTTATAGCATCATAGTTGAATAACAGTTCTGTTTCCAAGGTTTTGATTGGTTCTAACATCAATAGTGTCTCTGTTATTTGGAGTGTCTTCACTTGTCCTCAAGCTAGTAACTTCCTATTCCTGATTCCTGGGATAAATCCCTTACGATATGGTAAGTGAAATTAGGTTAAATTGCAAAACACTTCTCATAGTGATAGTTATTTTTATGATGAAAACCAAATTTCAGTTCTGCTTCTGAACCAAAAATTCCTGAAGATAACCAATATACCAAAGCTCAAATCTGACGAAAAATAACTACACCTTGAGTGGCTTGTCTGAAAAGCAAATTTCCTAGTGATCGACAACTAACTCCATTAAGCATGCTTCATTGAAAAAATATTTTCCAAGTTTTATGTGTCTGTATGTAATCTTGTTCAGATAGATGATTTATTCTATTAATAAAAAACACTTACGACTAAACGGTAACTATAATGATTGTAGTTATACATTTACATATACATCGAGTGGGATAATTAAAACGCCTGTTTTTCTCGAATGTTGAGTGTATACACGGGTGTGACACTTCTTGCAGCTGGTGCAACACAGTGTCTCTGTTGAATTGCCACTGTCTGACCATGATTCCACCCAGATCCAGCTCTTTGAATGACAAGGTCTAGTCCATCTTGTGCAATTTCTCATCAAGTGCCTCCTGTCTTGCAAGCAAGAACTTTTTGATTCCATCCCAGTTGCGAACAATATTTGGATTCTTCTGTTTTGAAAGTACACTATCAAGCTTAATTATGATCTTGTAGATCAGCTGTCTTGTAGATTCGTTGTGAAGGATCTTGAGCCAGTAGAACATGACAAAGATAACCAGAGCAAACCCAGATGTACCTCTCAGCAACAACGTATCAAATACCAGGAGGACAATGAGGAAAAGCTCGTTGTAGATGATCACCTCTTTGAAGTATTTGTCTGATTTGAGAACTGCAGACACCTTGAACTCAGCCGACAATTGCAAGACGGAGATCAGCATGTATGGAAGCAGCTTAAAGAAGGAGTTCCTGTTAAAAAACCACACAACACTTAGAAGCAGGTATTGGAAGTTGTTGGTTGCCAGCAAATTGAAGTACGAAGGCATTCCCTTCTGGTCAAAGTGGGAGAAGATGGTGACCAGGTATGACATCCAAACACCGAACAAAGCTATCCTGTATGCGGTTGGTGCAACCCATGAGGAATGGCTGCGGAACGTAAAATAGTACACCGTGTAAATAAGACCAAATGGCAATGTGAGGCCATGCCCTCCTAACCAGATGTACTTCATTATAGGTTTAGGTGGGACTACTTTCTTTCTCAGCCTTCTCTTCTTTCGGGTCACCGGTTCGTTGCCGCCAGAAGGCGCCGCTTGTACTTCACCGTTGGGTGCTGTCTTGGCATCAACAGGCTGCGGCTGTGGAGGTGGTGTTACCGTCGCAACTTGTGGGGCGGTAGCCGTGGCCTGTGTCACAACGGCTGGTGCCGCTTGTGAAGCTGTAGGCTGTGATGGTGTTACCTGTGTTGCACCAAGTGACAGAGAACTGCCGGAATGACCTTTGGCTACCCCGTTAGAGGACATGATGCGATTGTCAATTGGATGTGGTTCTTCTAACAGATTCAATTGTGGAATCAATTGATCGATTTAAGAGTTTATTTTTTTCTAGCCTATCCTTCAGCCTCCAAATCCCATGTTGTGGATTATTCTGCGCTCCTGCCAGCCTTGCATACCTACCTACCATACGGCACACAGCTCTGCCGTTGCTGCTGCTGCTGCCGGTTCTGCCTAGCCAAATTTCATTTACAGGAAGCAGAGTACCCCTGGCAGCAGAGCATATGCCCGGAATCGGGTGGGGCACAGCATACTTAAGATTCTCCCTGAGAGTACTTACTAACATGCAGAGGATCAGAGGAGCACATCGAGATAAATAGTTACCCAAACAATTTTATAAAAGGCTGAAAAAACAGCAGTAGCAAATCTAGTTGTATCTTTTAAACTACAAATTAAAAAAAATTAATAAACTGTGAATTTCTCAGGCATCGCATATTCATGTACCACTTAAACGCTCAACTTCACCTTCTCCTCGTTAATCATGTGCTTGAAAGGAGCAAGAGCCTCAGCAACAGTCTTGTTTACAAACTTCTCGGTCTGTTGAGGTGCTCTACCAACAAAAGTAGAGGGGTTAAGAAGCTGGTCTAGATCGTTCCAGATTGGCTCAAAGTATGAGTTAGCCTTGACTCTCTCGATCAAGTCGTTATCACCACCCTCCTCTTTCACAACAGCAGCTGCTTGGTGGGAAAGAACTCTGATCTCCTCATGACATTCCTGTCTGGAACCACCCTTCTCAACCATGGCCATAATAATATTCTCAGTTGCCATGAATGGAAGCTCAGCCATGATTCTTCTCTCGATAACCTTTGGATACACAACCAAACCGGAGGTGATGTTCAGCAATGTGGAGAGAACGATATCAGCAGTGAGAAAAGCAGATGGAAGAGAGATTCTTCTGATGGCAGAGTCGTCAAGGGTTCTCTCGAACCACTGGACAGAGGCCGTCTGGAACACATCGCTGAAGAGCGATCCAAGATGTCTAGACAGGGAGCAGACTCTTTCAGACCTCATTGGGTTTCTCTTGTACGCCATAGCAGAAGAACCAATTTGGCTCTTCTCGAATGGCTCTTCAATTTCTTTCAGGTTGGCTAGCAATCTGATATCGGTGGCCATTTTGTGAGCGCTGGCACCGAGAGAAGCCAATGGTGCCAAAGCATCGATGTCAATCTTTCTGGAGTATGTCTGGCCCGTGCATGGGTATGCATAGTCGAAGCCCAAAAGCTCAACAACCTTCTCATCAAGCTCTTCAACTTTGTCGTGATCACCGTGGAACAAGGACAAGAAGGAAGCCTGAGTACCTGTAGTCCCCTTGACACCCCGCAAGCCGAGGTCATTTCTGGCTCTCTCCATATTCCTGAGATCCCAAAGGAGTTCCTGAATCCATAGAGTGGCTCTCTTACCCACAGTTGTGAGCTGTGCGGGCTGGAAGTGAGTCCATCCAAGAACAGGCATGTCCTTGTACTCCAGAGCAAACTTGGACAGTCTGTCGATGACATTGACCAACTTGGGGATAATGACATCGTATGCATCTCTAAGGAATATCAGATCAGCATTGTCGGTGACATAACACGATGTGGCACCAAGGTGGATGATGCCCGCAGCGGCTGGTGCTACCTTACCAAAGGTGTGCACATGGGCCATCACATCATGCCTAACAATAGCCTCCTCCTTCTTTGCATCCTCAATCTCTTCATCTGTGATCTCAAGGTGGGCCCTCATCTGCTCAATGGCCTCATCTGTAATGACGGAGAGCCCAACCTCCTTCTCGGCGATGGCAAGAGTGAGCCAGAGCTTTCTCCATGTGGAGAATCTGTTCCTCAATGAGAAAATCTTGCTCATCTCCTCAGAAGCATATCTGGAGGAGAGAGGTGTAGCGTACTTGTCGTTCTCAGACATCTTGATTATATTTTCTTTTGATATATTTCTCTAAGTGAATTTGTTGTTTTGGGGAAGGTCCACCCGTCATAAAAAATATCAGTCTATATCTGCCTGGGGTACCACTATCTATATACGCGAAATGTATGCAGCTTTTTCACCCACAATTTATTATCTGACTCGTGCAGCCTCGATGAGATGCACTAAACGTGCGTCTTGGACATTCAGTTTAAGTGGAGAGGAGTCAAGTGCAGCCGCGGGTAGTGTACCGTGCGATTGAGAGAGACAACGAGAAGTGCTGCTGTAATAGCACACTCGCTGTGGCCTTCTTTGGCGGCTGTCCGTAGGGGAGGTGGGGGAGGTAGGGGAGGGGGGTGCTGGAATAGGCGCTCATTTGTGTGTGCACTCCGGAATCTGCGAGGGCCGGAAGCAGACAGTGAGGAGGTAGGGGGATAATGCGTATTGATACTTGAGGTACATTTGGAGCATATGTATATACATATAAGTAAAGGGTTACACAAGTCAATCAAAAGAATCGATCAGTAGAGAGTGACTCCTGTTTGATTTTTTGTCATTTGACCCTTTTTTTTTGCTTTGCAGTGCCACTCCTGATTCACCATTCCTATTCCGATGTCCCCTGTTGCCTTTAGCGTCTCGCAAGAGCCCATTTACGACCATTGTTTCTCCTATGACCGTCGCACTCTTGCCATTACCAATGGAAATGATGTCGATATTTTTGATGTGTCCAGTGGCAAACCAAAGCAGCTCACTACACTGAAGCACCACGATAAGCCAATTACAGCTCTGGATATCGCTGCTGATGGCAAGATTGTCACTTGTTCGCAGGACCGTAATGCTCTTGTGTGGGAGCCATTGGCAAACGGTGAGTACAAGCCAACGCTTGTGCTTCTCCGTATTAACAGAGCTGCTACTTGTGTAAGATGGTCTCCCAATGGCCAGAAGTTTGCTGTCGGCTCAAGTGCCAGGGTTATTGCCGTTTGCTACTTTGAGGAAGAGAATGACTGGTGGATCTCCAAGCACATCAAGAAGCCACTGAGATCTACTGTCCTTTCGATTGATTGGCATCCAAATGGAGTTCTCTTGGCTTGCGGTTCAACAGATGGTCATTCAAGAGTCTTTTCTTCTTTTATCAAGGCCGTGGATTCCAAGCCGGCGCCAAGTGTGTGGGGTGAAAGACTTCCATTTCAGACTCTCTGTGGTGATTTCATGGACCCCTCTGGAGGTGGATGGGTTCATGACATTAAATTCTCCCCATCTGGAGACTTCCTTGCGTATGTCTCACATGACTCAACCGTGACTGTAGTGTACCCTGCTCCAGGATCTCCAACAGAGCCCCAAGCAGTCTACAGACTTAAGACCTCTTTCCTACCATTCAAGTCGCTGATTTTTGCTACGGAGGGTAAGATCGTTGCAGGAGGTCATGATTGTCATCCCGTTGTATTTGAAGGTTCCCCATCAGGTTGGCAACTATCTTACTCCATCGATGATCCAAAAGATGCCAAGGGCAGGGATGTACAGGAGCAAAGCGCCCTCAACATGTTCAGACAGTTGGACCTGAAAGGTGCCACTACGGAGACCTCGTCGTCTTTGCCAACAATTCACCAGAATGCCATCACCGTCTTGAGGGCCTATCAGGGTGTGCCAGGTGCAGTGGTGAAGTTTTCTTCCAGTGCCAATGATGGAAAGGTTGTCATTTTCGACATTTAGACATACATCATGCGTTCTATCATGTGCCATGCAGAAAGATATGAATTTCCCTCTTGTAGACAAAAAAAAATCAATATCATTTCCATGTATTCAAAGCAATCTCCGTTAATTATATAGTACATATGACCTGCACCGGCCCATTCGAGTAAATTTGGCGCACGCGTCATCCGCATCTCAGTCCAGCATACCTTGCTCTCTACGTTTTTCTGCATCATAATTCGACCTCCGCACAAATGACTCTTCATCTCCACCAGTTGTAGTCATATACTCTTCCGAATCTGGATCATTGTCCTCATCCATTCTATCCTCTGCTCTTCTGTCCTCCTCATATCCTTGGCCCTCTTGCTGCAGGAACAGCGTGTAAACGGCGCCTTTGAATAACGTAAATACTAGGCTTATTTTCGTCTCAAGTGAACGAAGATTCTCTAGCAACTCTGGTGCCTGTAATTTGCAAAGTTGGTCAATCTCCGTTGAGAGATGGTTCAGTGTTACCGCTAACCTTTGGTATTCCTGAAGCACATGTATCTCCAAAGGAGCCAACGGCTGCACAGACTTGGTGAAGTCTACCTTATATATAGAGTCGTTCGACATGTTCTTGTGTTCAGCCAGAAATTCTTAGTTGGACTTGGGCCTCGACCAAAGAGAAAAAGCTTAGTGTCTGTTATGTTCTCCTCTGTTATTAATGCGAAACTCTTATCATCGTCGCTACTATTTTCACTTACCCCATGATCTGGATTTATTATATTTTCCGCTCACATCAGAACTGCAAGACACGCGTCACTATAGATTAGAGCTGCTGCTCTGCTAGTGTGCGATGCCCAAGAACACCTCAACTCTACACTACCGGCAGTTAGGTCCACTACTAGGCAGCTACAGGTACCTGCACCCTCTGTCATCAGTGGGAAATGTGCATTGAATGCTCCACACGGTCTATGCAAGTGCTGCAGCTTGGCTATAAAGGAACCAGCGATGAGGAATTAATCGCAATGGTTTCACATAGCCGAGGTGGCCGTAGAGGCGAGGTGCAGAAGTGTGTCTATTTTTAAACCATCCTCGCTACACGCATGCGGGCATTCATTCGCCTTGGGCAGTCGCGGAAGGAGTTGGGAACCTAACCCATCAACTCAGATACATAATTATCAAAGTGTAAATATATAATTGCTCATGTGGTTTAGTGTTAGTGTCTATATGGAGCAGGTAAAAGTTGATATGACCTTTGTCGAATGATTCCTTGCTGCATTATACAAAGGGTACTCCTGTCGATCCTGCCATGCTCATCTCCTTTCGCCAATATTGCCTGCGTTTATACCACGCGAGGTGCGTGTTTACCAGCTAGCAAACCTCATCGAGGTTTAACACTCCCGCACCCGTAGCCAGCCCTTCAGGCTAAAATTCTACCGAGAATGTGCATTTCTCCATCTTTCTTCTTTCTGTACTGAATATCGAACTTCTGGTTAGAAAACTTCCGCATGCAACCCTCATCTTTTCTCCTGGTTTCCCCAAGACTCGTCGTTACCCCTGCCGTTTCAGCTCACATCTCATGCCCTCGAGTGCTTTCTCATCTGCCCTGCCTTTCTGCCGGCTTCTTCTTATGCTCATGGGCCCCCTCCCTGCGGTGGTGCGCTCCCTTCAAGGTGCATGCGTGCATAATGCTTTTCCCTCTGTTTTTCAGACTAGTTTTTCTCGATAATCACACACCCTATTCTTTCTAGTCATGTTATCTCATGGTGAGTATTTCTTTGGATCGAGTCATAGTAGAAGGGAGATTCAGATTCAAAAATACAATATTGTTAATAGTCGCTGTTTATTCTGGAGCAGCAGGTGTGTAACCTTGCTTGGTCTCTACTTTTGTTCTACCATCTGATTTGGTTGTCCCCGGACCCTTAGGGACCTTGGCCGTAACTCACAAAGTTTCTATATAGAGGATAGGAGTCACATTCTGAAACACAACATTCATTATTGTCAAACCTCACAGATACTATTCGTACAACATAAAATAAAGACACCATGTCATCCTCAGCAAAACTGAAGTTTACGATAACTGCTGTTGTGCTTTTGCTAGCGTCGCTCGTACTGATCGCATCGGGCCGCTGCGATCATCCAGGCCGTTCAATAAGCACTGAACAAGACCCTGTGAGAAGCAACCCAAAGGCGGATACCACTTTGGCTGAGATCAAAAAAGACTATGGAAATAGCATATTTGGAGACATGGCAAATGCTGTTTTTGGTAACGGACTTTCTCCACGTTTCAGATTTGTTAAGAGAGCAGATACCACCGGTCTGTATAACAGCAACTCCACCTCATCTGCAGTTACGAGCTCGCTCACTTCGTCAGACACCGAGATATCTTCAACTACCTCATTATCAACTTCTTCGTCGTCAACCACTTCTTCTTCACCACCTTCATCAACATCGACCATAGCAGTTCAGAGCTCCGTCACACCCTTCACTTCATCAATAATTACTACGTCTCCCACATCATCATCGATCTATGTGTACCCGACACCCGACTCATCCTCTTCAGATGAGGACACTTCTGTAACAGATACAAACTATGATCAAACTACCTCAACAGAGGTGTACTATTCGCCCATTCCTTCCACGTCTGACACAACCTCAAGTACCTCCACTTCTTCAACATCCTCTCCTTCCACAACTTCTTCTACGTCCACAAATCCTCAGACGACATCTTCTGCAACATTGTCTTCTCAACCCACCCCATCTTCATCTCATGTTTCATCTAATGCGTCTCCTTCTCCATCTCTCTCCATCCAATCCGATAACTCAGGCGCTTCCACTTCAGGCTTGTCATCTCATGACAAGAAAATTGTGATTGGTGTGGTTGTTGGTGTCGGTGTTCCTCTACTTGCCTTGGTAGGTGTTCTGTTCTTCCTCTTCTGGAGAAGGAGATCTTCGGCCACCTCAACATCATCAGGGGAGCCAAAGAGAGGTTACTTTGTGAATGCAAATGGTGAATATATTGAGGGTGTGGAAGAAGAGTCATTCTTGTCGAAGCTCAAGTTCTGGAAGAGCTCAAATAGAGGTGGGGATTTCCATGATACTCATAATGAAAGTGTGAGTAATTTTGGTGATTTCGGTACAACTGTCGATGAACCGCAGAACACTTACCGTGGTAGAGTCAATCATGCCGCGAACTTCTAGTTTATGCAACAACAAAATATTGTCTTAGTAGTTAGTTGAGGGTAGATTTCCCCATCAACTGCTCCCCGTGATTGTTTTAGGGCAAGTGGGAATAAAAACAGTGATGTCATTTGGATTTGATGTTTTCGATTTATATATACCTACAATCATTATTTTTCTGTGTTTCTGGTGTACTTTTCTCAATATTTGTCATTTAATTTATCTATATATATCCTTTCCAGTCATGTTATTTATTTGGATCTTGGCAGTTATATTAGCTGCTAGTTAGCTTAAGAGCCGACATGCCAAATCTTGGACACAAAAAAAATTCTAACAAAATCATATTTCATTGCTAAGGGAGTAATAGAGTTCTATGACCATTCCGCAAAGTTAGCTTGTGCCAGGCTGATTTGTAAGTCCTCCAGATCAAAAACGGTATATGCGGATGTAAGAAAAGTGTCCCCTAAAATAAAGGTATCATTTGCTCCAGACCCAAGCAATGTGAGGGCACAGAGCTGGCGACCTTCTGCATCTGTATATTGTTCTGGGTCACTTGAGAGGGGCTGTAGAAGCTGATTTAATCCCACATTGATTGTTGCTTCACCAAAGGAAAAGGTCAAATACGTCAAATCAACCTCAAGACTGTAGCATGCAGCGGTGTACACTCCAAAATCGTCATTTAATGTAGCATCCACAGCATTTGCTATCCCCTCCACCAAATTATCTGGAGCATATATAATACTGGAACATGTATCCAAAAGAGCATAATACAGATCAACCTCACTTGAGAGAAGCGGTACACGGTTTCCTATATTTGTACATTCCAAATGTGTCATCTCTATAATGAAAGCATTTATAGGGTTTGCATGGTATGGGATAATGGGTACAGTAATAAGTGGTCTGATGAACTTAGTATAGTCAATACCCCCAAACAAGATACTCCCTTCGGTAGCATGGATGTTATTCAAGAATATAGAGTACATATTTTTCTCAATAAGGCCCTCCTGTACCATCTTCTGCGGCAGATTTGGGTACTGGTAAGGATCGGAAGTCAGATCCCAAGTCGCTTCATTATCGAGAAGGCCTATACCACAAATCCCCGAAACGTTACCGGCATTTGTGTCGTTTACAATTGCGAATGACAAATTCTGCACAGTTACATCTCCTCCAATGTTGACACTGTCAGCTCCCCAAAATCCATTTGCGAACGATCCTCCTTCGTATCCAATAGAAAATGGAGGGGCCGTAGTATTCAAAAGGTAAGTTGTTGAATCATTGGAATCAAACCCAGCAATGGCCAAAGTATCTGCTTCTCTGCTACTGAGAATCCACAAATCCGAAGATCCTGTATCGATGGCGACATTGACAGCCTGCTGAGGTGTGCCAACGTATAACTCTATGGTGTAGATAGACTGAGAGTAATCATTTGTAAGAGCTGCAGAATACGCCGGAGACCTCTTGTAACTTCCCACTCTCATTCCTGGAAATAGTGAATTTTTAGTATTTGTCTTCATCTTGGTCATGGTGAAATGTATCCCATGGTTCTTCCAAGAGTCATGAGCTCCTGTTTCACCAAACGCAAGGCTGATGCATAGGACTCGCACAATTACAAAGCTTATAACTAATGTATGCTGCAACATCACGGTATAAGACTATAACTACGAGTGGTATCCAAAAATCCGGAGTGGGCATAAGACTGGCTTTATAGCATTAACCTGGGAGGGAGGAGAATGAATTCTGTATGGATGAGGGAGCCTCCGAGACTGACGAACCAATAACTCCCTGGGTTCCAATAACTCCCTGGGTTCCACCGATGAGGTCACAAATATCCCCAATCATTGGAAGCAACTGCTTTTCACATGGGAATTCATAAGAAGGGAGTTATGTTTTGCTTAGCGATGCTGAAGTTATGAATTGAAGGTATTCAATGCAGGAGAAGTGAAGCAGGAGCCTGTTATGCATGCAGGATAATGCATCATGTTCGAGATGACATTTCCTAGTTGGGCACCTTCAATAGTTAGTAAGTACTCAGCATCGGATGGGGGAAACTATATATGTCACATACTCTTCTTAGTCCGTACAATTGCATTTATTTTTTGAATATTGTCTTGTTATTTTTCCATGTTCCTTTTAGACCATGTTCCGAGAAGGAGGTCAACACTCATAAATAAGCCACCCATTGAAAGGACTTCTCTTCTTACTCTAAACCCGAATCTAGCCATGACTGAAGAATTGCAGTCCATACATTTAATATTAAAGTAGATTTAATGTGTTGATATTTCTCTCTTTCATTTATTAGCTCTATACATAAGTATACATTATATCATAACATATGGTGAGTAGAACTGCATCAAAGTACCTCGAAAAAGCTGAACGGCTCTGTTAGTATCAAATACTCTGTGACGAAAATATCTCACCGTTCATCATCGAGTAGCATTAACCTTAAGTAGGAGAGATTCTTCAGTTTTGATCCCTGTTTCTGTTCAAGTCTCAAATAGACGTTCACACGGCACTTCCTATATTAAATTTAAAAATTTAGGTTATATTCATCATTTATAACCTCTCCTCACGTGGCGGTATTAATGCTGGCTCAATAGAACATATCGGGGCACTTACTGTTTATGGTTGCTTAAGCAATCAGCGGCCGAAATAAAAGAAGTAAAAAAACAGTTAATTAAGAAGAAAATCCACAAGAAATTGATAGACTTAATAGATGTCACTATAAAAATCAAATATTCAAAGTTGTAATCTCCTATATACCAAAGATGAGAGACGTCTCTATCAAACATGAAAATGCTGGAAAATATCCACAGAAAAATCCAAGCTGTGCTGTGTGTTACCCGGAGTCGTCTAGGGAAGGGCATCGGTTCATACTTTTGAGGGCAGCCCCTAAGTACTCAACCCGAAACTCTAAGCAGTTAAATATTCAAGAGATGTTAGTAAGCTGATTCACAAGATAATCAAGCAGAGTGTTTTGAAGATACCCAGTAAGAGTTTGCTGACCAAATGAAGTCATTTCACTTTTACCGAAGAAATGCAAAATGGAGGTGAGGACAATAAAGGCGGCAGGGGCAATGCTGATGTTATCCGCGGATTCAGGCCCCACAATAGTGCGATTACAAGCATCGCGCTAAGCGTATCGGGTACTTATTGTTTCACATCATGCAATACAAGAAACACGATCTGCTTATGGAATTTGAACAAGTTAAACGAGATTGAGACGTTCCACAATCCTCATTCTTCTACTATTAACCATATTTCCTTGAATGGTGCATGTGATGAGCTGCTTGTCTCTGGAACTGAACTTGTTTTGTGGGATGTGGGACGGAAATCAGTAATCCGCACCTTTGAATCTGGTTCCATTGTAGAACCATCTTCAGGTACTGCGGGGGCATCCTCTTTTTCTTCTCGGGGCCTATTAAAGCTCAACGAGTCGAAGTTCTTGGGAGGGGATAACAGTCTCATTGCCTCATGTGGTGTTGATCGTGGCTTGAAGTTCTATGATGTAAGGAGCAACAATAGCTTCCGCACAATAGCTACTTACTATGATGCAGCTGATTCATTGAATTCTTTTGACTCCAACAGTTCTCAAAGCTCTCTATTATCCGTAGGTTCTAATGATGGAAGTATATATACATACGACCTCAGGATGGGGAGGCTGACCGTGGATTATTTTGGAGCTTCTGTTTCTGTCACATGTGTATCAATGGGGGGTCTACCGAAGTTCAGCCACTCCAGGCAACTTTCTTCCCAATATTGCTGGCTAACACTTCAAGGTGAGGATAAACTGTGTAAATACGATATCACCAATGGGTCTGTCTCCATGATGTACAATATGCCAAAGAATTCTAATTCCTCTTTCTACGTCAGGCACCAAATCGCGGGAAATTATATATGCAGTGGAAATGAGTTGGGGGAGGTGGTTGTTTTCCCTCTATTGGACCCTAGTGCCGCTCAAATGGAAATACCAGGCGTTGTTTATGGGTCAACTGAACCACACCGCCGAATCGATATATCAACTCGAGCTGAACCTTTGGAAAAGAATCAGCAGTCTGCAAAGGTGGTTGGAAGATTGGCATACTCTTCTGAATCCGATACTCTCATTGCAGGATGTGGTGATGGTTGGTGCTTCCTCATGACAGACATCGGTGGAGATCGCACACAGTAGATGGTCAAATGCGGAACATCAGATGTTTGAAATGTGGCATCCTATAATAGATGGCAGCAAGTTTCTAAATTTATCAATGCCAATTTTTTTTGCTTCCTTGCCTTTTGCAGATTTTACGAAAAAAGAACCTAATGCATAGAACCCGGTAAATAAGATAGCCGCGTCATAATGCGTTCTCTCATGCAATAAACTTTCACCTAACCCATTAGACAGCAAAAGCTCTAGACTGTACTGCGTTGAAAGATCTCCACATCTAGCTTATAATCAGGGCTTTCTGTGGGCGCACAGGTTATGGTGCGAGAATTAAAAATAGAACAACTGCACTACTGCATGTAGCGATGCGTCAGCTCAGGATATATATGCTAAACTGCACAGATTGGCTCTTCGCATGGGGTAGAGGTACAAAAGCCGGTCCCTTCTAAAAAGACATCTCAGCCAGGAAAAGAAAAGAAGCACGGTGGGTTTGTACACTAAAGTGCATCAAGCAAATGGATCTTCTCTCAAGAAAAGTTCCCCGCATTTTCTAAGCCCGTTCTGAGGGTCTGATTTTATATTTATCTCATGCAGCCCTTGCTATCTATTAATTTTTTCACAGCATAGCCAATCTATGCGTTATACGAGTAGGAGGTTTACCAGTAGGATCCCTATTTTTGTGCCAGGGTCCACGACGTTATTGATTGTAGTTGTACAGCGATGTGCGGAAGGGTGGACAGCAATAAAACAGCCAGTGCTAGTCGCTGTTTCAGCCAATGCTTGACACCCATAAAACATACAACACATGGTCTACTCAAAGAACAGTGACGATCTCGTTTGCATCCATTTCTCATTTCACGGTAGGCTAATAATAATGACTTACATTTTCTGGTTATAACCGGGTTGCACAGTAGGTGATGTATTAGGCTGTTACATACCCGCACGCATGGTCGCGATTAGTGTACTGGGTAGATAATCACCATGCGAGACCGGCTCCGCAATAACTGCGTGCACTCCCACATAGATCATTAAACATTAAGAAAAAAAAAGAAAGAAAAAACAGACCGAAAGTGAAAAGGGGTGACTAACGGAAAACGCTGTGGTATCTATGTTCGGCGCTTAGATAGTGTTATGATAAGCGTACCTTCTACGCATCTCGAGAAGAAACAACAACATTCTTAACCCAAGAATACATTCAGCGTCGCGTAGGACCAAAAGGCAACCTGTCGGTAGTTTTGCAGTGAGCATTGCAGAATGTTGCTCTCGGGATTAACTGTACAGCATTCCACCCGCGTAGCCGTTAGGTAGACATCTAGGGATTTGTGGGGCACGCTGTTCCACCGCATGTTCACTCAACACAGAATGTACTATGACACCTCGCATACATTGAAACCGCAACATGACGCGTCGGCAGCGATCCCAGGTACTCATGCCTTTTCCGTATCCATGTCTCTCTCCCTCGCAGTGTCTTCCAGTGTGCGCAGGAGCATACAACAATAGCAGCAACAATAGCAGCAATAAGAGCATGCCCCGCCACAGTCGCGCACACATTTATTTATAACACTCAAATATTTCTGCTAAAGGTTGCGGCATTAAGGACCAACACGCTAAACTAAAAAAAATAGAGTTATCGGCAGCTTTAAGCTGAAATTCATTCTGGCTGCCTGCTTAGCCTCTTCCTACCTCACACCAGACCATACCAGCGATTTTGTCTCAGTGTTGCGTAGCCTGATTCTGAATAATCAGCTCCCACACGCGTCCAGTTCTTGCTTTTTTGTCCATATGATCGCTGATGCAATTGTGCAGTGACAACCGAGACTGCATCTGGTACGATCTTTTGACTTACTCCGCAGCAAAACTCAATCCTCTGGAGGGGGTCGTTTGCTTTTGGGCTACCTGCAATGCAGGCGGACATGATTTCTGTGCAATTCTAACCCGACACAAGACGCATGAATGCGCAACACAGATATGCACAAAGACAACTTTATTAGTGGATGGCTCTCTGGGGACTGTCTTTTATGTGCCCCTCTTTGCGAGAGGCACGCATGAAGGAAATGCAGTCTTTTGGTAGCCGCTGCGTGAAGCTAAGCTGTTCAGGTCCGCTCATCACTGTGGATATATACAGATCCCTGATAATCCTCCACTCTCGAATCTTCTGTTATATCACCCCCCCTTGTGCCACTCCTTTTCTAACCTCTGCTACTTGTGGTCACTGTTCTTATCTGTTCATTCCTTCTCTTTGTTCGGACGCGAAGTTGCTGGACTGCCTATTTATTTCACAAACATCGTTATTCCGCTCCTTCCGCATACACGAAACGCACCATCACTTAGCATCTACCTACTCCTTGCAATGACTGCTATTTAAGCTTTTGGCCACAATGCCACTGTTAGATGTATGTATAGATTTCTATTGATGTTCATTTTGATGAATTGTAGCGCCCTTACTAATTTTACGCGAAATTCAGAATTTTAAACAATTCATCAAGGTGGGAAAGGCCCATAAGGGCCAGCCCTCCAAGCAACAATCAACCAAATCTAATCCTCATAAGTCAGAATCACAAGAGCATAACTTTGGCAGTAATTCCAAAGTGCCTGGCTTTCATGATAACAATCATTCCAATGTCTCAGCTGCTGGCAGCAACCAAGACAATGGTAATACTGCTTATCACAACAACAGGAGCGATTCTAACATTCCTACATCACCTGTCAATGATGCAAGGGGGGCAGGGTCGAATCCTGCCCTCGCTTCAGACTTGAGAAGCGCGTTGGAGATGGAGCTTGCTCCAAGATATCGCTTGGAAGAGCAGATAGGCGAGGGTGCTTTTTCTAAAGTGTTCCGCGCATTTGATGCCCATACACAACAGTCGATTGCTATCAAAATCATTGACAAGGCTAGTATGACACCACAGCAGATTAACAGTGTGCTTAAAGAGATTGCTATTATGAGCAAGATTGGGCACGAAAATGTCGTGAAATTACATAGCTACAGAAATAGCTCCAAGTCTCGCTTTTGTTTTCTGTTCCAGGAACTCATCACGGGTGGTGAGATCTTCAACCAGATTATCAAGTACACCTATTTCAGCGAAGATGTCTCCAGGCATATAATTGTGCAAGTAGCAGAAGCTACAAAATACCTTCATGAGGAGATAGGTGTTGTGCACAGAGATATAAAGCCTGAGAACCTTTTGTTTGTTCCAATTGGTATAAAAGAGAGGCTTCCTTCCGAAATACTTGCCGCCAGGAGAGAGTCCGACGATAACAATAAGCTGGATGAGGGCTATTTCGTCCCTGGAGTTGGCGGCGCAGGTGTTGGGACAGTAAAAATCGCTGATTTCGGTTTATCCAAAGTACTTTGGGATAATAACACTAAAACACCATGCGGTACTGTTGGTTATACAGCTCCCGAGATTGTTAAGGATGA
Organism: Kuraishia ogatae; assembly: GCA_003706285.3. Lineage (NCBI taxonomy): Eukaryota > Fungi > Ascomycota > Pichiomycetes > Pichiales > Pichiaceae > Kuraishia > Kuraishia ogatae. The sequence continues at coordinate 491,721 of PPKV03000002.1, read as the reverse complement.
GTACTATTCAAAGTCAGTTGATGTATGGGCCATTGGATGTGTCTTGTATACGCTACTTTGTGGGTTTCCTCCGTTCTATGATACTGACCCTAAGATTCTTGCACAGAAAGTTTCTACGGGGGATTACTGTTTTCTCAGCCCATGGTGGGACGAAATTTCCAAGGAGGCAAAGGATCTTGTTTCGAACCTGCTCACCTTAGATCCTGAGAGGAGATACACTTTGGATGAGTTGCTGTCACATCCTTGGATTCTACAGAACTCAAAAGGGACTATTGCTGCTACTGATGCACCTCCCCTCACTACTCAGAACAGTTTGTTGTATGAGCACTTCAACGATACCAGCGAGAGTCTGTCAACTCCAAGAGCTGAGGCTATCAAAATGGTGTTTGATACCAATGCTGCAATTCAAATCTCTTCTCCTGCAAATGTGCTTGGAGCTTTCCCCATAGATAAAATTGTCGAAGAGAATATGGATACCATTTCATTGAGTAGGGGCTCCCCCATCGATGATTCAGAAGATGAATATGATTCCGATGGAGATGGTGAGGACGGAGATGACGAGGACGATGACTATGCAACTTCCTCTCTAAGGGAAGATCAGGGCGATGATGACAGCTTTGCGGATACTACCGGTGATGGAGAGCATGGATTCATCTTGGATGACGCCGCAACCCCTCCGAGAGGTCTATCATCTCGTCATCGTGCTGCTTCATCCCCTGTTTATACTCGTCATTTATCTTCTCGTGTAAAACAGGAATCTATCTATTCGCATGCGTCCTCCGAAGACCGGGTTTCACAGTCGACTTTTGGCACTGAGTCGGTATTCAAGAACACTTCTAATTCTATCCTCGAGTCAGCCACTAATTCGGACAGTGGTTCTCAGAGAAGAGCTTCCAACTGTTCTGTGGCCTTCACAACCTCTCAAGTGCCTTCGCATGGCAGCGGGGTCTCAGTTTCTAGTGTTTCGAATGTTCCTCGCTCAATGCAAGTGAGAAATATCCAACTGGGTAACATTTCCAAAATTTCGCAGGGAAAACGTGAGAAAATTGAACAAGAATTAAATTCCAAGGGCACATATTCTGCATATCCAAAAACTCCAAGGCCGGATGTAGACATGTCAGAGACTACTCCATATACAAGTGTGCCGGAAACCGTCAATCCTGGCGCTATTTCAGAGCCACGCGCTCGACACTTTTCTTTCCCGACGCTCACCAGGGATAGCTCATACCTTAGAAACTCAAGCAAGGATCCCTACAGCTATGAATTTCTTTCCAGTGCTGAAAACTTTGACCTTCAGCTTGGGGGATCAACTCTACTGCTAAGAAGAAAGCTAGTGGGATCTGTAGGTTGTGGTCCCGATGAGATGGCAGCGGGCGCCATGATTGGGATGCTTAAAGAGATGCAACCTGCATCGGAAACGGACTCTCCTTTGAACTCTCCTGTGTTCTAAACCCTATTACGGCCGCTTAGATTGTGCATTTTCTATTGGCCATATTGCTTTGATATTTTCCTCATGTCTTTTTTTTGCCTTTGCTGTTCCCATCGTTCCTTGCGCATGTGGACGAGAGCATCAAGAGCAGACTTGTCTGCCGTAGGTTTCCTCTCCCTCCAATATCCACCCTAATTACCTATTTTGCATTTTCGATTTTGTTGTTTTTCTCCTTTTCTTCTGATGCTGCTTGGCAATGTCTTATCGTTAGGTGTTGATTTTATTATTATGGCTAATAGTTGCACAAATGAAGCAAGATTGTTGATATACTAACTTTTGGGCATTTTATTTTCTATTATAATTAATTACATGGATTCTCTATCGAAGTCTCTATAGATCCCTTAGTATCGTTTGGCACTTTTTTGATGTTGTCGTGTTCGATACTCAATATGTCTAAATCGCTGGGGTAGCTCTTACTCAAAACGATCTGAGCATTCGGATAGTCGTTGGAATCATAGCGACTATATCCTTCATCCAATGATTCAGATATTCCACTTTGAACATGTCTTTTGGCAACTCTGTCGCGGGCTATTTCTTTGTCTGCCACTTGAATCCTCCAAAACTCCACGAATACATCTTCTCCACCTATATCCTCTGCACCATTGTCCAGGGCACGATCGTGATTACTCTTTAGCATTTTTGGTATGTTGGCCCACTCCCCCTCATTCAGCAATAAATATAACCCCTCCATAATCAGAATACGCGTTTCAGCATGCAATGACACCCCTCCTGGAGTGGGATCCTTGGTTGCGTGGTCAAAGTCAGGCAAGCATATATTTGGAATACCTGTTTGTTCTGTATCCTGTTGAAACCACACATCGTTGTCCTGTTTCGAACATTTCACTTTGCACGTCTCCTGAAGCAGATCAACCAGCCATACAATCAGAGAAGAATCAAAAGTAAATGGTGCTCCACGTCTCTGTACTGCCTCTTCGGGATTACGAAACTTGCGTAAAACTTCCCTGGGGAGGTGAAAACCATCCATAGGCACTACTTGTGCAAAAGGAGGGTCCGTTTCAACCTGATTTTGAAATGTGCTGCTGCTTCTCCTATTGTCGCCAGTTCTGGAGCCAACTTCGATGGAGGTATAATCTCCTCCGCGACCCCTTATTACTGTGATTGGTCCTTTTTGCTCCCTTGTTGGTATACAGCTTTCATCTTCTGTTCGTGGTGACACAGAAGGGTTATCAGGAGGAAGCTTTTGTACCACTTTGTCTGTCACGCAAGTGGATATTTGCTCTCTATCATGGAAAGTGATTGAATTTGAATTTTTGGTTTTGCTGTGAAGTTTGTATAATGCGTTAAGTCTCGATACCACTTTATGAGAAACCGTGGACTTACCTGATCCAGGCTGGCCAATCACCAGGATGAGGATACGATAGCGTCCAGAATCTCGCAGCAATTGCAATGCATGTTCCGAGAGCTTATCATATGTGGAATCCATCAGGTGAATGTTGGAAGAAGACACCCAATATTTCACTTGGGCCTGCTCGCCTATCTAGTTCGGTGTCCCTATGGCGTTAGAACGGAAATGCGGGGCGCAGGGGGTGCCAGGAATGGGGAGAATCGGTAGAACGCAACGAGCAAGAACCACAAGAGTCTCAGAGCGATTATTGACTTCAGATTCAGTGCTGGTTATACGGTGTTGTATGCTATGGACAAGACTCATCTGCTTCAGAACCTTGTGGGGATCTGCTATCGCAAATGCACTCCAATTCATCTATCGACTGTTCTCTCCATAACCTCGATGATCATCCGCTATCGCAAGGCGCGTAGTGTACAAACCAGATACCGGGTGCTATTTGTCTCGGCATCTCTGCGTTGCGGAGCAAGGAAGCTGTGGAGCAGCCCTCCATCTGGGGCTTAGCGCGCGGACAGGAATCCTCCGCAATTAGGCCGTGCTGGAATCTTAACAACAAGATCATGAAGGACTAGTGGATACTCACACTTCTATGCTGGCTCAGAACGTATCAGCAAAGCTTACATCTCTAGGGAGCCTATTCAATTACAATCATTGTTGGCGCGGAATTTCCCCGAAGGAGCGATGCCGTTGCCTGATGTTTGTCGTACAACTCACTGCTAACTGAGGTGAAGCATGCGCGTCAAAAGCTGGAGTGGAAAGGAGAAGTCTGTATTGCCTTGCGGGGCTCGCATCCCAATACCAAAAGGAACATGCACACCTGGTCCTGTAAGGGGTGCGATTACTCAATGACTCAATGGCCCGCATCGGCGCATAGAACTCAGCCAAAGTCATTAGACAAAAAGGTGAATAATATAGGCTTCAACGGCTGAAAATATGATAACTTTTGTTATAATATCACTGTAGTGGCTTAGCAGTGAGTAAATGTCAAAAAAAAACTGGAAACCGATACCCTGAGGCTGTTTGATATTGCTCTTCCTTGTAGTTGTGGGCCACCCTAACTGTGCATAAACTCCGCTCGCGGGGAAAAATGAGCTCGATTAGGCAGGCATGCGTGTACATCGAGGATGGGCTGGATTGAAATATTCTATTCGCCTGCAACATGTAGTGAACAGATTTATGTAATCTTAAAGTTGATAACTCTTGGTACAATTTGCTTCTATAGTCTTTACTATAAGATAAAGATAATCAATTACTTATTCCAGCAAAAAATTGTCATCTGTTAACAGAATGCTCCGTTCTTTTCTAACCCCGCTGAGCAGAGCATCCCGCCTACGCATAAGGTTGAACTCGACACTGGCATTTGTGGAAACCAATGGTGCCGAGATCACACCTTCATCACTCTCTGCACTAACTGCTGCAACAAACATAGGAAAGCCGATAACGGCTCTATTATTGGGTTCCAATGCGAGTGCCGCTGCAGAGAACTTGTCAAAGGCTTCTGCCATTTCCAAGATTCTGATCTCAGGTGATTCCAGATTTGACCATTATCTCCCAGAGGAGATTGCCCCGCTAGTTGAAAAAATCATGAATGAGCAGAGTGACTATAGCAGCCTTGTGGTGGCAGCTTCCGCTGTGGGAAAGAGTTTCCTTCCACGCGTTGCTGCTCTGTTGGACGTTCAGCCAATCTCCGACATCATCAAGGTTATATCACCGGACACATTTGTAAGACCTATTTACGCCGGAAATGCACTTGCAACAGTGAAGTCAAAGGAGTCCCGGATCCTGGTAAGCGTCAGAGCCTCTGCGTTTTCTCAGCTTGAGTTGTCTGGAGACAACAGCACGCCAATTGAGCAGATCACTGCCGACGGCCCTCAGGGAAGAACGGAATTTGTCGGTGAGGAGATTGTGAAATCAGAGAGACCTGATCTTGGCTCCGCTTCAAGGGTTGTTTCTGGTGGAAGAGGCCTCAAGTCTAAGGAGCAGTTTGACGAGATTATCAGTCCACTGGCAATCACTCTGGGTGCCGCAGTGGGTGCTTCTAGAGCTGCTGTAGATTCAGGTTTTTGTGACAACTCTCTCCAAGTTGGTCAGACTGGAAAGATTGTGGCACCCGATTTATATGTTGCAGTTGGTATCTCCGGTGCTATTCAGCATCTTGCAGGTATGAAAGACTCCAAGACCATTGTAGCAATTAATAAGGATGAAGAAGCGCCAATCTTCAATGTTGCAGATGTGGGCATTGTGGGGGATCTGTTCGAAGTTGTGCCTGAGTTAAACAAAAAGCTGCAGTGAAGCCCTCATCCCACTGTTTTTACTGATTAATAAAAGTGTTGTATGTTTGTGTAGAGTGGTTGATGCAGGGTGTGCAGCGAGTGAATCTCATGTTTGTGTAGTAGATGATCGCACCTCATTTTCTTGTAGCTTTTACATATATAAGATATATAATATATCGACTTTATTTTTAAAAATCTACCTCTTTATGTAGATCTATACAGTCGCGAATCGTCTCTATTCTGATTTGCTTTGCTTGCTGTGAAGGTACATCACCCCCTCTTTCGTCAGCAACATGATATAACTGACACTGCAATACTAACTGTTCCCTTTCTTGCAGGAGGAACAAGGAGGAACAACTTACAATCTCACTTTGAACACAGTGACGCCTGTTTTTCAGGGAACTTAATTAACCGAGAATGAGCGGGACGTACCGGGAAATGGAATCCCAGGCTTTTGTTGCTGAGAAGTTCGCAGAGAAGCCAGCACTTGCCGCTATGGTCGGGCTCTTGGCATCGTCTCCAGTTGTTAAGGTATTCGCCTCCAACGCTGTACCCTTCATGATGTATAGGGAAAAGCAGCAGCTGATGGAAGCTGGAAAGAAGATGCAAAGGCAGTGAACCGCAAGGCGCATTTCTGCGCCGGTGAGCAGGGTTTATAGTTTTAATACATGTATTCATTATTAGATCATAGACAATTAAAATCAAGAGCAGAAGCAATATATCCCTTCAAAGATCACTGCTCTGTAACAGTCTCCTGGAAAGATGGAGCGTATTTTTCCTTCCATGACCATAATCATACGTTCGTGTATGAGTCTGAGTTGGGGTCTGTACACCAACTCCGTCACTGTTTATGTCCTCTTCCGATAGTTCTTCGGATGTATCACTAGCATATACATCAACGTTCACGCAGCTAGGACTCTTTGTTTGATAGCTCGTGTCAGAATACTGATCTCTCATTAGTAGGCCAACCGAAGCAGGTGTGGCGAGACCACCAAACAGTGAGAATTGCGTCTCTTCGCGGCTGCTGGGAGTTATCGGCTTGCGGAACCCCATATTAGACGGCCTTCCCATTAATGGTGTCACTGTATTTGGTGTGGAAACTGTTCTTGCAGGTTTACGGGAGTCATCTTGATAGTTGTTTGTAAGATCTCTCAAAGGAATCAATGAATGAGGTAGATTGTTGAAGTCGGGAGCCCTGGGTGAAGGCAGTTGAATAACTTCTCGTACCCTTTTCCTGCGTGTGATTCTTGTGGCTTGCCTGCGCAGTGGGTGTGGCGAAGTTACAAAAGAATCCCTTGATGAATTCTCATCCGTTACTACTGTGACTAGTGTGTCTTTAGTGCTGTATATTATCGGAAGTCGGCTATTCGCTGGTGGTGGCGTTGCAGGCTGTCTTTGCCTATAGTTTGCTTGTAGTGAAGCAATTGACTGTGTAGAATGGCTGGGTGTACGATGTTGCTGCGCTCTTATTGCGGATAGACAACTCGGTGTTTCGAACACCCTTGCGGGTTGTGGGGTATTAATCATTAGTGGGAGTATGGATGTTTTGTGCGTACTGGTATTGCTACGGATAGCCTCCTCCCCCTGTCTTCGCGAGGTAATTGGTGATTGCCTAGGTCTCTGTAGACCAACTGGCCTCCTTCTAATAACTACAGTGCTGCCACTGGAAGATGTCGGTACAGCTTTGGAAGAATTAGGCATATTTGTGAATGGGTTTTGACTCTTCAGCCTCTTCGTAGGTATCATGGCATCATAATTGGGCTCATTATCACCACCATCATTAGATGATTCTAACTTCGCCAGTTCTCTGTTAAACAATGCAGACACATCCCTTTCATAGCTACCTAATTTCTCTTCAATTATCACCAACAGATTCGATAATCTAATCTCTGTGCCAAATTGCTCTTCTCTGAGCAGGGTTTTGTCATATTTCATGAACTCATTTGCCACCACTTCACCTAATTCGGAATAAACAAGAAGTTTTTTGTTGAATTCAAAGAATTTCATACGCCCGTCGTGCCACTTCTTTAGCTTCTGAGACACATTGCTTGTGTAAAGTACCTGATACTCTGTAAATCGCGAGTGCCTCAACGGATTAACCGAATCATCACCTTCGTGAGACATCCTCTACTATATCATAGGCCCAGATTCTTGGCAATTCTTTGAGTTTTTGTTCCTCTATTTGGATCGCCTTGTTTCAGCTCCCTCGTTGACTGTTTGCAACGGATATTGAACAATAATAGCTCATGATAGATCAGCCACTCTTATGCAGAGAAACAAACAAGCATTAATTCCATGCAATGCACCTACCTATGTGTGTACGCGTTGCAGTAGGGGAACATGTGGTGGGTTTCTCTGACAGTCAGTCCCCAGAACGATCCACATGTGTATTACTTTTCCTCCGGGTGGTTTGAAACGACTTTAACCTCAAGGAGTTAGAAAAAAAATAGAATGCCACCCTATATGATTCACAATATATAACTACGAATGGATTAACTACTGCGACAGAATTCATACGCAGCAACAAAACAGTTGATTTATTGGGCACCAAGCTATCAAGCGGGGTCCCGTATATATTAACAAAAAGACACAGAACTTGACATTAAACAACGGCCCCTTAAGCCTTGACCTTCTCCTCCAAAACACCGATGAGCTTGGCGCAGTCAGCGCTGAACTTTCTGATACCCTCAGAGAGCTTCTCAGTAGCCATAGGATCCTCGTTCAATGCAAATCTGAAAGCGGCCTCGTCATCAACGTAGGAAACCTTGGCCTCGTCAACAGACTGAGCAGCAGCAGCGTCCAAAACCTTTGGAACTGGCTCCTCAGAGTTGAGGAGCTCCTCCAAAAGCTTTGGAGCAATGGTGAGGAAGTCACAACCAGCAAGAGCCTTGATCTCGCCGGTGTTCCTGAAAGAAGCACCCATGACGATGGTCTTGTAACCAAACTTCTTGTAATAGTTGTAGATACGTCTGACTGAGTGCACACCCGGGTCGGTCTCACTAGTGTAAGTCTCACCAGTGGAGGCTTTGTACCAGTCGAGAATTCTACCCACAAATGGAGAGATCAGAGTGACACCAGCCTCAGCACAAGCAACAGCCTGGCCAAAAGAGAAAAGCAATGTCAAGTTACAGTGAATACCGTGCTTGGCTTCCAGCTCTCTGGCGGCCTGGATACCCTCCCAGGTAGAGGCAATCTTGATAAGAATTCTGTCCTTGTGGATGCCAACAGATTCGTAAAGCTTGATAATTTCAAGAGCCTTCTTGATGGTTGCCTCCTTGTCAAAAGAGAGACGAGCGTCAACCTCAGTGGAAACTCTACCGGGCACAATGGCGAGAATCTCCTTCCCGAACTCGACAAGGAGTCTGTCAAGAGCGATGGAAGCCTGCTCAGCGCTAGTCTTACCGTGGGCCTTACCATACTCAACAGCAACGTCAATGAGCTTAGCGTACTCAGCCTTACCGGCAGCAGCCAAAATCAGAGATGGATTGGTGGTGGCATCCTGTGGAGTGTACTTGGCAATGGACTCAAACTCACCAGTATCGGTGACGACAACGGTGCCAGAAGCCTTAAGCTGGGCCAAAGAATTAGAAGACATTGTATATATAATTCTGTTGTAAGGATATGTACACGAGAATCTGTTTCAAATCAATTGATTGAGAACAGTCTTTTAATGAGATGTAAATATAGAATGGAGATTGATGGAATATCTGTGGACCGACCACTCCGGGGGTGCTGTTCGTTATATATATGTGATGCGTCTGGTGCTGCTAGCTGCACTATTCGCCAGCAATCGTGATGGTAATAAGTGAGCAGCGACTATACGGCCGGCCAGCCTTCCAGCCAGCGAGCAATGGCGCTGGGCCACTAACGGCCGATTCCCAATCCGTGACATCTCCTATATGCACGGGTGCTGCTATGCATTACTACAGGATTAGTTAGGCTTATGTATAGCCACACTAGCACCCATCTCTTCAGCAATATTCGCTACATTTCGAAAAGCTTCATGCAGGCAACTGGATGATCATCAGCAGATGATCAATAATCAGAGATGATAATAACACGCAGTGGTCCCTTCCGTTTGCAATCTCACAAAAGAAATGAACTTTTTAGTAAGGATGTGGGTATAGTTCATTGCATTACACCGAAACACTCCGCTCTCCTTGGTGTGCAAACCACATTCAGCCATCCCCAACCCGACCCCTCCTTAAGCCTTCTTGCTTCCGAGGCGTGCGCTGGCCGAAAACCCGCACCCTTCGATGGGCCCAAACAAACATGTCCAACAAACAGTAGTGTGCGGGACTCCGTAGAATGTTGAGCATTACACGTGTCTAAGTTGCAGGGAATCAGATCTGCCCTCTCGCGCAGGTGTTCTACTAACTAATGTAGTAGTATCTCTCTGCTTTGGATTACCTAAGATGGAACTGGCATACATACCTACTTTCATTACCACTACGGTTATGCATATGCAATATAAAATAGGAGCGCATGTAATTGATACATCATGAGAATTCAGGTTAATCGGTCCTCGAAAACACTAACGGTCCCCACAGACAGAGATTACAACTTTGGAATCCGAGATGTGAGTTTGGAAATCAGACCGGGGGCAGGAGGCGAAGCTTTAATTCTCCCCTCAAGGGTTGACAGAAGCTTTTCACAGTCAGCGGCAAATTTTCTAATTCCCTCAGAGAGTTTCTCTGTTGCCATTGCATCTTCATTTAATGCAAACCTGAATGCCGCTTCATCGTCTACATACGATACCTTTGCCTCAGCAACACCCGAACCTGCCTTTAACACTTTGGGAACAGGAGCAGTTGACTTCACCAGTTCCTCCAAGAGCTTTGGTGCAATCGTAAGGAAATCGCAGCCAGCCAACGCCTTAATCTCTCCAACATTCCTGAACGACGCACCCATAACAATGGTTGTGTAGCCATGTTGTTTGTAATAGTTGAAGATACGTCTCACAGAAACGACACCTGGATCAGTTTCTCCGGAGTATTGCTTGCCAGTCTTGGCTTTATACCAATCCAGTATCCTACCCACGAAAGGAGAAATGAGAGTAACACCGGCCTCTGCACAGGCCACTGCCTGTGAAAAGGAAAAGAGCAGGGTTAGATTACAGTGTATGTCGTAGCGTTCTTCCAGTTCTCTTGCCGCTTGAATACCTTCCCACGTAGAAGCAATCTTAATCAGGATACGCTCTTTGGGAATTCCAACTGATTTGTATAGTTCGATCAGCTCTAGGGCTTTCTTGACAGTTGCCTCCTTATCAAAAGAGAGCCTAGCATCAACTTCAGTTGACACTCTGCCAGGAACAATGGCCAGAATTTCCTTACCAAACTCCACAAGAAGCCTGTCTAATGCTGCTTCCGCTTGTTTGGCGGTGGAGCCGCCCTTTCTCTTTGCGTACTCGACGGCGATATCAATCAACCTATTATACTCAGGCTTTTCAGCTGCAGCCAGGATCAATGAAGGGTTGGTAGTAGCATCCTGCGGAGTATATCTGCCGATAGCTACTCATGTTAGTTTGTGCCCGGGCTTATGTTATATGTGGTTTGACATGTTTCTGCGCACGCTTAGCAGCGAGATGTTCTCTTCTGATATACATACATTCAAATTCTCCCGTGTCAGTGACAACCACAGTGCCTGCCGCTTTCAGTTGGGAAAGTGAGGATGCCATTTTGGTTACAGCCTTTTCGTACGAACCAAAGTAAGTAAAATATCTTATTAGGCTTCAAGTGACTGATAGTGGAGATATATATATGGCCCTTAATAGAGCCCTTGTGTCCACATTTTTGCCTATAATGTCGCCTATTCGTAACCCATACACTCCTTGTGGCTATGTAGCTCGTCACCATATACCTAAAACGGCTCCAGAGCCTAAAGTCTTAAATGTGGGGAGACACGCACCCTTTGTGCATTGTAACGACGCCTGATAATCCCACCTGTCTCCCCAGTCTTGTGTCTCACACTTTCATTTTATTGATCCTTGATTGTTTTGGCAGACTCGCGATGCACGCGTCATGAAAATCCATTAATTCCCATTTAGGCAATGTGATTTTATGCGTCTTGCATTCGACGCCAAATCTCCACCAGGGCTGGTTTGAAGATAGAGGAACAACTCTGATCATCTCCCCATTTAACAGTTGCACTTCATCAGCTGTAATCATCAGTTTTTTCTCTTCCATATTGATATCTGTTTCACTCGAACAGTTTGCCAAAGATAAAAGCAAGTACAATGTCGTTTGACAGAGCAGATGTCTATTCCACATCCGTTCTTCCTGGTGAGAATACTTCCGATGATCAGTTCTCTGAGATCATTAGGGCATTCCGCACTTTTATTTTAGATTTCAGGATCAACAATCAGTTCATCTATAGGGACCAACTGAGAGAAAATGTCTTGGTGAGACAATACCAGCTGACAGTTCAGAATGAGCATTTGATCGCATTCAATGAAGAGCTTAACAAAAAGCTCATCGACGACCCAGCTGAGATGGCACCTCTCTTTGAGCAAGCAATTACAGAAATCGCTAGGCGAGTGGTGTATCTGTCTGACAAAGAGGCTCCCAGTAATTTCCCAACCTGTCAGCTGATTCTTCTCTCTAACGACAACAAAGTGTCTCTTAGAGATCTCAACTCAGAGCATATTTCCAAAATCGTGAAGATTTCCGGTATTGTCATCTCTGCTTCCACGTTGAATTCGAAAGCCACCACCGTCACTCTGATGTGCAGATCTTGTAAGCATACAATCAAGATGAATATTGCCCAGTCATTTGGAGCTCCAAATTTTCCCAAGTCGTGTCAGTCCCCTCCTCAACCAAACTCCGCTAGGAATGACTGTCCGCCAGATCCATATCTGATAGTTCACGACAAGTCTACCTTCATTGACCAGCAGGTGCTGAAACTTCAGGAGACCCCAGATATGGTTCCAGTTGGTGAAATGCCAAGACATATCATTCTCAGCGTGGACAGATACCTCACCAACAGAATTATCCCTGGAACAAGGTGCAATATTATTGGAATATACTCCATTTACCAGGCCAAGGTGAGAAACCAAGGCTCAAATAATAATGTGGCTATCAGGAACCCTTACATGAAAGTGTTGGGTATCCAAACCGAGGATGATGCCGACAGGGGTCTTGGTGGTTCCTTTTCGTTCACTGAGGAAGAAGAAGAGGAGTTCATCAGAATGTCCAGGGACGAGAACTTATACGAGGCATTTGCTCGTTCAATCGCTCCATCAATTTATGGAAACGAGGATATCAAGAAGGCCATAACTTGTCTCCTTTTTGGTGGTTCCAAGAAACTCCTCCCTGACGGAATGAGACTTAGAGGTGATATCAATGTCCTGTTGCTTGGTGATCCTGGTACGGCTAAGTCTCAGTTGCTTAAGTTTGTCGAGAAGATTTCACCTATTGCTATATATACATCTGGTAAAGGTTCATCTGCTGCTGGTCTCACCGCATCTGTTCAAAGAGATCCCTCAACAAGAGATTTTTACCTTGAGGGTGGTGCAATGGTTCTAGCTGATGGAGGTGTTGTCTGTATCGATGAATTTGATAAGATGAGAGATGAGGACAGAGTTGCAATCCATGAGGCTATGGAACAGCAAACTATCTCAATTGCAAAGGCCGGAATTACCACTATTCTCAACTCCAGAACTTCAGTGCTGGCCGCTGCTAACCCTATTTACGGCAGATATGATGAAATGAAATCTCCTGGGGAGAATATCGACTTCCAAACCACCATTCTGTCCAGATTTGACATGATATTCATTGTGAAAGACGAACATAATGAGAGAAGAGATATTTCCATTGCCAATCACGTTATGAACGTGCATACTAATGGTGGTGTCACAAATCCAGAGGAAGAAGTTGGAGAAATCCCAATCCAGAAAATGAGGAGATATATCAGTTACTGTAAGTCTAAGTGTGCTCCTCGACTCTCTGCAGAGGCAAGTGAGAGACTTTCATCCCACTTTGTGGAAATCAGGCAAAGCGTCAAGGCAAAAGAATCAAAGTCATCTGAAAGGTCCTCAATTCCCATCACCGTGAGACAGTTGGAAGCCATTATCAGAATTTCTGAGTCGCTTGCAAAGCTCGAATTGTCACCTGTTGCCAGCGAAAAACACGTCAACGAGGCAATCAGACTTTTCAAGGCCTCAACCATGGATGCTGTCAACGAGGGCAACAGTGACACCGATGAAGTGCACAAGCAGATCGAAAAGATTCAAGAAGAGTTGAAAAGAAGACTACCAATTGGCTGGTCTACAAGTTATAACACCCTCAGAAAACAGTTTGTAGAAAATAAGAACTGCAGTCAGTACGCACTTGATAAGGCGCTATACATCTTGGAGAGGCACGAGAGCATTCAATTCCGGTACCAAAGGTCGAATGTCTTCAGAAGCGGAGTTTGATAATCTTTGGTTTTCTACTGGTTTCCACATTTTCTGCTTTGTCTTTCTGCTTCTCTTTGTATTTATTGGGTACCGGGTACTATTTTAGTTTTTGTACGTTTTTGCTGTCGTACTTAAGTCCACGTCGGTTGGTAATAATATTGAACTATCGCTGTTAACAGTGCATATATAAACCACTACAACAAAGGCGCTCTATCTTCCCTACACAACACAATGAAAATGATTCCTGCCCTTGGCAATACCACTCTTGACAATCTTAGATATCTCTGTTGGATCGCTTGTGATCCCGGTCATATTGTCATAGCCAGTTTCCGTAATAAGGACATCATCTTCAATACGTACACCTCCAATCTCCCAGTACTTGTCAAGAACATCTCGGTTGATGAACTTTGCAGTGAGAGGATCCTTCAAAACATCCTCTGTCAGGAATGGCGAAAAATAAATACCAGGCTCATTGCTGAGCACCATGCCAGCTACCAACCTTCTACGACATCTAAGATATCTCAACATCGGATTGGGGTCATTATAGTTTGCATGGCCACCAACATCATGGGTATCCATACCGATGAGATGACCCAGTCCATGAGGGAAAAAGGAAACAGATACCCCACTGTCGAATATCTCCTCTAGAGAACCATTGTAGAAGATTCCAAGTTCCAAAAAGTGCTTGATCAAGATCCTGTGAGCAAGGATATGGAGATCATCCCACAGTGCACCTGGCTTCATGGCTTCCATTGTGACTGTCTGCATGTCCAATACTGCATTATAGATTTCTAGATGCTCCTTGCTCCACTCACCGCTGATAGGGAAACATCTGGTTACATCACTTGCGTAGTTTTCCCATTCTGCGCCAGCGTCAATCAAAATGGACTTTCTCTCTCCCAGATCCTCATCATTCTTAACGTAGTGTAAGGTGCTACAGTTTGGACCAGAACAACAGATTGGATCGTAACTCTGGAATTTCGAACCCTGCCTCAGAGAATGGTAAATGAACTCCGCATGGATATGGCCTTCTGTTGGCTCGATTGGAAGAGCAGACATGACGGCAAGATGGGAATTGTCAGAGATTTTTGAGGCGTGACGCATCAAAGAGATCTCATAGCTGTCCTTGATAAGACGGGATTCGTCGAGAGCGTTAAAAAATACGGGGTCGCCGGCAGTGACATACTTTGCAAAAGGAAGCTCCTTGTATAAGTCGGTGTCAGTGGTGTAAACCTTGTCGAATTTGGCCAGGTTAGCCTCAATCTCTCCTGCATACACCACCTCATCAACATCATATTTCATCAGAGCAGCCTCCGGCAACAATGGCATACCACTCCACATCACATCATCCGTATCAATCTCAGGCAGGAAAAGAGTGAGCTTTTCGGACTCAACGTCGAACAGTACATATGAGCTGGGGATATTCACACCGGTGAGGTAGAAAAAATACCTATTCTGTCTCACAGGCGCAGACTGGTCACAATATGGGTACAGCTTGGGCTGCTCTGCAGCAATGAAGAATGCAGTAGAGGTGGAGCTTCCACCAGATGCCACAAAATTCGCCTTAACCTTTAAGGCGTGAGCCTTGGCGGGGTACTTCTTCCCTCTGAGTTCAACTGGCCCCATTTGCATTGCAATAATTGATGTGAGTGAGATCTGCCAAAGTGTAATTTTAAAACTCCAACGTTGTACTCAGTCTAATCTTGTGAGCTGCCTAAGGAACAAACCAGTAAAGGTGGGACTGGGTGAGGTTGGACATACGCAACGAAACTACTTCAGAGATCCCTTCTGCGATTCCCACGAGGCTCACCCTCATCTCCTGGCAAGCTTTATTTTCCTGCCAGGCACGTACGGCACCAGGCGCTATGAAGGGTCTCTCGCTATTAGTTTCTGTGTCTAGGATGCTGAACCGCACTGCGGCATCGCCTCCTATAGTGAGAGTGTAGGAACCACATCTATTGTGGGGCACAGTTAAGCTAACTATGCTCAATAATTCACCCGTACGAAATGCAAGGCGGGATGAGGTAACTTCTCCAGGCTTGCAGGTTTTAGAGTTAACATGTAGTGACAGCACAAAGCAGTCAGATAGCCTATCTCTGTCCAGGAAGTGACTTTGTATTTTCACACTCTCATTCAAGCAATTGCCTCTGGGGACAATGGTTTCAACCGCCGAAGAGGACGATGCTCAACGGTCCCATGGCGTCTCAGAAGATGAGCATCAGGCGAAGAGGCAGAAGGTTGAATCTCTGCAAGTTGATGACCCAATGACCCACGGTGACCGTTCAGATAAACAGAATCAAAATGACACAGTGACACCAATTGAGGATAATAAGGAGGAATTTTTACTGGATGACGAAGCTAGTGCCGACCCAATAGAGAACCTATACTTTGAAACAATCAATAGGTCAAGGCTTGATTTTGACTTTGAGAGGATTTGTTCCGTATCCCTGTCAGATGTTAATATTTATGGATGCCTAGTTTGCGGAAAATACTTTCAAGGGAGCAGCAAGCGCTCCTATGCCTATTTACATTCTATTAATGAGAATCACCATGTATTTATCCACCTATCAAGTCTGAAGGTCATCATCTTACCTGAAAACTATGAGATCAAAGACACCCGTAGCTTGGAAGATATCAAGTATCTCATACAACCTACATATGATGAGGATAAAGTGAAACGGTTGCACGATTCGACAGAACTGGCTTCAGATCTCTCACACAAGCTCTATCGTCCAGGGTTCATAGGCATGAACAATGTCAAGGCAAATGACTATGCTAATGTCATCATACAGTGTCTCGCACATATAACAACAGTGCGAGACTTCTTTCTTCTGCAGGCTGACCAAATCAAAGATCACCACCTCTTGTTAGCTGACAAAACTGCACTTCTGGTAAGAAAGATATGGTCCTCAAAACTATTCAAGCCACATGTATCCTCCCACGAGTTAATGCAATATATTGCAACGGTATCGAATAGGCGATTCACACTGAATGAGCAATCTGAACCGAAGAATTTTCTAATTTGGATGTTGAATAACCTCCACCAGGAACTATCTTCTCTCTCTGTTGGACAATCACAAGGGAAAAAGAAATCAACTTCTTCCGTTCTTTCCAGCACATGTCAAGGTAAGGTGGCTGTTCAGTCAAAGGGGAGAGACCAGTTGGTCAAGTTTTGGATACTCACATTGGATCTTCCAGCGGTGACGTTGTTCAAAGATGGTGCGGGACTGACGGAAGTGCCTCAGGTGAACATTCAGGAGTTGTTGAGCAAATATAGCGGAAAGGCAGATGCCACAGGAAGAACTCTCCGTTTGAAAAATTTGCCTGATACACTATTCCTTCACATAAACAGACTCATGAACGATGATGACGGTCCCAGTGGTCTAACGGGAATCTCTGGAAGCTCTAGGAACCCTACCATGCTGAAATTCCCTCTCACTAAATTGGATATGTCACCGTACTATGACGATGGATCGGATTCTCCTATATACTATAGACTAATTGCCAACATTGTTCACGAACTTGTTCCCTTGTCCGAGCGCGTGGATATAGAGAGCGGAGCAGACAAGTTGAGATACAAAATCCAACTGCTGGATGAGGCGAGGGATGAATGGTTGGAGATAGAGGATCTTAATGTCAACGTGGTTGAGAAGGAGTTTCTGTTCCTCCAGGAAGCATATCTGCAGGTGTGGCAGAGAATCTGAACTACGGCGACTCTGACGAGTTCCTACGTGGTGTAATGATAATAGATGACAGAATCAATATATTCTAGTGGATCTGCTAAAAGTATATAAAAGTATGCATTCGACGCTATCTACACATAGCCCAACATGTATTATTGAATAGCCAAAGTATTGACACTTCCAGAAAGTATTGAAACGACATTCTCTTCTATCAGAGACTCTGAGGTCTCACCCAAGTGCTTCTTTGGATCCTGTTTTCCCACATAGCGCGTCTTGAGCTGTTCCTCAGTCAGCTCTTTCTCCTCTTGCACCCTCTGTACGTACTGCTCTGCAATCTTCACCATTTTGCGTGTCGCCTCTATGTTGTGTGACTCCTTCTCGTTAAAATCGTTCATCTGTAATCCTGACTGCCACTCCTTTTTGTGCAGGTTTAATAGCATACCTACTTCATTGGGGGTCTTACGGTAGTCAATGTTCAAAGAATAGTAATGACGGTTAAGGCCATGGATCAATGCCTGTATAGTGGGTTTGTTGAGATGACCAACGTTGGAGGTGGTCTGTCTGGGCTCCTGGCCCATCATGAGTGCAGTGGAGCTGATGGATCTGAAAGCATCGATAACAACTTTACCCTTCACTGACTGAATGGGGTCTATCACCACAGCAACCGCTCTGCTGTTCAGCTGTTCAAAAGACTGCTGGGTATTAATGTCAACAGAAGATAACCAACATCCAAATCCTGGATGGGAATGGTACCATCCAACAACCATCTGGTCTCTTCCCGTCTGCCTCAACATATCCATCATCTTGGTCTGGAAAACATCGTCAACGGCCTCAACAGACACACCAGTTCCGGACTGGGGCATTGCAAACACGTCAATCACATGAACGGTGAAATCATCGATAAATTCTCCAAGCATCAGCCCCATAACTTCCATTGGAACACCAGCTCTTCCATGCTTGAGCATCTTAAGCAAAGCGAGAGAAGAAATGTGCACAGTTTCCGCATTGTCAATGGGCTGGGAATCGGCTGGGACCCCACCGAGACCACCTGTCTGCCCTAACAATCTCTGTAATCTTTCCATGTTGTGTGCGGATGAACTATTTTTATCAGCGGAAGAGGCTGTATCAACTGTGATCTATTCAATTTCCACTGGATGGCGTCAATTATCTTTATGGATCGATTATTGGGATAACCAGAAATCCACACTTGAGTGCTACTGCATTAGTTAGCGTCTTAGCGCTCATATTGTCGCCGAGCTCAGCTCACACTGCCTATACACCTCACATAATCTAGGAGCCCACCGTTAGAAGTGGCGACTTTGCCACCACACGACATAGTGGCAGTAGTCAGCAGCAGGCATTAGAAAAGCGAAAGACACTTAGTGGAGACACCAAATTTATGGGATGTACGACCTGCAGACCTACCCGCATCCAGCAGTTGGTGTAGTGTCACTTCAATATTATAAAGTTCAGTTTAAGTTAAGTAACCATAACATAATTGCTCTGAGAGTTTATGCGATCTCTTAACCAAATGCACACCTATATAGATGTTTATCTGTATTAGCCTTCAGAATGCCTTGAAACTGAATTCAGGGAATATCTTGGAGGTAAGAAAAATCAGATGAATAAGGAATCAACTGAATGAAATAAATGCTTTTTGTATTTCTCTATGCCAAATGCATAATGGAAAATCACCTGACTTTTGTTGTGTTAAAAACAGAAAAATTCAATAATGCTCTCTATTCAGATCAAATAAAACACATAAATATCAACGACAGCTCTTTACGGCTCTACCTTATAAAAAAAGTAACAGTACCACTCGAGTCAATGACACCACAAAAAGGAGAAAACCGCTTTATGCTTCAACCTAAATACACCCTGCACATGTAGAAATAACCAGAAATAACACCAAACCCAAGAAAAAAAATACCAAAATTCATGATCGTTACAATCTTAGAGAACGTAACGTGAAACAATTCAATAAATGAACAATAAAATAAGCCCGGATTTAACATGGTATGTAGGCAGGACTATACGGAACATAGCCAGCAGGCTGTGGAAGAGGTGTCCTAGCACCTCTTCTAGCCATACCATTAGTGCCTTTCCTGTTTTCTTGTTCTCTTAGAACAAGGGCCATACAAGCGAATACCGTGGTATCCTGTGTAACAGAACGAACGGTCTGATTGGAAGATGTCCGATTAGGACACAAAATTGAATTTTCGAAACATGACACTACACCAAGTCTGGTTACTTTTCTGGGAAAAGGATCGGCCGTGCTATCACTGAACGCCGCAAAAGCAGGCAGAGAGGACTTGTTATATGTCTTGAGATGCTTCTGGCTAGCTGCAACGTTCGCTACTGAAGTCTCTTGCGATAGCAGTGGGTTAGATTTATCAGGTTTGAAGTCCTCAGTCATATTGTCACACAGATGTTTAGCTGTTGGCGAATCAACAACCATGAGCTTGAACTCACCACTGGCAAACTGTGCTGTTCCCACGCTTGTGCCTACCCATCTGAGTTTCTCTCCGCTATAAACTGTATCAGTATAAGGTTTGGATCTGCTGGTAAACATAATCACCTTGAAATCAGCCGTGTTGTCGTAAGGATCTGGGCTGAATTCCAATATGAACCTCTTCACGCCACACTTGAGGTATTTCGAATGCACCTTGCAGAAGCCATACTTATCCACATCAAGCATCTTGTGAAGAGCTGGATTCGACTCCTTCATCTTTGTCAGTCTATACTTTTCGTCAAAAAGATGATACTTGGATACAACCATGTAAGGACAGTTCTTTCTCAAGGATGAAAGTGTAGGAACACTGATATGAAACAAGGGCAAGGCGCCATCTGACGTTACTAATCTTTCGGCAACATCCAGATTTGGGTTTTTGCTTCCCTTGAGCTTTTCCAGAAGTTTGAAGTTGGCCAATGCGCGCTCGGAAGGAAATAACAGAGTGCCCATTTTCAAAACCTCTGACACCCATGGCATCGTGCGCTGGTAACTGAAATCGCATACGGGCTGTCCACCCAAAATTCTCCTCTGCCGAGAACGAATGTTGTCCATATCTTCGTCTCCAAAAACGGTACCCGATGAGTCTAGCCTTCTGAGAGAAAGATCCGAGATGGCATAATACTGTCTAGAGGAAGAAAAGGGATTGGTTGCAGCTTGAGCGCCAGCGCCCATATTGTTCCCAGTGACCCCCCTCACAAGTGTTCTCTCGCTTTCCGCCGAGTCCAAAGAAATCGTGCTGCGCAGCTCAGTGCCTTCAGGAGAGATGGATGCGGTTGCCAAACCAGTTATTGCAACCTCCATGCCCTCTACATTTTCACTCCTGGGAACAGATTCATCCGGGATGTTGGGAGTATCGACGGAACCATTTGAGGAAGAAGCAACTCTTGAACGCGATCGGTTTCTTAATTGCGTAACTTCCGGGGCATTGTCTTGTGTGGTGCTGGAGCTTCTCCTCTTTCGCTTGGAGAAGAACATCATTTTTCTGTAATGGGTTAAGAATGGTCAGTTCAGAAAAATAAATTGCTCATGAGCAGAGCACCTGATCCTTTCGGCGAATATGTGAGAGCATATATATCCATATATATGCACGCCAACTTTTTTTGAGTTTTTCCTTGGTGTACTTCTATTGGAATCATACCAAGAAATACTTCACATACTCCGCTGAAAAAGTAGAGACATGAAATCCGGAGAAGGTACCACAATATACGTCCCTACAGAGCACTGCATAGGATGAGGGTTTCTAAGCAGCACCCACGCCGTGATTCATTTGATTACTCCTCCGCAATTATGCTGCTTGCAGCGTTCCAGACTTGTAGTTACGGGGACCCGGTCGGTCCTCTATGCTGTAAAGCCTTGGGCTGGTGGCTCTGCAGCCCTTTTTGCAGCAGTAGTGGGTGTGTACACTTAGGCCAAGTTCAGGGCTCAGAAAATAACATTTATGATACCTAATCTTGATGCGCGCGCTGTGTAAGCAATGTTGCCATGGTGACCAAGCAGATGAATCATGCAGCTGTTATTGTTGGGTGCATGGCAGATGGAACTAGTCTGCGGTTAGCAAATCTTAGAACTTATTAATCTGTTAACAGTAGACAAGACAAGAAGTTAAGATCAAAACCGAAGCTGATTATAACGCCAGTTGACGTAGATGCTTTTAAGCACAAAGTGGAGATGCTTGTAGATTGAAGACATGAGGAAAGGCGTGTCAAGTGGAGAAAGACAGGGGTCTGGTCTGGTATGAGGCAGATGATCCCCAAACTATTACTGAGTAAATTTGTGGATAGATGTAAATGCAAAATGGATATATATATATATATTAATAACATAAACAGGCTGGAATATTTCAAGTGACAATCACGTGAATCATACAAGATGCGGGACACTGCATGTGATACCCAAAACATCAGAATCAGGTCCCTAATGGAGTTAATAATGGAGTGCTGATGAAAACCTTCAAACGCCTAGCTTATTCCTGACTTTTTGCCCCCAGCTCTCTTTAACAGTACAGTTATCTTGTTGTGAGGTACTATGTATCGTGGGAATCGAACCTGAACTATTACCAGGTATAGCAGGCCGATCGCGGTTAGCAAATAAGGTCGAGCTACGAGGTCTGGTTGTTTCTTCCTCACTAAGATGACGACTCCGTATAGAAATGCTTCGTGCTTGTGGTGGAGATGTCGAAACAACGGTCGTAGACGAACCGGATTCTGCCGATTTGCTTCTAGAAAGAACCGAATATCGATCACTGCCAGGGCTGGAGGTATTCCTGTGTCTATTCAATTTGAGAGCCTTGGAATGTGATTCTTTGTGTTCTACCGAGGGTGGAGCATGCGGATGGTATGCCGCATCTGAGGCTATTACGCCACACGGTCCTCTTGATATAGGGATGGAATTATTGTTGCCTCGCCTGGAGAGAGGGTTGTACTTGCTGAGGAAGCCCGTTTTCCTGGGTGAGTTACCATTCCGGTTACTGACAACACTGTTGCTAGAGCTATTCATCATGACCAGGGTGCTTTTGCTTTCTGTATCGGTCTCTGAATCGTATAATCCTACCACAGACGACCTTTCGCCTTCCTCAGATTCTGACAGACTCCGGTTATTGTCCGTATGAGCCGCTTCGTACTCATGAATGAACTTAGAGTAGACGTTCTCCCGTAATAACCTAAGAACCAAGTTCTTTGCTGGAAGAAGGATCTCAGGGGAATGGAAAAGAATACTCTCATTGGAGTGCTCCCGCATGATTTTCTTGGAGATTTCGCCTGGCAGATTAATTTGGTATGGTGCGTCACTGCTAATATAGCTCGTTATGATATCACGCCATTGTCTTAAGAGCTCATTCTTAGTCTGATCGTCCACATTCTCTTGCAATGAACCGGTGTCATCATCCGCCTCATCATATTCCGGAGTATCAGAAACAAGTGGAGAGGATGGGGAGGTGCCCCTGTCTGTATCAATTGGTGACACCAAGCCGGTGTCAGCGGTGTCAGCGGTGTCAGCGGTGTCAGCAGTGTCAGCAGTTGGAGATAAAATTAAATCAAGCGCCGCAGATTCTTCGACATTATGATGTATTTTTGTATCAGTCAGTAAAAATGGAGAAATCAACGGGTTGTGCCCGGAGTCACTGGATGTAGAGTAAATGACATTATGAGAAGGCGTTCGTTCCACATGTTCATCAAGATTCACAAACGACGACACGTCTTCCGGCAGAGCTGTTGAGATATTTCTTGGCGATTTGTTCAGTGCAACCAAATCCAAGTCATCAACCAATCTTGCAATCAACGAAGAAGTCTCATCTCTCTTTGCAACAGCCTTGGAATGGGGTAAAAATTCGCTGACGTAGTCATCCTCTGACGTGATCGGAGACAATGTGTGCTCAGCATCGAACTGATGAATGTGAGAAATAACCCTCGAAAGCGAGGGATTGGAAGCAGAAGATGAGTTGCCTGAACCCTGTGAGATAGGCAGAGTCGATAAAGAGAATGCTATCGTCTGAGCCTTGGAAGGTTCATTAACTTTGCATTTGAGTATAGATGATCTCTTCTTGAACACCCTGTTCCATGTTGATTCATATCTAGCAATATGAACCAAGAACTGCAGATTTTCTCCACAGTGCAAACTTGTCACAAAATCCTCAAAGTTCTCAGGGCTAAAGTAATCGTCCTCTGTGGGGGGAAGGAGTCCGAAGGTGTGTTGGTTAAAATGGCTGTACTCCGGACTGGAATGTGAACAACATCCCTGCACGAGCTCTTCAAGCAATGGATATTGGGATGGCTTCAAAGGCGGCTGCTCCGACATAATACTTTTTCTTGGTTCTCTAAAATTTATATATTCTTTTATATTTTCGTCTTAAAGTATATGCTGATTCATGATCATAGATGATCCTTCCTGTGTTAATGCCCGTAGGTGATATGTCTGCAAGTAGATAATTTAGAGCACTTAATGCACAGTATCACAATGAGACATTCCACCCTCCAGCAATAAAAAAATATCAAACCTAATGATGATGAAACACAGACAAAAAAATACGATTGATGTTTACTCGCAGAAATAATCAACTTATCAACAAGGAATTGAGAATCCTTTTCGTGATTTAGCTCCAGCGAGATAGAGAGCCAAGCCGCAATATCACACAACCAACAGCTGAAGAAGAAAATAGAAACGTCACTTGCGCGCATGGAAGCAGAGAAAACCAAACCAGACGCATGACAGGAGTCGCGACCAAAAGAAACACAGGAACCTGTGGAGCGCATAGTTAGACGATAGAGATCACCTCACATTAAAGAAGCAATTGATGCAGAGCTGGTGCTTCTCAAAAGTAGGGTAACTTGGAATATGCACATTAGCTGTATCATTTGCATTTCCTCGTGCCTAGAATCCCCACTTGTTTGGTTTCTTTTTTGCTCCAGGCACGAAGCGCATCTAATTGGGGGTAGTCCTAAAAGATGACTGTGCGTCATTCAATCGCAAGAACAC